>CM072815.1:77820232-78170821 GCA_036937905.1 Salvia rosmarinus | reverse complement strand
TAGCACTCATTTTTAGACAATCCTCATTTTTGACAATGTATTAAACTTTTGCAATCATTTCAGGAAATGGCTGAGAATGCTTCAACAGTTTTCAATGTCCATGTTTCGAGTTTGTTGATGCCATATGGGTTGCCCCGAGGATCCGAAACTGGATGTTCGAGAGCGCTGTAGAAGCATTGCGCTTGCCTCCGTGTCATTGAGCGAGACGCCGATGGCGTCCAGTGGTAATTGTGCTATTCACTGTTATGCGATGTGCAACTAATTATGGTGATATAAATAATTTCATTAAATTTGGGTCTGGTATACTCATTCTCCATGCTAATTTGAAAAATCTCAATGCACTAATCATGTTGACTTTTGTCCTTTCTTTTAGTTTTAGTTATAAATAAAGTGTACCTAAATTAGTGGGCTGCCGAGATTTCTTGTGAATGGGTAAAGATAATGCATGCTTTTTTACAACTTGTTAGTAGGTTGGTCCTATAAGTTTTTTGTGTTCAGTGCACAGAATATGGTAGAGAAATAAATATAACCTGCATCTCTTGCTCAATCTTTTTCCTTCTTTTCATTTCTTTAGGAGCTTAGAATTTTAGAGGATCTCTTGCTCAATCTCTTTCCATTTCGCTTTTCTCCTCATATCGCTTCTCCACATCTCAAATGTCAATTACAATGAGTTTTGTGTCCGTAAAGAGTCTGACATCAATTAAGATATCTATATATTGTATTCTGCTTACCTTTTTGGCATTTCTCACTTGGAAATTACTAATCATTGATAACAAACTATTACTTTCTTTTCATCTTGGCTGCTGAACTATTATGATTCTTGTAATATGTTATATTCTGAATATCTGATATTTAATATGTTAATAGCATCCTATTTTTAGATACCATGCTTTCACATGAATAGTATCGACATTCACAAGGCATTAGCTCATTCCATTTGTTAAATGTTAAAAAGGCATTTTCTCGCACTCCTAGCTATTGTAACGTGGAGCTTTTGCCCATCAGGTTTCTGCTGGTCCAAAAGTTTGCCTGGATTATGTTATACTGATACAATCATACAAGTTATAATTGGTATAGTTGAAATATGGACAAATTACTTACCTGGACATTTTATGGGTGTCTCGTTCTATAATAAAAACCTATCTGCTATATTCTGTTCCGCAATCATGAATGAATCTATATTAGTGAAACTTTGTCAATGTTGAGATTTATTTTCAACTAATCTGTAGTGAGTCATTGAAACATGAACGTTCTCATGATAACTGCTTACAGTATCAAGACCTCCCTTGTCTCGTAAGATTTATATATAGATTTCTTATAGAGGGATAAGTAGAACAACAAATTATGAGGTCCAGTTTGATTCCTCTCTTGACTCGATGTGAAAGCATTTTGTTAATTCAGAACCATTATATGGCCATGAAATATTTGATCCCTTTTCTTAGATCACCAGTAATCTTCTCCTTTGAGGGTTGATTGATAGGAGTACAGACTGAGATAATAATTTATAAAGAAATAAGCCAGTGAAGGCATGCAAAGCGGTAAACTAAGAAAATAATGGAATAATATGAGACCAAACTCCAAATTTATACTGGAAAATTGGTTCTGTTGGTGACCCACTGGAAATTTAGTAGTCCATCTAATTTATGGTCTTTTGGTGTTCACATTATGATGTATGTTTTGTTCAACTGAGGCTGGCCCCTGCGTTCATGGAGCTTCTACTAAGAAAAGATACATTGGTTTCTTAGGGATTTATCTTCTTTTTTGCTTGTGAATTGCTTTCAGCTGATTTTATGTTACTTGGGACTGTCATTTGCTCAATAATCTTATGGCAGGTATTATCGTATGTTTGAGGCTACACAAGATGGATTGGAAGAAATGCCCTATACATAGCATACATGGTTCTCTGCTTGCAGTTGGGGAACTGCTGAGGTGCGTATAGGTGATGAGTTCCTTGTTTGCCGGAGTTAGGTGTGTGCCACTTTGTCTTGTGAATGCATGAATTTGCTTGCTTCTTGGCCAAATTTGTGCTTCATCATGGCTTGCAATCTTCACATGTTTTTTCTTTTTGTTGTTATGGTTTCTTTGCAGTTTTCTTTCCCCAACTCCTTGCATATCGAACTCCTGAATTCACATATGCTAATCTCTCTCCTGCCCTTGCTCTCACCATACAGATTGAAATTTTCTGTTGAAATTTCTCTTCCTCTAGCTTTGTTAAACTTCTATAGCTAATGGGGGATTGCTTTATATTTGGCTGGTCCTTTTTGTATGCACTAACATTTTGCTGCAACATTTCATGTTCATTTTTCTTGATGGTGTTTTCCATTTGGGTTGGCCTTCAATATTGTTTAGTTCCCCGCGTCTACGATTTGTCTCTCTGTATGATTTCAAGCTCACTAAGATATATAATCCTGGGGTCCTAATTATGTTACTACTTATATAATCCCCAAACTTCTATGTATATATGTGAAAATGAAACCATGTAAAAATAAAGAGAATGGTTTTTCCACAATTGGTAAGTGCTTAATTACCAAACATGAACACAACCATATTTACTGTATAATTTAATTATTGAGATAGTGTTCAAGGTATTAGGTATTTGAAAAGTAGTACAATGATTTCTATACGTTAAGAGAAACACAAGTAATTCATATTTCAGTTGAGTAGAAATACTTTATATTATTATCTAATAAATCAAACATTTTTTAGTATTATACACTTCCAATTATACATATTATATACACTATATATTCTATTATTTTTATCACACAAGCTTGTAGTTTTTATTCGACTTATGCTATGTGTTTCAATTATATATATATATATATATATATAATCATGTAGGAATGAAATTATTTATAAGAAATAAGAATAAATCTAAGCCATTGATTTTAGTAAATCAATGGACGATATTAATTTACGATATGCCGCATTTCATAACTATATATACTAATTTAAATCCTTTGGATTATATTAAAGGTTATATTAGTAATTGTCAAATATGTGCCAAATAACGATTAGTTTGTGCAACAATAAATTGAGTATAGTATACGTTATAAATATGTTACATATTGTTTACATGCGTGCAATAATCAATATTCCACCTTCAAGACAAAAAAACGTACAACATTTAATTCCACAAATAATGCAAGGTAATAATCAATATTCCACCTTTAGTACAAAAACGTACAATATTTACGTCCATAAATAATGCAATATTATCATTATATATGTGCTACATAGTGTTTGGACAATGTTGCAAAAATTAATGTGATGAGATCTGTGAAGATTTGGAACATCCCTATAACTAAGGAAGGTGGCGAGATTTTGGGATGATTTTTTATACCTTTTCTTACTCATGTTCGACCAATACAATAAATGGACGCGGACATCATCAATCGATTTTAAATCCATTAGAACCGTTTAATTTGATTAAATCATGGTTAAGATTATTTCTTATTTCTTACACATGTGCTTTGTTAACATAATAAACCCATATATATATATAAGTGGATCAAATGAGAACCACATCTTTTGCGAACTCTGCTGAACCATGCATAAGACGTTGAAGATGATGCAAAAACGCTATAAAGTTGTGCATAACGAAAACTTTCTAAAATTATTTTGTTGTGCAACAATTTTAGAATGTTTTCGTTGTGCACAACATTATAGATTTTATTCATCAACTTTATACGTCTGTGCATAGTTCTCAAGTTCTCAAAAAAAGATGAGTTCTCACTGGATCAAACTCCTATATGGAGTGTATATATATAGAAAGTGGATCAAATGAGAACTACATGTTTTTGAGAACTCTGCGGACTATGCATAAGACTTGTAAAGATGATGCACATAGCGGTATAAAGTTGTACTGCGAAAATTTCTAAAATAGTTTTGTTGTGCAACGATTTTAGAATGTTTTCATTGTGCACAACTTTATAGATTTTGTTCAATGCATAGTTCTCAAACGAGATGAGTTCTCACAGATCCAACCCCTATATATATATATATAGAGAGAGAGATGGGTTCAAATAAGAACCATTTTAACGCGAGAACTTAGAACCATGAAAATTGCTATGAACAAAAGGAACTAACTATGAAAGTTAATGCATCCACCGGGAAAGTTAATGTTTTTGGATTTAGTAACTTTCACCTGATTCATCCTCTGCTGTGAAAAGCACCGAGGCGGCCGCCTCGAGCGCGCCTCAAGGCGAGGCGGCGGAAAACGTCCCGGCGGCCGCCTTTCTTTGCGATTCCGGTCGTGGGCCTCGCCTGCGGCTCTGCCGCTTGAGGTGCAGAGACGCAGAGCTCTCTGGAGGCGCTAAAGAGCTGTTATCAATTTAATATTTTGATGCAAATTAGGGTTCAATTTCACCTTTTGGGCCTAATTTTTTAGGGCACAAACTAAAAAAATAAAAGCCCAATGGATTAAAACCCTAATCTGAATTATAAACATTAAAATAAAAAACAGAAAAGGAGAAGAAACACTTCTCTCTCTGCCAACTCTCTTCAACTCTCTCCTCCCTCACCACCGCCGCCCACGAACCGCCGCCGCCAGTCTCCGCCGGCAGCCGCCGTGTCAGCCATCCAGATCAGTTTTTTTTCTTTCTTGTTCTCATTCATTTTTTGCTTAATCCATTGAATAAAAGAATGGATAAATTTAATGTGAGATGAGATAGTGAGTGAGATGAGGTATTTAAAACAGTAAATAGATTTCATATGCACTTATTTTGATGTTTTTAAGACCGAAAAATCTTTTAATTTAATGTTTCATTTGCAATCTATTATTTTATATTTTCTTTATACATTTTTTCTTTTTGTTCTTTATTGACGAGGCTTACACTCGGACCGCCTCGCCTCATCGAGGTAAACGCCTCGATTCCGCTTTAAGCTTTTTACAACATTGGATTCATCCATCTTTACAACAAATTCATCATTTGTTGGCTCTCACGATAAAAATGATTCTCACGTTAACCTTCCCTATTTATCGTGAGAACCATTTCCAGTCCTTTGATTACAAAAATCTACGGTGAATGCATCACTTAGCTGGATTAATGCATTACCTGTGTTCGAATTCCACGAGAGACGAACGTTCCATCTTTGTTGGTGCATCAACTTTACCTACGGAACAACGATGCATCAACTTTTATGTTCTCACAGAGTAATTTTTTTGTGTTAACCCCTATCTATATGTATATGTATATATGTAGTGTCTAGGTGCCTAGGATCTATCTGTTCATGGCAATGTGGATGCCATAGTAGTTGGTTGGAACCATATTTTCTTGTTGGAAAGACATGGATCATGAAAACTAATTACACGTTTATTGGTATATAGTCATGTACATTCCTAATGATAATTGGCTAATTCTTCTTAGTGAACAATAAGTACTTGACTAAAATTTCAGAACTTGCTTTTGTCAAGGGTAACTTGGTTGGAATTAAATAGAAAAATCTCAATTATTTTGTTTTCAATTGCAGAAATACAGGTGAGTTTATGATGTCCAGATATAGAAGTTGCTGAAATTGTTCTTCGATATTTAGAGCATCGGGATCGGCTTGTTCGTCTGAGCATAACTTCTTTGCTTCCTAGAATTGCTCATTTCCTACGTGATCGCTTTGTAACCAACTATCTGACGGTCGGTTATTTTCCCTGCAAATAACTGTGTTTAATTCATTTTGTAGTTTATCATTCTGTCTGATTATTATTATTGTTATTGTTATTACTATTGTTCTTATATTATTATTATTATTATTATTATTATTATTATTATTATTATTTTATTATTTTATTTTATTATTTTATTATATTATTTTTTTTTATTTTTTATTTTATTACAGATTTGCATGAAGCATATTCTTCATGTCCTCAAAATTCCTGCAGAAGCTGCTAGTGGGTTTATTGCTCTCGGAAATGGCTGGTGCTTTGGATGGGGAACTCATCAACTATTTGCCGACAATAACATCTCACCTACGTGATGCGGTACGAGTTAAGACTTTTAAGTATCTCAAAATTCTGTTGGAGCTGCATTCTCTGTTTCTGTGAAGCATATCTAGCATAAACAACCAACACGGCATTTTCTATAGATTGCTCCTCGCAGAGGGAGACCCTCCATGGAGGCTTTGGCATGTGTTGGAAATATTGCAAAAGCCATGGGGCCTTCAGTTGAGCCTCACGTCACGAAGTCTCTTGGATGCAATGTTTTCTGTTGGGTTGTCCTCCACCCTAGTGGAAGCCCTTGAGAACATAACCGTCAGGTCTAGCAAGACATCTTCTGCTGTGCATTTTCTTGTCTTTGTTAATAATTCAGGGGATCTGAAATGAGCTTTCTTATATTGCAGCATTCCATCTTTGCTTCCAACCCTTCAAGTACGCTTACTTGAGTGCATTTCAGGAGTTCTTTCTCGACACCAACAAGTTCAGTCAAGGCCTTCTGTTGCTCTTAGTCGGACTAGTAGCTCAGTAGCTACTTTACAAGTATCAGAACTCAATGGTTCTGCTCTTGTTCAACTTACCTTACAAACTCTAGCGCGATTTAGTTTCAAGGTTGTGTCTTCTTTCACCTTCTGTGCTTTTTCTTTTTTGTTCTCCGAAGGTTTCTTGTTATAATTTCCATAAAAACTCTCTCTCAATTAGTTTGATAAGTTAATTAGGTCATACTTAATCTGTCTGCTTATTTCTCTTTTCTCTTACATTGAGGTGCTATTGTTGCAGGGTCACGATCTTCTTGAGTTTGCAAGAGAATCTGTTGTGGTGTACTTAGAAGATGAGGACGGAGGTACACGGAAAGATGCTGCTTTATGTTGTTGTAAATTAATGGCAAATTCTTTGTCTGGCATCTCTGCTGCCCAGTTTAGTTCAAGTAGGACAAGTCGTGCCACTGCCAGTGGAAAGAGGCGCCGCCTTGTTGAGGAGGTTTGATCCTGTCCAAGTTTATCATATTTGCATCATGTAAATTTGCACATGCAATAGCTCTTTATATTCTTTTTGCCTCTTTGAACTCGCTTAATTATATTTCGTGTCTGGGGAATATGATGCTACTCGAGTTTTCTTAAGTTCCGTAGTTTTAATGCCGAGTGCCTAGTCAATTCTGCAACGATAACTAATAATATGTTTTGATGATAATGAATTCTACATGTTGCTACTATTTTAGCATGCTATTTACGTGAAGTATTGGTTTATTGAATTGTTAGAATTCTTTTTCGTGCTCTTCTATTCATGTGCTGCTTCCTTTCCCCATGTTACATGCAGCAGTGGAGTTGTCCAGTGGGATGTCATACTATAAATGCCAACTGATGTTTATGATCTTGATAGTTTTTATATTGGTTCTCGGCTTAGCTAAAGACCTTATGAATGTCGTTATTTGTATTTTAGAACTTCTTCTTGTTTAGTTTTAATGGTGACTTGGTCTTTATTGGTTTTGATAAGGTCGATTTGTAGGACTGTCCATCACACCATTTATCTGCTACAACTGATTATTGGCTAATGACTTGATCTATTGGTTTTATGGAACTGCATAGTGTATATCTGAAATCTAATGCTGTACAAATTGGACCATTTTGGGTTACACTATCATGATTCATGAGCAACAACTCAATAATGATATTTTTTCTTGTATTTTGGGTGGTTAAAGGATTCTAGGCTATATAGTTGGTACCATTTCCTGTAAATAATCCTTTACTCGTATACTTTTAAACTCACCCTGTTAATTCTATTTATTATTAAAGGAATGGGTTCCCAAAAATAAGAAGAGTAAGAAGGGGGTCTAATCTCATTGGTATTAACCCTAAAGACAAGGAATCAAATGATATATTCTGTAAGAGGAGTCTTCTTAATTCCTTGAAGGCTTGAACACATGAAATTAGGTTATGATGCTTTGAGATGTTATATGACCTATACCACCTAACTTTCTAGTTCTTACATTGTACCTGTTGGCAAACCTATAGAGGCATCTAAACTTAATTGAACTTGCATATCCAATCAAGGGACGTGTGTTTAGATAGCCAAGCTGTTGAAATTGAGACATGAAGAAGAAATGTCTCTGGTGGGTCAGTCCTTTCTACACAGGAATCAAATGATATATTCTGTAAGAAGAGTCTTCTTAATTCCTTGAAGGCTTGAACACATGAAATTAGGCTATGATGCTTTGAGATGTTATATGACCTATACCACCTAACTTTCTAGTTCTTACATTGTACCTGTTGGCTAACCTATAGAGGCATCTAAACTTAATTGAACTTGCATATCCAATCAAGGAGGTGTGTTTAGATAGCCAAGCTGTTGAAATTGAGACATGAAGAAGAAATGTCTCTGGTGGATCAGTCCTTTCTAGGCTTTTGGCTATTAAGGTGGTTGGAGGCTTTCTAGATCTTGAATTAATTGATAGCAGGTCGGAGATCATGATTTAAACAATGAATACTTGTATTGCGTACGCTTCAAATTAGAGGCAAAATGCTCTGACAATGATCTTTCTTTATAGCCAAGTCTACAACTAAAGGCGTGTTTGGTTGCGTAGCATAGATTGATAAGCTGTTGAAATTTTTGTGGTAATTGAGAGTTTGAGACTTGAGCTTGAGTTGTTGGAATTGCTAAGATGTTGAAATCGAGACATGAAGAAGATGCATACCTCTGCTATGGGTCCTCTCAAGAATTTTTGATATAATTTTTGGTCAACAACAGTACTAACTCAACTGACATACTATCATCTCTTGCCAGTGAAGTGACTTTGAGATTCATTGCTGTTAAGAACAAAAAAGAGGAAACAACTTGTGCTTCTAGATTTCTTGGTATTTTGTTATTGATCTCGAACTATGTGCAGTCCAGCTTTTGATCATGCTGAATCAACACAGGAACAGTTTAACATGGCCATTCCATATTTTCATCTCGAGTAAATTTGATATTCTAGTTCCTTGTATTCGAGCTGTATCAATCAAGCACACATTGGATAATCTGCTGGACATTTTTCTTTATATTATTTTAATGCTATTACTAGTGCAGATTGTGGAAAAGCTTCTAATTTCAGCAGTTGATGATGCTGATGTTACTGTTCGACGATCAATATTTTCTTCTCTGCAGAGTGGAGAATTTGATGATTTTCTTGCACAGGCTGATTGTTTGACTGCAGTGTTTGCTGCTTTGAATGACGAGTATTTAGCTAATAATTCAAGGGTTGGATATCTATTTGTTAGGGGCCATCTATTAAGCTGGTGGAGTTGTGCTCTGTAATAACCTGATATCTGAAATGATTTTAATAGTTCATCAGTAATAAGTAGCTTGTGGTGTTCCTAGCTCTTAGTGCTAGCCTTCCTCTTTGTTTAAGCTAGAGTAAGGGTCATTTATATAATTTTACAATGATTCGAGTACTCTCTCTGGATTTTATTATTATTGTTATTATTATTAATTTATGTATCAGTAGAAGGTTATTCATAGAAACACAAGTAAACTAGACGCTTAATTAATTTTGGAGTACCTGACAACATATTTGTAAAAAATATTTTACAATAATTGGCCATATGAGTTAATAGCAATTCTGAATGATTAGTCAGCTGTTTAGTTGCTTGTTTTCTTTTTATGACACGGTCCACCATGTTAGGACACTTCCAGATTTCTATCTGTTTGAAGTCTAGAGCTCACAAAAATTGAGCACCTTTTTTTCCCCTTTTGAGAAGTGAGAGGACTGACCCATGGTCATCCTGTTCAAAGTTTCTGATATGCCAAAATTTTATCATGGCTGAAGCAGTGATTATTTGGTTTTTTGGTTTGAGAAGATTTGTAGACTTTTTATTATGCTCCATTCTGACTCCGTGTCAGGATTTCGAAGTTCGGGAATTTGCAATTTCAGTGGCTGGAAGGCTATCTGAGAAGAATCCTGCATATGTTCTTCCAGCACTCCGTCGCCATCTTATTCAACTATTAACTTATCTAAAACAAAGGTATTGTTGAATAATTTATTTGTTATATACTCTTTGTCTGTTTTACTTGCTGATCCTGTTGAACTTTATTTTGTTGTACCAATTACTTTTCTCCTAGTATTTTTACCACATGCCATTCATAAGGCTTCTGCTGTTATCAGTGCTGATAGCAAATGCAGAGAAGAAAGTGAAATTGTTGGGGTGTTTAATTCGCAATTGTGAGAGATTAATACTTCCATATATTGCTCCAGTACACAAGGTTGGATATCTACTATGTCACATTCAGTTTAATCATTGATTTGCTTCTATTTTGTAATTTCTTTTGATTTTCAGGCCCTTATTGCGAAACTCAATGAGGGAACTGGGGTGAATGCTAACAATGGCATTATAAGTGGAGTTCTGGTAACTGTTGGAGATCTTGCTAGAGTGGTGGGTATTTTCCTATACTTATGTTTTAAATGCAATAAGTAGTTTCATTAGTTGCTTTAGTGTTTTCTTCTTGAATAGTTATTTTCTCTAAGCCTGCAGCAGTTACTTCAGTTGTATTAATATGAGCCGGATCATGAGATTGACTCACAACACAAAAGCAGCTTGGAATCTATTTCTAGCTGAGTCATGCTTCTTCTAGACTGATATTTACTTTGTATGTATTGTGAGGATATTCATTTGGAAACTGAAACAAAACAAACTAATATTTAGATCGGAATGGAACCACTGTATAGCCAAAATTTCACTCCAAAAACTAAAGATTTGAGCAGTAACATCATATGATTCATAGTTCTATTTCTTAAGGTGAAAAAAAAAGAAAAGAAATAATGAATGTGCAACAACTGTAATTTAGTATTCTTAAGGTTCAATGATTCAATACCAACAGCAACAGCTAAAGGGTACCAATTTTTTTAACATATAAGTCAGAGATTAGCTTACTGGATTTGAACACCCAAACATATTACCTTCATATGCGGACAAAAGGAACAGAATTCTATATTGAAGCCATCGACTCATATCCCACTTGAAGGACTGTTGATAGGGTTAGGGTCATATAACTAATATAGGAGGGTATAGATAGTCAAGTTATGGTCTTTCCTGCTTCTCAGGTAACTTTTCTAACTTTGTTATACAAACTTTAACTTCAGTTTCTTATTTGGTGATTGTGGATTGTTCAGAATCTAGGTGCTTGCTAATAGGTATTAGGCAAGATCTTACTTTGCATTAGGTCCTGGGATAATATAATTTCGTTTTAGTCTCTGCAGCTGGTTTAAATTATATATCAAATGGTGATGCTTAAGTTTATATAAAAGTGACGTGGTTATATTTATCCTTTTGGGACTTGTAAACGATTCATAACAATTTTAACCTCATTTATACACAGAAAATTGTAGAATAGCCCATCTTAGAATGAAGCTAGTGAATTGAAACATTCAGCCTGTACTGAGGGGTTTGTTGATGCTTGCAGCTAGAACTGCTGTTTCAGTTCGCCTTGTTTGGCTTTGTCACTTTTATCCTTGCCGACATGCTTGATGATTGATGAACAGATACTAACTAGTTCATGTTTATAACTGTGTCCTGCCATCATGTGTTCAGGGTGGCTTTGCAATGAGACAATATATTCCAGAACTTATGCCTTTGATTGTTGAAGCCTTATTAGATGGTGCTGCCGCCATGAAACGTGAAGTGGCCGCCACCACTCTAGGTCAAGTGGTACAAAGCACAGGGTATGACTTATTGATCGCTATTATTTGTATTCTATACACTGAATTTCCTTGAAGTCTATGAGTGTTAACTGAATCAAGTTGATGGCGCTTGATTAATGAGATCAGTCGCTCATAACTGAGTGTAGTTTTCCCACTTTGAGGTCTATCTTCCTTTCTGGTGCATCCAGATCACTATACAATACAAGCCTGCTTGTCTATTTGATTTTGAAATATGAGGGGGGGGTGCATAAATGGATCTGAGATGGTCAGAATATTATAATAAGAGTTAAGGGACCGAGCAAGTCATAATCATTCCACTAAATGAAATTTGGAAACCAGAGAAGGGGATCGGCGTATATTCAAGAAAATGAATATGGAAAGCAGAACCAGGATAAACCTCTGCAATGGGACAAAGTCCTGCCCAGCAAATTTGCCGAAATGACTTTCCTAAGGGACCTGGTGCCTAACTCCTATCTTCAGCCTTAGTTTTTACAATAGGATCCATAAGTGGCTAAACATTAGCTTAAGATAAATTCCAATGAAAGATAACCTTAGATGAATAGAGACAGAAATGAATCGAATCTTACACTTGAAGCCACACTAGTTGAGTACTAGCACATGGCTGTGCTGTCAGTAGGTATGTGTGTTCAGTGTCTTTAGGTCAATAGAAGTAGTTCTAAATCCACAGCTCCCATTTGAATTTCAAACACCATGAGTGATTTTTTTCGCCTCTAGAGGAGGCTTTAGGGTGAGCTAAGTAAAGGCATCACAGGAGCTTTATGAAATCTACAATAGAGTCCTAAGCTTCAGATTTAGAAGCGCCATTTCAGACTTTTGCCTTATGGAATAACTAGATTACTGCCGTTTGCAGTTATTTTTGGTTTGCAGTTATTTTGGAAAAATCAATGTACTTCTGTTTCTTGTATATGAACTGTATTCTCAATAAATATGACTGTCTGAAATTATAAATGCAATGAAGCATGCCTATGGGTGTATCTATTGATTATAAGAAGTAACTTACGCTTTCCCATCCAAAAGTACGTCTCTTCATTGTTTCGAAAGTCACTTTTATTGCCCTTTAGAACATAATGGATGAAATTCATTTTCACATTGCAATTGGCTTACTGTAGACAGGAGCTTCTCTTGCTTGGAAGTGGTTTGGTAGTTTCCATATAAAAAGAATCCATCTTTTGTTGACGAAAGCATTAGTTTAAATCTTCTAAATATATAATTTGAGATATTTGACTTAGTTGGTTCCTTTTAATGAAAGGTTAGAGACTTATTTTTAATGCAAAACTAGCCATACATATCTCTATTAGTGGTTGATCTTTTTATTTATATTTGTATATGTGTATATGTATTTTCATCTTAGAAGATGTTAGTATCTTTCAATAATTTCCCATGAAATTGGTGTCCGACATGATTTAGATGATTTTGCAGTTATGTTATAACCCCATATAATGAGTACCCACAGTTACTTGGGTTGCTTCTAAAATTGCTCAATGGCGAGCTAGCTTGGTCTACAAGACGTGAAGTTTTGAAGGTAGGTGTTTCTACCATGTTAATAATATTTTGTATCTTATAGAAATAATCAGTTATATTCTGTGTGTATTTGTATCCTTTACCTCTGCTTGCTTTTCTAGGTTCTTGGGATAATGGGTGCTTTAGATCCGCACGCACATAAGCGAAATCAACTAAGATTACCAGGGTCCCATGGTGAAGTTGCTCATGCAGCTGGTGATCCCGGTCAGCATATTAGGTCAATGGATGAACTACCTATGGATCTCTGGCCATCTTTTGCCACATCAGAAGATTATTATTCCACTGTGAGAGTTTGAATACGAAGTCATGTTATTCAGCACACTAAAATTAGTTATAAATTAGAAGCTTCTCTTTGTATTTCCTTAACATGGATCTGGTTCAGGTTGCTATCAGTTCCCTCATGCGAATTTTAGAGATTCTTCACTTTCTAGTTACCACCAAAAGGTGGTCGGATCCCTTATGTTCATATTCAAGGTTAGTTAATTTTATGGATATATGGGATGTGTTGTTTCTTCTATCATTATCACTGCCTCTGTTTATCTGCACCAACATTTCCTGGAAAGCTTGTTCTTCTGTTACTGTTTGCTGCTTTATTACAGCCACTTAGTCTTTGTTCTGCATCTTGACTTGTTTTGTTTGTTTTGCGAGGTAAGTCAATGGGTCTTGGCTGTGTTCCTTATTTACCCAAGGTTAGTTGATTTTTTTTTAGTAAAATCATTGCTTATTCATGCTTCTTCTTTTACAGTCGAGAATGATCTGCAAATGCACCTCCCTTATGACTCATTCTTGATATCACGGTTGCTTGGTAATGTGTTACAGAGATGTTGTCGGGAAGCATCTACTTGAGACATAATCTAAATGTACTTTGTGAGTGCTGGGTGATATGGGCAGAAATAGTGAGAACTCCTAAATTAGAAACAAAATGAATCTTTCATTAGCTAAAAGAATGTTGGCTAGAGTCTAGCAGTTCTTAGGTGTATTGGCGGAGGATTATCTTATATGTATCACATTATTCAGCGAAAGCTTGAGAAGTGATTACTCTTGTATGTTTATATGGCTTGTGTGGACATCTCACCTCTTACTTGCATGACTACTTTTTTCCTATAAATGAAATTTCATTGTTTATAAGAAAAAGATATGCTGATATGCTTCCACTTTACCTTCTCTCATACCTTCTTCTGACTTGTGGTTACCAATACATGCCTTTATTCTGTTCTCTAGAGTGTTATTTTTTCCTCCCTCCTCCCTTATCTTGCCTCGTAATTTTTGTAATATAATGTTGCTTCTACCTTGTACTTCACATGATCTTCTGCTGGTTCCCATGAACTTCCGAGAAGCTGGGCATGTAATTTTATCATTAACTGGTTATCTGGTGGTAACTAGGGTTTATATTATTAATGGTTTCTTTATTGGGTGTATGAAGTGTGTACATATAGAACTATTATTTTCTAGGTTCTGCTTGATTTCTTTTTGTTTCTCTTCATATTTCAAGTTACTTCAAAATGTTACTATTTTACCAGGTTCTACCCGATCTCCTCCATACTGTTCGCATCTGTGATGATTTTCTTAAGGAGTATATTACGTGGAAACTAGGAACTCTGGTTTCTATAGTTCGCCAGGTACTCAACCTTGTGCATGCCTCTTCTATTTGGCTATTATCATGAGATTACTTTATCTTCTTATTCTCCTTTGCAGCATATTCGTAAATATCTGCGGATTTGTTCTCTGATATCAGAATTATGGTCATCATCCTTCACTCTTCCTGCTTCCAACAGACCAGTTTATGGATCTCCGGTAATAAAACTGAGTCGTACTGCTAATGCATACAGTTGCGAAATAATATCTAAATTGTTATGTTTTTGGCTTTTGTGTCTAGATTCTCCATCTGCTGGAGCAACTTTGTTTGGCTCTCAATGATGAATTTAGGACACATCTTCCTTTATCCTTCCCTCATGTATTCAAGTCCTAAGTGATGCAGAGAGGTTTAAAGACTACACTTATGTCATTGATATTCTTCGCACTGTTGAAGTTTTTGGTGGTTAGTATCTTCCTATGGAATATTCTGCGCAAAGCTCATTTATTTCTTATAAATATTGAATCTTTGACTTGAAATTTTTAGGAACCTTGGATGAACATATGCATCTACTTCTTCCTGCTCTTATTCGAATTTTCAAAGCCAATGCTTCAGTAGAAGTGCGGTGTGCTGCTATCAGAACTCTTATTGGGTTGATTCCTCGCGTGCAGGTTGAATATAGACCCGTCTTGTTTTTAGCTTAAGTAAGATTCTGGTTCTGGTTGGTCTATCCTTTATCTTTCTTGTTCTTTCTTTTTAACCAGGTCACTGGTCACATATCAGCTCTTGTGCATCACTTGAAGCTCGTCTTGGATGGGTCTGATTTCTTTCTCATTTTCTTAAATTTATTGAAATTATAACTCATCAATACTTGACTGTAAAGATGGGTGGAGATCTGATTTTTGAGATGAATATGTTTCTTCAGTCGTTTTTTAGATTTATTTATTTATAAATGTGGATACTTATTAAAGGCAGCTCATGACTCATGTATTTTCATAATTTCTTGCCTCTGTTTTGGTGATCCATGCATCCACTCTTGGAGTGATGTATTACATTTCTTAAGATTTTGGTTGACATGTATAACTGTAAACTTGCTCATATGCATCATGGAGATAAAAATATGCTGAGCAGACCTGCTTAAGTTTTATGTGCTTGCGATCAAAGTTTTGGAGAAGGTGCTGATCAAAATCAATTTATTAAAGATCTTGATTGTAAAGCATGTAATGAACAAATTTTGAAATCTAAGAATCTTTGATGATATTGAGGAGCCTGTCCTTGAATATGAGGACAGAATCCAAAATCATAATGACTTGATGCATGTGTTTGTTTCGGATATCATTGGAGATTGGAGTGTTGCTACATGATTAATTTACTATATTTTGTTTTGGAGTGGACATAGTCCTTAGCCAATAATTGAATAAATAATATGCTTCTAAGCAAGAAAAGGCAAATCTGAAATCTTGAAGTAGGCGACTAGGTCTAACCTTAAAGTCCAAGTGCTGAAGAAATGGTCAAAGTATCATTAAGTACTTGGATGTGCTTGGTGACCAGTACATGTTCTGCTATCTTATGCATTTAGTAATCCTCTCGCTCTTATATCATAGTATTTTTCTTAAAAATTATTTACTGGTTCTTTTATCTGGGTAATTTTACTTTTCTTTCCGATCTCTTAAGTGAGGCATCCATTTTGCAGGAAAAGTGACGAGCTAAGGAAGGATGCCGTTGATGCACTTTGTTGTCTAGCTCAGGCTCTTGGAGAAGACTTCACTATCTTCATTCCTTCTATCCGTAAACTTTTGGTCAAGCATCGAATGCGGTACCATCAAAGCCAAGTTATCCCTTTTAGGTTTATATTTTGTTAGTCAAGGTGTTTGTTAAGATTATTATTATTATTTTCTTACCAGCATAAGGATTTTGAAGAAATAGAAGGTCGCCTGCAGAGAAGGGAACCATTGATTCTTGGTAACACTGCTTCTCAGAAACAAAGTCGTCGGTTCCCTGGTGAAGTTATTAGTGACCCTCTAAGTGACACCGAGGAAGAAGGTAGAACTGATCCTCAAAAGCCTCATCAGGTACATTTAGCTTTTCTTCCAAGCAATAAATTTTAAGTGGAAATGGATATTCTTTGTTGTACTTAGGCTTGCTCTTGGGGAGTATTGTTCTATAATCTCTTTCTAATTGGTCATGGGGATCACAATGATGTTGTGTATCTCATTGCTTTGTTTTGTGTTTAAAATACAATGTGTTTCCTGCTGAAATATTTTAGTAAGTAAATCCTAAACAGTTAATACTTTAGTGTGAGTTATTTGGTAGTATGACAATTCTGGCAAGTTGATCTAACTAGATAGTTGCGTTGTAGGACATCTGAATTGTTGGTATAGTGCTTATATAATGGTATTGGGTAATACTGTTTCACTTAATTGTGCAAACAACAGCCTTTGCCCTTAGTTTGTAAAATGATCTCTATAAAGAAAATTGGCTATAGGTTTTGGAAGTTAACTGTGATGTTGCCTTTAAATATATGAAGAAAGATATGAATTTTTCAGGTTGGTGCTGAACAAGTTATTGGTGGGGCATATCAGTCCGGAATTGTTTGGTTTAAGGCATGGAAATTCTATGTTCCCTTTATGAACTGAAAGTATTGAGTGGTTTTCTTTTTTCAAATAATTGTGATGAATGTTAGAAGAATAATGATTTGGTGTATCTGGTTATGGTGTGCAATTTGCTTCATATCATCTCTTAACAATTTAACAAAAAAGCTGTCAAATTGAGTTGCTTTTTATATTTTCCATAGGTTAATGAATCTCGATTACGTGCTGCTGGGGAGGCTTCTCAACGCAGTACAAAAGAGGACTGGGCAGAGTGGATGAGGCACTTTAGTATCGAACTACTGAAGGAATCGCCTTCACCAGCTCTTAGAACATGTGCCAAGCTTGCCCAGCTTCAGGTCAATCTCATTATTTCCTTCGTATCATAGTCGGCTGGCTCTTGCTTGAGCAAAACTGTCCCCACATAGCTGTAGACTAAAGAACGGAATGATTTCATTCGATTAGTAATCCAACTCCTCCTGTTTTCACAGCCTTTTGTTGGAAGGGAATTGTTTGCTGCTGGTTTTGTCAGCTGCTGGACACAGCTTAATGAGGCTTGTCGAAGACAGCTAGTACAGAGCTTGGAAATGGCATTTTCATCTCCAAACATACCTCCAGAAATTCTTGCGACACTTTTGAACTTGGTATGCATTGAACAATTAGTGATTTAGTTCTATTCCATTCATGTTCTTTTGGCAAAATGAGTACTCTTACCTTTTAGGCAGTTCTTTGCTGTATGTTAATTTGCTTGTTTGCCAAGGTTGGTTTAGTCAAAATTGAGCTCTTTTTTGGGGGTTGGGTTGGTGGCGGCTAGTTTCATAATTCTAGATGTATACACATTGTGGCCTTGACACAAGATCAATGAAAAGTTAGTTTTTTAATTGTGTCTGGTGAATCCAGTCACTACATCAGGAGCTAAAACTGATTCTCTTCCGATTTGCTTAGAGTTTCTGTTTAAAACTAAGTTTGATTGGTTTTTCAACAATGGGTTCTATCATTGATATCATTGTGTCATCTTTTTGGTTTACTGTATACCTGTACCATCAGTGCGCTGAATTTTTTTTTTCTTTTATTTTATTTTCTAGGCCGAGTTTATGGAACATGACGAGAGACCCCTTCCTATTGATATAAGGCTACTGGGTGCCCTTGCAGAAAAGGTAAGATTTTCTGAGATCAGCTGCATGACATGTAATTAATCTGCATTGGATATAAAAAATTGACTCATAAATTTTCTCCATAACTTGTGCATTTCAGTATCGTGCATTTGCGAAGGCTCTGCACTATAAGGAGATGGAATTTGAAGGTGCTTGCTCAAATAGGATGGATGGTAATCCTGTTGCTGTAGTTGAGGCCCTTATCCATATAAATAATCAATTACACCAACATGAGGTGACTGCCTTTTTCACTTGGAGTTTCATATCTCTTGATTATTTGCATACCGAGTCTGTGAAGTCTGAGTTGTATTCTTGTGTTCAGGCTGCAGTTGGCATATTGACATATGCTCAACAAAATCTGGGTGTTCAACTGAAGGAGTCGTGGTAAGTTAATCTTTAACAGCTCCCAAGATCCATTTATTTTTCTCAATCACTTGCTAGGGCTCCTTGTTCCCCCTATCAGATGAGCTTTTAGAAGCTACTGTATCTGCTATATGGCACTTATATCCGAGCAATAAGAATTTATATGCTCATATTTAGTTCACTGAAGTTGAGTTGCTTTTTAAAGGTATGAGAAACTTCAACGATGGGATGATGCTCTAAAAGCTTACACTGTCAAAGCCTCTCAAGCATCACCTCCACATTTGGTTTTCGATGCAACACTAGGTGCGTATATCTGTATAAAGTAGAGTATTCACTGGATATGTAAATTAGTTCAATATGAATGACAATTAGTATAACTTGTTTCCTGTGAAGTCCACCACAGAGAAGGGGGGGATGTTGAATCAGAACATGTAGTTTATTATATTGACCTTCATTCGTAACAAGTATTGAGAAAAATGATGGACATTCCCCAAACGGCTGTAAATCTAGTCCCTTTATCTGAAAATTAAACGATTCATGTTCTTTCTTGCTGTTATGGGCCTCTAGATGCCTTTTATTGGTTAAATGTCCTCTCTTTTAAGATATCCTTGCCCGTGTTTCAGTGGGCTTCAGAAAAGTCACCGTATTAATCAAGCTGGTTGTCTGCAGCAATGACCCTCTCCAACACAAAGCCATTTGGCATTATAATTCAACTAATGTGTTCCCTGTAACAACTGTACTAATGGGGAAGGAAAACCATGAGTGTTTTGTTTCCTTTTACAGCTGCTAGGAATAGGATCTGCCATAGTGCTGCTTCCAGTAACCCCCTTCTTTTGTTTTCCCTAAACTTCGCCTTGCTCGGGTAATGTTAAATCCATGTTTGCCCAGGACGCGTCTTTTATATTGTTTGTAATGCACCATGGATTCATATTTGCGAAATTAACAAGCCTTAGTTCCTTGAACCATCTGTTGCCTGATGATGAGATTTTGTGTTTCCTATTACAAGTTTTATTCTTTTTTTTGGCTTTAAGGCGGATGAGATGCCTTGCTGCACTTGCACGGTGGGAAGAGCTCAACAATCTCTGCAAGGAGTACTGGACACCTGCTGAGCCAGCTGCTCGACTGAAATGGCTCCAACGGTTTGTTTCTACTTTCTTTTGGGGCTTTAGAGGATCTACTTTCTACATGATGTCATCAGATAAATAAAGAAAACAATTAATTTCTTGCTTCTATTTTTGTAATGCAATGCTGTTACTAAACTTATGACCTGTTAATCTAGGCTGCTATTTCTGCCTGGAACATGGGTGAGTGGGATCAGATGGCAGAATATGTTTCTCGATTGGATGATGGAGATGAAACCAAGCTTCGGGTCTTGGGCAATACTGCTGCTACTGGGGATGGGAGTAGCAATGGAACGTTTTTTAGAGCTGTATTGTTAGTTCGTCGTGGAAAGGTAACCCTTAATTTTGTTATCTTCGTTTTTTGGTTTAATTGCCTGGCTGACATGTCTTGTTCTTCTTTTACGTATTAGTATGATGAAGCACGTGAATATGTTGAAAGAGCGAGGAAATGTTTGGCCACAGAAGTTGCTGCATTGGTTAGTTTTCTTCAGTTATTTGTTATTCTATATATAAACTGATACAATCTTTCCTTTTTGAGTCTTTCTTATATTCCCCGTCTCATTTAAATGTTCCAATAGCTACTGCAGATCCAAACTTAATCTCCTGCTCCCAGGAAGGATAATAATAAGTGCTGTAATTCACTTATCTGTGGTCTAAGATTGATTATCTACTAAATATTTGCACTTAGTCATGGTATCAGGGAAAATTCTCTTCAATTCTGGTATAAGATTCCCTTTCCGTGATCTTGCTGATTGTTGTATACTCTGCTTATGCTTCTTAATTATATTTTCTTTTGTTCTGGGTTCTTATTAGATGTATGCAGAATTTTGCTTAGCTTCGATTTCATGATTGCTTTGATGTTTTAGTAAATCTAGATGTATTCTCAATACACATAGGTTTCGACCTTCCAAATTTATGTTTTACTTTTCTGAAATTATATCGATTGTCACTTACTAGGTTGTCGAAAGCTATGAGCGTGCTTATAGCAATATGGTTCGCATTCAGCAACTGTCGGAATTAGAGGAGGTACATGCTCTTTTGCCTTCAATTGAACTTTAATTGCTGCCTTTGCTAAATTTGCACTAACTGCTGAATCAATAGAATCCTAATGAGATTATCTGATGGCACGTCTTGTAATAGGTTATAGATTACTGTACCCTTCCGTTGGAAATACTGTAGCTGAAGGACGGAGGGTTCTTATCCGCAACATGTGGAATGAACGATAAAAGGTGCAAAAGAAATGTTGAGGTAAGACACCAATGAGCTACTTTTTCTTTTATCTTAATTTGGAAAGTGATTAGAAGTTTCAGTACAAAACAATGATCTTTATATTGACTTTATTCTTTCCAGATTGAGTGTCATGTAAAGATTTGTCAATTTTGCAAACTTTGGCAACTGTTTTTTCATATTCAACTAGATGTTCCTAAACAATCAAACTTTGAGCTCTTTGAGCTGAGCTCTGCCATGGATTTGTTTGAGTCTTTGACTTTCTGCTGCTATTGATGATATATGAGGGTCTCTGAAGTAGTCCACAAGAGATGAGTGCAATAAAATGAATTACAAATGAGAAATGAAAAGTCATCCTGGCCATGTCTTGTATGACCATTTGTTATACGATTTTGAAATGTTCTAGATTTTTGTGATGTTTCTCCTTTCTCTTCAGATTTTATCCATGACATCTACCATCTTGAATTTCTTTGTATTAAATATACCATCTTTTGGGAAATTGCTCCAAAATTTATGCGACACTAGATGCCTTACAAAGTTGCATTTTGAATAATGATTATGTTGTGACTGGCCCTATAAATTTTTACAAAAGGAAGGAAAGCTTATAACAAATTGTCAAAGGTTCCAGAGAAGGTGGGGATGACCAAGGTTTGAATTTTTTGTACTGTCTGTATGGGTCACGGTGGCACTAATTGTAGAATGGTTAGCTAGATAAGGAACAGAGATACTCAATTTTGTACTGGATGTGATTAGAGACAGAAAATAAATTTAATCTTCATTTATATGTTGAGAAAACTTCAGTGGTTGCCAGACATGAATTGGATCTTATAACTTTTTAACATCATATTGAATTGCACACACCTGATATTGCCCAACTTTTGGTAGTATTGGTTGAAGGAGATATCATGCTATGCATAAGTTTGCAATTGGGTGAACAAATCTGCACGACTGGCTTTAGCTAGTGAAATATTTATATATTTTCATAATAAATAGTGAAGTTTCTTGGGATGACTGTCTTTATTCTGGGCTTCCACTTGCATCTAGTATTTCCTTACTCCTCTGATACTATCGTTTTACATTTTTCTATGGTGTGACTGTAACTTTGAACTCACAGGTTTGGCAAGCACTTTTGGCTGTCAGGTCACTTGTTCTGCCACCTACAGAAGATGCAGAGACATGGATAAAGTTTGCTTCGCTTTGCCGTAAAAGTGGCAGAATAAGTCAGGCTAGATCAACATTAACAAAACTCTTACAGGTTTGGATGAATATTGATATTTGACATGTACATGCTATTTTGGCAAAGCAGTATTGGATAAAACTCTTACAGGTTTGGCAAGCACTTTTGGCTGTCAGGTCACTTGTTCTGTAATAGTGATTCATGCACAAATTTATTTCTCTTTGATGGAAAATGTAGTTTGATGCTGAAACAACTCCGAAACTGTAAGATATCATGGGGACCCACAAGTTATTCTAGCTTATTTGAAATATCAGTGGTCAATTGGGATGACCATAAACGGAAGGATGCCTTTTGCAGACTGAAGGTTCATATAATTTATGTAGAACATCATACTTGTTTCCTGTCATTGTCATTGTGATGGAAATTGTTTGACATAGCAATTTATATTTTCTAGGATTTGGCAATGGACCTTTCAAGAACCCTGTTCATCAACCAACCACACAGTCTGTCATACATGGTTGCTCAAACGTGTCTCTCATTGCTCGGGTTTATCTCAAATTAGGAACTTGGCAATGGGCACTGTCCCCTAGTCTGGATGACGACTCTATTCAAGGCAAGATTACTGTGTGTGTTTTTTTGTGCAACTTTATTCACTTGCTGCCATCCTTTTGAGGGAAAACTGTTGGCTAATCTGATTGATGATTGGTTATTTATGCTTCCAGAAATCCTTAGTGCATTCCGTCATGCGACTCATCGTGCAACTAAATGGGCTAAAGCTTGGCATAAATGGGCTCTTTTTAATACAGCAGTTATGTCTCATTACACTTTGAGGAGTTTCCCTAGCATTGCTTCACAGTTTGTCGTTGCTGCTGTAACTGGATATTTTCACTCAATAGCTTGTGCGGCTCATGCTAAAGGAGTGGATGATAGTTTACAGGTATTATTATTTAGGGGTAATTCCTTATCATTGTGCGACTATGGCCATTAGATCCTAGGTCTTGTACATCATTTTAAGTAATTTTGCTGAAATA
Organism: Salvia rosmarinus; assembly: GCA_036937905.1. Classification (NCBI taxonomy): domain Eukaryota; kingdom Viridiplantae; phylum Streptophyta; class Magnoliopsida; order Lamiales; family Lamiaceae; genus Salvia; species Salvia rosmarinus. The sequence goes on along the minus strand of CM072815.1, from coordinate 78,147,448 downwards.
GGGACAACAGTTTTGCTCTATTTGATCATGTTCTGGTTTTATTTGAGAATTCTTCTGTATATTGTTTAGCTTGGTTGTTATTTCCTATGTCTGTTAGTTCTTTAATGTTCTTTATTTTCAAATATTTTTATCATCAGCAGATGCTAAGTCTTAGTTTTTAGATGTTTCCTTGACAATCTCTGCTGTATGATTCTGATATTACCTTTTTGTTAAATTGCTGCATGTCTTCATAACGCTCTTGCTTACCATTGTGATCTTGGAATTTCAGGATATCCTTCGTCTCCTGACTTTATGGTTCAACCATGGAGCTACAACCGAAGTTCAGATGGCATTGCAGAAAGGGTTTTCCCTTGTTAATATTAACACGTGGTTGGTTGTTTTGCCTCAGATAATTGCCAGGATACATTCCAATAACCAGGCAGTAAGGGAACTGATACAATCCCTATTGGTGAGAATTGGCCAGAGTCATCCACAGGTTTGTTTTGAAAGATGACTTGCATAATCATTTTTACAAACATAAAATAGATTCAATCTTTATAGGTTAATTTGTTCATGCAGCACAAGTTCTAAATTTGGCTCAATTTTGTTCAGTCTCCTCTAGGAAGATGATAAGCTTTTCAGTTATGCTGCTTTACGAATGATTGGTGTCAATAATTTATATTTTAAACATTGTTATTTCTCAAATGATGGTTTTCCATTAGGAAAGGAAAACGGATTGTTTATTTCATGAGGATCACTACTTTCCTGGGTTTTAGTGCTTTCAAATAAAGAGTAACAAAAAACACTTGCAATTTGGAGAAGTGTTTGGTCAATCTTAAAATCTGCCCTAGAGGTTCATTATCTAACATCATGAACAAAATGCAACTTGTCCTGACACGAGCATATTACGAACAATAGTTCTCAAATATCTTTCAAGGATCACCTCCACTATTTGATAGCAAACCATGCATCTAGAAATTATCTGAACACCCTCTTCCCAGATCTCTAGAACTATCTAAAAATGTGTTTGTTTGTGGTGAGCCTAGAGCATCAGAACTGAGTCTAATGCTAATAAGTTAGGAAGTTTGACCGATTTAAAAAAAAACAGTAGTACTTTGACTCTTTAGAACTAGGAATCAGATCACAAGTTGATACTGTAACACAAACATTTGATCTTCAATATTGGGCTCTTTGTGAAAGAATTTGAAGTAAGTTAATTTGAACTGAAATACTAGACTAGTGTAATGAATACAGTTTGATTGTCCTTTGATCAACCTTTTCAATAAATGCGCATATCTTTATTGTTTGCGTATCTAATTTAATTCTATTACGCAGGCTCTTATGTACCCTCTCCTCGTGGCATGTAAATCTATTAGCAATTTAAGGAAAGAAGCAGCAAGAAGTGGTTGATAAAGTTCGACAACATAGTGGTATACTAGTGGATGAGGTAATATACGAATGTTGTAATGATAATTCTCTGGTGGCTGCTTTCCTCCTTTATCTGACATTGTTTTTGAATTGAAAAGGCGCAACTTGTGTCCACGGAGTTGATCCGAGTTGCAATACTTTGGCATGAGATGTGGCATGAGGCTTTGGAAGAGGCAAGCCGCTTATACTTGTGAACATAACATTGAGGGAATGTTGAATGTCTTAGAACCATTGCACAAAATTCTTGAGGAAGGTGCAGCGAAGAACAATTCCACTATAAAGAGAAAGCCTTCATTCAGGTAGTGCCCCTTTTTACAGTGCAGCTTGTTTCTAATATTATGATTATATTTTTTAAGTGCCAAAAACATGTAATAAGATGGTTGTCTTCTCTTATGGTTTTCATTTTCCTTTATATGTATTCCTCTATGTTATGCAATGATCCTCTCTTCTCTTGAAACTAATTGAAAGAAAGAAAATTGAGCTTCATTTTTATTTGTTGAATCATTCCAGTTTCATTTTTGTTTTTGTTGATTGAGAAACTACTTGCTCGTCAGGCATACCGGCATGAACTTCTGGAGGCCTATGAATGCTGTATGAGATACAAAAGAACTGGAAATGATGCAGACTTAACTCAGGTATGATTTGTAAAAGAATATCATCATGTTTCCACCTTTATTGGAATGACGTGTGACTTTATCACTACCCAGTGATACTGGATATCCCTACTTATATTGATGCTATTCTCTGTTTCTAATAATTTTTTTCTAACCAAAAAAGAAAAACTGCCTAAAAGAGTAAAAATATAACAATTTCTACAGGAAGGTTTTTTCCTGCCCCTGCAGAAAATTTGCTTCTATCTCGATGAGAATCTTATCCGTACTAATCTCAAATAAAGCATATAAATAACCCTAACTCAATAGACCTAATAATAAATGACTAACTAATAAAATATAACTGAATAAAATATAAATAATTTCAGCAGCTCAACGTTAAACCATAAAACATGATATGTTGTATGGTTTAAAAAGGCCTTCTTGAGGCGAACCTCGAGGCGAGGCGCCGGAAAATCGCCTTTGAGGCTACGCCTCACCTGGTTCGGATGGGGCGCACGCGATGTCCCCGTCGAGGCGCTGAGGCGCATGCCTCTTGAATTCTTCAGTTTGTGTAATTTTTTCCCAGTTTTTTGGGCTTTGAAGGTCCGAAAATCAATGAGCTTTATTTATTTGGCCCCAATTTGCAGTGGGCTGTTAAAAACCAACCTTAATTAACAAATTAAAAGATAAAAAACCTTAGAAAACTTTAGAAAATCCATCTCCATCCCTCTTAGTCTCTCCCTCTCACTCTCTTTCTCTCTCTCACGACCACCTTTCACCAGCGACTCTGCTGCCGTTCTCCGACGACTCAGCAGCGCCGGCAGCAGCAATAACACCGACTCATCATGCCAACAACCATGAACATATATTTTCCTCTCCTTTTTTTCTGATATTTTGCACCCAAACTTGACAAAATTCAAGTTAATTAGTTGAAAATTACAGATTTCTTATTTATTTAGTTGGACATTTGATTATGACTAATAAATTATTAGACTTGAGTTTAAGATTTTAAAGATTTTATTATAATTTTAAGTAGTTAGGAACTTATAAGTTTTTATTTGTTTTAATATTATATATTTACATGTTTTTAGGTGTTTTATTATATTATTTATAATTTTTATGCATTTTTATGATTTACGCCTTGGTCTTACGCCTCGGACCGTCTCGAGGCTTACGCCTCGCGAGACTATTGGAAAACGCCGGTGCTTAAAATGTATATTTGAACTTTAGTAAGACTCACTGTTAGTGGGGGTGGTGCGAGACTTTCAGTTAAAGTACTATGCAAACCCAAGAAAGACTGTACCATCAAACTTGAATAGGCTTAGTATATGAATTCATCCTGTAAAATGGATAGTACAAATGCAGTGCTTTGGGACACTCACGTGCTTGCTACAGTATGCTGCTTCATTTTTGTTTATTTATGATGCCTCATCCCTTTTCTCTTTTAACCCTTCTGCTTGTGGCCTCACTTTCTTCTATGAAGAAGCATAATAGTAGAAGCAAGAGCCTGACTGATTCACTGAGTTGAAGTTGCATTTAGAGTGGTTCTGCACCTTGGGTTTATGTCCATGTTAATCGACATGGCTAATGAATTTTTGTATCTCCCAGGCTTGGGATCTGTATTACCACGTGTTTGGTATAGATAGATAAGCAGCTTCAAACATTGACCACTCTGGACTTGCAGGCAAGGAAGAATTTGTTGATGTTTTTGCCCCTTCCCCAAAAATAAAAATAAAAATAAAATAGAAGTACCTACTTTCTTCTTTAAGAGGCGATTTGTATGTGTGTGTGTGTGTGTGTGTGTGTGTTTGGCAAGTTGCTAACTGATTTTATTTCTTATTTGGCTAAACTAGTCCGTGTCTCCAGAGCTGTTGGAGTGTCGTGATCTGAAACTAGCTGTTCCTGGAACCTATAAAGCTGGTGCAGTTGGATTTGGATTATTCGTCAAACTCTGCCCCCAAAAAAAAAAAAAAACCATCCAAATGCACACACACCATATAGATATATGTACTGATTACTATATTCTAATGTAGTCACAATTCATTTCCCAGATTCACCTGTGGTGACAATTGCATCATTTGCACCCCAGCTTGTTGTCATCACATCCAAACAACGACCTCGAAAGTTGACAATCCATGGAAGTGATGGGGAAGAACATGCTTTCCTGTTGAAGGGGCATGAAGATTTACGACAAGACGAGCGTGTCATGCAGGTCTTGTTGTTACTCGTATAATCTTTGTTTCACTGGTTCTATTTCTGATATCGAAGTGTCGTGCTTTATTTTTTATCTTTTAACAGAGTAATCCATTGTCTTTTCCATTTAAAAAAAAAAACTAATATTGTGGAAGCTCTCCAACAGCTGTTCGGTTTAGTAAATACTCTGCTGGGCAACTCGAGAAAAACTGCTGAGAAGGATCTCCCCATCCAAAGATATTCAGTCATTCCACTATCTCCAAACAGCGGCCTCATAGGATGGGTTCCAAATTGTGATACCTTGCACCATCTCATTCGCGAGTACAGAGATGCTAGGAAGGTTTGACCTATTCCCCCTTTCGCACACCTTGCCAGATCTCTTATTTCTATGGTACTGGGGTATTTTCCTGGTAGTTATGGGCCTTATGGATTTTATTTCTGGTTTTGTAGATCACTTTGAACCAGGAGCATAAGTTGATGCTAAGTTTTGCTCCAGATTACGATCATTTGCCACTTATAGCAAAGGTTGAGGTGTTTGACTATGCACTGCAGAATACAGAAGGCAATGACCTTTCAAGGGTATGGATTGTTCATGGATTGACTTATTTTGGTTTCTTTCCAACATGACTATATTTGCTTCTGGAAATGTCAGGTGCTCTGGCTAAAGAGTCGCACCTCAGAAGTCTGGTTGGACAGGAGGACCAACTATACAAGAAGCTTAGCTGTCATGAGTATGGTAATGTTTTTCTCCGTCCCTTTTAAATTGTCCAGTTGCCTAAAAGAGTTTTGTTAGTAATTTTTTGCTTTTACACAATCAGCTGTAAAATTTTCTGGATTATTTCGAAATATGTGGTGTTATGTTATCACAAATAATATTACTGATACTGATACTGATACATGGCTTTTCTCCTGTTTCTTGTACTTGTGTGTGTGTCTCTCTGTGTGAATTTTGCATATTTATTGTTGTACAGAATATGGAAGGTCTCCTTCCTCGCTTGCCGAGTTATATTTCACGTCAGCTTTACTCTAATGTCTCTTTTAATTTAAAAACATCTAAATGAACTATTATTTTGCCCGCGTGATGCATGATTAAAACTTAAAAATTTGAGATACATCAATCAATTACATTGATTGATTTTGATGTTAAATATTCATTTTGGTCAAAACAATGTTGAATGTATTTGTATTATTAAGATGTTGGCAAGTTACTGTCAATATAGAAAAGATAATTTTCTGCCCTACATTTTTTTCAACTTAAGCTTATTAAAATTTTCATTGTGCGAAGTTCTCTAGCCTGTTGCATATTGTCAAGCTTTAAATATTACTCCCACCTTTTCCAGGTTGGTTACTTGCTTGGCCTGGGTGATCGGCATCCGAGCAACCTCATGCTGCATCGATTCAGGTACACAAGATATAACAAATCTATGATTGTCAATTGTTTGATTCTCTTAGTTTATTTAGAAAAGATATTGTTGGCAGTGGCAAGATACTGCACATCGACTTTGGGGATTGCTTTGAAGCTTCAATGAACCGAGAAAAATTCCCAGAAAAGGTTGAAAACCTATTTCATTGTTTTTCTGTTCTTTCTATTCTTTGTAAAAGTGGAAGTTTGTGCATTTGTCTTAAATAATACATATTGGCTGGTTTAGGTTCCTTTTCGCCTCACTAGAATGCTTGTTAAAGCAATGGAGGTCAGTGGTATTGAAGGAAATTTCCGCTCAACATGTGAAAGTGTCATGCAGGTTTTGCGGACTAACAAAGATAGTGTTATGGCAATGATGGAGGTAAAACCCCGCCGTTTTCAAGATTATTTTGAATACTTCTGCCTTGCTCTAGGTTTGCCTTGTTTCTTATTCTACAAAATCTAGGACATGCTATATATTCATCTTTTTATAATTTGTTCAACAATTGTTATTTGGAATTTATATTCTGCTGTCTACTAATGCAATGCATATTTCTTTTCTGGTGTATGGAGTTATCACCATTACCATCTACTAATTGATCCCTTGGATAAAATTTTCTTGTAAATTAATTTGCTAAACAACTGTAGTTATGGAATAATGGATATTTACGAGTGAGAGTTTCCTTCCACTGATTTGCTGTGCTTGGTTGGTTGCTCTATGGACTCATTAGTTGGTGAGATTCGTGAGGCCATTGAAATTGTAGTTTATGGTTTATTTGTGGTGCCTTCTCTTCCTCCTGATGAAATTTATTAATAAATATGATGCGCTGGTCTTGTGCTTGGACTAGTAGGTCAATGGAAAATAGTGTATTCTCCAATTCGTCAACCAATTAGCTACTCCAGAAGTTAATTTGGATATGCAACGCTCCCATCTCAACTGTAACTAGGAAGTCTTTTAGGGTTGACTTAGTAAAACATAGTTATCTTTTTATGTCAGATACGTTATCCTGCTAGAGGTAACTTATAGTTGGGTTTGGGACATTTCTATATGATCTCCTTATAGTTGGCATTGTTTCAACTTCATCCAAGTCCCTGAGATGTAGTTTCATAAATCCATTTATTGCCCAAAATATAAGAATATATGGTTGGTGTTCAGGCATTTGTGCACGATCCCCTTATAAACTGGCGTCTTTTCAACTTAAATGAAGTCCCTCAAATGTCTACCCTCACAAGTACACATGCCCCACCTGCTGTCAACGGAGAGGAATCTGTCTCCAATAGAGAGATGCTTCAACCACAGCGTGGTGTTCGCGAGAGGGAGCTCCTTCAGGTATATTTGTTAGTAGTCTTAATTTTCTTGTGCTTGTTAGCAATGCTCATGATGTTTAACCAAATTGTTTATAGGCTGTAAATCAATTGGGTGATGCTAATGAGGTTCTGAATGAAAGAGCGGTAGTTGTCATGGCAAGGATGAGCAACAAACTTACTGGAAGGGATTTCTCTTCCATACCGTCGAGCTCCATCCAACATTCGCTGGAGCATAGTACCTTGATTTCTGGTGACACTCATGAGGCTGACCATGGATTATCTGTCAAATTACAAGTTCAGAAGCTCATTCTTCAAGCAATGTCGCATGAAAATCTGTGCCAAAACTATGTCGGGTATGTTTCGGTGTTTTGGAATTGATGTTTCTTCCAAATGAGTCGAATTCCCTATCAGTCCAAGTTCTTGCACTGAAATATTCTCTTGATGCATACAGTGGTTGGCAGTAACAATTTTCTCTAAGCTGAATATATAAAATTGTTCGAAGGCAGCTGTTTGTAACCAAAATAATCCCGGAGACAGAAAATAAGAAATGTTTTTATGCTCTTTTTCGTGTGTATTTTTATCTGACAATATTTTCATGTATCAGGTGGTGTCCTTTCTGGTAAGGCGTGAATGTCTCCAGTGTATCCAGGAAACAAGTGATCAACAAAAAACATGAATTGAATGTTTCAAGTTATAAATGCTCTCATCGACAACATGTTACTATTAGGTGGAGTCAACTTCTTTGTAAATAATTTAGCTTTCTTGGACAGGTAGAATCCTATCCAATTTCGAGTTGCTGTTGTATTTATGTATATATATGTGTAAATATTGTACAGATTGCTTAAGTTATTTGTAAATAATACATAATTTAAGCTAGTGTCTTATTTGCTTTGGTTTGGTGAGGGTTTATCCCTTCATTTGCACAGCTCATGATTATTTTTTTAAATCTTATCAAAAAAATAAGTTCGTACACGGAGACTGTATTGAGCCACTTGGAACGTCTGTCCCTTTTTCTTTCGGTTAACGAACAAAACATATTTTTCGTGTTGGATTACGCGCTAATGTGTTAAAAATAATTTTGTGAACAAATTATTTGTACTTAATCGACTAATTAGTAGTCTTAAGAATATTCTTAATATTTTATAGTATAAAATTCAATTAATTAATACTCTGTTTTATCATATTATAATTAATTAACTTGTCTGGAGTATTTGTAGTATTTTTCAACAAAACTGTCGTGGCTTATTTTTTTGTTTGGATAAATTAAATCTTGTGGAAAACGTAATTTATATATATTTGATTATTAATTCTAAATGTGATGTGTTCTTTACTTCTTTTATTATTAATTAGTTTTGGTGCGTGAATTCGACTTGTTTGAAGCACATTTGACTTGTGTTAATTATGTCTGGAACCTTTTCATTTTCTTTAGTTCTTTTATTTTGTAGTAGATATGTTATATAAAGTATATATAATGCAAGTAGTAGGCCTGGAATGAACCAAGACTTCAGGAGATCAAATCTAAACCTGATGGGAAATATCGATCTGAAGTGAATTTTAAGTTATGGTACGGTATAGCAATTCAATTCGGTTTGAGCTTTTTTTTTTTTTTTTTGAATTTGCAAACTCGATAAAGGACAATAATGATTTATTAGGACGTTAGAGAATTTTTTTTTTTTTTTTTTCTAAAAATGTTCTAATGGCCAGTTAAAATAATTGAAATTCAATTTGGAATCCTTTTACTCACAAGGAGCTATCTCACGTCCAGTTCAAACTGAAATTATTTTTGCTCGATTTTGTGTTGAGCCAAAAATATTACAGTTGCAACACGAAGCATTCGAATTATTTAAAACATATTTGTAATTTATACCAGTTCTTTAGTTCTCGATTCTGAAAATAAGAAATTTAACCTATTTAATTTCTAAATTCATTTGTGGCAATATGACATGACATGCACATTTATTTTGTATACTAATTCCGTTCGGCTCGGTGTGAGAAAAAAAAAGTAATGATTTCAATCGCCCAATGTTCGGTTCAGTTTGAGATAAAACTACTATTACTTGTTTGGGGGAAAAACATTATATTCAATAGTTGGTGTTTATATATATCTGACTTTCCATGTTCTACCGAGCAATGGAAAAGAGATAAAATTAACACATGGCGCAGTGCAAGAAGGCAAATGGATATCATTATCAAAGAAATGTAGCAAACATCAAAAGAGTAGACTAAATGTCTAATTCACAATATAAAGAGTAGACTATGTCTGTTTCTCATCAGAGATGCGCTGCAGACATACTGCTACTCCGCCAGCGCCTCCATCGCCATCATGTAGAAATAACCTTCTTCCTGATTCTGCTGGATCGCCTAACCGGAGTCATAATCTCCTCATCTCCATAGCCCTGCAAATTGAATAACACCACATAATAAGATTCATGTTTTTCATTTTAACAAGTGACGGATGAAGATAAACGTTTTTATCCACTCACACTAGTCTTGATGGGAATTCTCTCATAAGTGGTGAAGCTTCCATAAGAAGGCGACTCCGAGGAGGAAGCCAACGAGTCCCTTCTGGTATACTTCATCTCCGAGCTCTCAACTTCATTTGCACCACTCCTCTGATAGTGATAGCTGCTGCTCATTTCGGACTCGGTTTGCCAACTCTCTGAATACTCCTCTTGCTGGGTAGGTTCATGCTTCTTGGTGTTGCTGACAGTATCTCCATTGTCTCTTTTCTTGCTCAACATTGGCTCCACTTGCACAACGTTAGACGACGAACTAGTTGGACTCCTCTTGTACACCAAGGCCGCTACTCCAACTACACCTACAATGAAACAAGGGATTATCACGGCGATAACACTTCCTTTTCCCGGTGTTGGTTCCATGTCAAAGCTCATTTGATCCGATGTGAAAACATTATCACAAATTTCAACATTGATATCGCCTTGTGTTTCTATTGAAATTTCAGTGGAAGTTATTTCTGTTGCAGCAGCTGATTCATCCACAGAGTTTGGCTCCTTCAGCTCTATCGGAACCATCTCTGTCTGAACCTGGATTTCTTGAGAATATTCAGATTCCAAGTAAGCAGAAGAATCATGAGAAGTTTCCACCTCAGTTTCTTGATTCTGATGAGCAGCACCTGATTGATCATCCATCTCTGTTTGAATCACAGAATCAGGAGAATTTTCTTCAGTAGCTAGGACGTCGTCTTGTGGCTCGTATTCCTTCTCAATGTTATCATCAGAATCAGCTTCTGCATATGCTTCCTCCTCTTCAAATGCATCCATTTCAGCTTCAAGATCAAGCTCCTCATCGAATTCCTCTTCAAATTCATCTCCTTCAACATTCTCCACCCGCTTCAGAAAATACGCCTCCTTCCAAGCACTCTCTTGCAGATCAGTGAGGTTCATGAACAGCAAGGGAGCTCGTTTCTCACCTTCAACCACCTTGTTCGCTAGCTTAAAAACGAGAGACACAGAATCAGCTGCGACATGACGAACACGTTGTGCAACACGGCCTAAACTCAATCTCGCAGAAGCAGCAAAACCCCTTGATTGCTCATACAAGTTACTCATATCAGACAAGCTCAAATCTTTGAAAACAACTCATCACGCGTCACATAAACCGACACACAAGCTACCAACAAAACCAGAATCATAGAAACCCATAAATCTAGACAGCCTCCTCGGCTTCTTCCCATCACTCCCAACAAATTCCTCCTCGGAGACCTCATCAACATGAGTTATACTACCCTGTAATGATGCCTCAGACCGCGGCTCGGAAGCTTGAGCATCGGCTTCTATCTCTTTATCCACTCCAATCACCATATCTGAAGCGGCCTCATCAGAGTCTGAAAAGCCCTCAGACATCATCATCTCTTCCATTAGCCTATCTTCGAGCCCATCCGAATCCATTGTCTTTTCTTTGAGCATTTCTACTCTGGGATTCGGTTTGTAATGAATAAACTGAGGCCTCGGAGACAAATAGTTGGTTTTGGGATCATACGGCGGGAGAGAAGGATCAGCATCAAGCGGAGCGATAGGAGACGAAACAACCTTCGATTCCACTTTCAAACCATCAGAATCAGTAATCACTGAATGCTCAGAATCTGAAGGAATCTCCGAAAATGTCACCTTCTTACAAGGCTTCGAAACTGAATGACTCCCAATAACAGCAGCAGCCTTCTTGTTTTCGGAATCACCAAGATTTGAGCCCAAAAAGTTCTCATCACTCTGATTTTGATTAGAACCCAACTCATTTTTCGGCTCCAAAACTAGAGAAACATCAGAAAAAAACATGGCTTTTCCATCGGAGATTGAGATGGAGCTCCGAACCGGCTCGTTCCTCTCCACCAACACCTTCTTTCTTGGAGATGGAGTGAACTTCGAGGCTGCGGAAATCGTGGGAGCCATAAATTTTTTGCAACCCTTCGCCGGCGATAGCAGCTTCGAAGCTTTCAAAATGCAGTCTTTCTCTTCATTCTCTTTTTCCTCGCAGTCTTTACCCACAGATCGTCTTCTCCCAAAATCTGCCAACAACCATCAAAATCAGTCAACAAGAAACAGAATAGAAGCATCACTTATTTGCTAAAAAATGTCAAGAAAATGAAAAAATGAATCGAGAAAATGTGAGATGAATACCTGAAGGGCTATTGGCAGGTGCGATGGGGTCGAGTCGTCTCTGATTGGTAAGAAGCGAGGGTTTGTTGGTGAAAGAGTTGTTACCACTGAAGCTTCTGCGGATTGTTGAATTGGTTTCGGGGTTTCTTGGATTGGGATTGATGGGTCTGGAGGAGAGTGGGGAGGGGTATCGGTTGGAATGAGTCGCCATTGATGGTGAGATTTTAGTTTCTCCGTCTTTTTCAGCGCAATTTGGAAATTTGGAAGAATGGAGATGGAGGATCTTGATATGATTTGGGGAAGATTCTTTTCTGGCGTTTTGATTTGATTTGAAGCAGCTTGTGAGTAATTTAGATTTGAAGAGATGATGTAACGGCTAGTTTTTAAACCGGGCGCGAAAGATTCAAATGAAGTGATTTATTTGACCGTTGCTATAGGGCAAAAGTGAGTAGAAAAGGGTGAGAGCCGTTGGCTCGTATGATCTTAATGTAGCTTTTTAACTTTTCATTTTCCTTGTTTCAAAAGGAAAAGTTATTCTTCGAAAATCCCTTTAATCCAATTCTATAAGAATTTGAGAGGAAAAATCAACTTTTTCTTTTTCTATTTTTTTTTTGTAAGATATGATGTGCATTTTACAAATTACTACACTACGATAATATTGACAAACGGTGTTGTTTTTTATTAGAACCCGATTATTTGTTAACTTTAATATAAAAAAATAGAATTTTATTATAATCTAATAATTTGATAAATTTTCAGAAGTTGTTGTCAAACTTTTGGGCTGGTTTGAAATTATTAAAGAAGATGAAAACGTCGAACTTTAACTGGGTTATTAAAGAAGAATCAAAAGCTATGAAATCTCAATCTCCACGGCCTCAAACTCAAAAATGAAAAACCCACCCACCAACCTATCCGAAAGGGGAAAGATAGAATGTTAAAATAGAATTTTTGACAACTAAAGTCAATATATTTATTAGTTATTCATATCTTATTTAACTAGAAAAATTTAAGTTAAGACTATGCCATGAAATGAAAAGTTACAAATTTATAATGAACCATATTGTTCCAACGAATCGAGAAAGACTTTCTTAATCATATAACATTGTTTATACAATGAAAAATCGTTCCTGTAATAACCCACCAAGCATTATCCATCATCTTCATCCCCCCACCTCTTTTTCTTAAAATATCATGACCTACCTATCTCAAAAGTATTTCATGTATTAGGGTCAAAACATCACTACCAGTTTTTCTCACTTAAGTTGAAGCACCTCAAAAATATGATAGTTGTCTCGTCATGCATGAATTCTCCACCATGTCTAATCAATTTACCAACTAGAGTTAAATTTGAGGGAGTGAGTATCTAGGATTTTAGAAATAAGAGTTAAACATGCCAAATGGCTAACCCAATGTTAAGAATGAACAGTAAATTATTATTATGAGTCCAAATCATGATTGAAATAAGAGTACGTGTATTTTTTAAATAAGTTTCCAAATAAATTGTTGAGAATTGGCATATACACCGATACACAAATGAGGAAGTTGATCAAACACTAACTCTTAGTGATAATAGTGAGTTGATTTTTGCAGATATATATCCCCTTTACTAAATTTTAATAGGGCAAATTTGGTCAAGTATGATACGAGTTTAGAGAAGATATATATAGTGAAACTATTTGGATAGTGTTTAAAAAGTAAACAATCCAAACTCATTGTTATTTAATATTAATATTATAATTTGATAGTTAATTAATTAAGTTATATTAAATAATCATATAAGTTATACCACCGATTGCCAATCCATCCCTACTTTTGACAGGATTAATTATTGAAAACTTGAAACTATGTAAGGTCCTTAATAATAACGTCAAGTTATAAAATAGAATGAGAGCCAAATATTTAGAACTTACCCCATGATGTGTTGGCAATTAAATTCGAACACATTATCACCAAAAATAGCCTAAAGAACGTACATTCTACCTAAATTTAGTCTCGTATCAATGTATCATCCATTCATGAAAAACATAAATTAAAACAATTAACAACATTCCTAAAGCAGATATTCCCACCAATAAATATCTTATACAAACGTTGTCAAACTCAAGGATATCAAAACTTCAAAATCGATCAAAGAGGTATCCAAAACTTCAAAATCCATTCCCATAAATACCTCAAATTCATTTTTCTCAAAATCCCACAAACCTCAAACCAAACAAATCTCCACAAACATGAGCTCATCAATCCAAACAGCTCCACCAAGAAAGAGCAAAGGCCGCCAAAAAATAAAAATGGCGAAGATGGAGAACCAAAGCAACCTACAAGTCACCTTCTCGAAACGCCGCACGGGCCTCTTCAAGAAGGCCAGCGAGCTCTGCACGCTCTGCTGGGCCGAGGTGGCGATCGTCGTCTTCTCCGGCCACCCCAACGTCAAGGCCGTCGTCGACAGGCTGGCGGCAGGGATGGAGGCGCCACCGCCGGCCAACCCCAGGAGCCAGCTCATCATCGAGGCCCACTGCAACTCCAACATCCGCGACCGCAACATCGAACTCACCCGGGTCGAGAGCCTGCTTCGGGCCGAGCGGAGGCGGGCCGAGGAGATCGAGTTGCTCAGGAATGCGGGCCGGCAGCAGCGGTGGCTTCCGGAGTCGTTGGATGATTTGGATCACGGGCAGCTCTGCGCGTTGAAGGAGAACGTGATGGGATTCAAGAGGAATCTTGAATGCCAAATTGCAGAGAGAGATGTTTAGGGTTGCTGCTAACCCGCTTCCTAACTCTTATCACCACCACGATGGAAACCCTAATTTCATCGATAGTATTTCTCACTTTGCCGTGTTTGATTTTCCGAAACTGTCGCTAGGGTTCGATCATCTTTTACCTTTTCCGAATGGGGGAGTGGGGAATTATTCAACGACGCATAATGGCGGCGGCGGCGGAGATCATTGTGTGAGGGCTGATTATGGGTGGAGTAGTGGTGCTATGTTTGGTGGGAGTAATGGCGCGTCTTCTTGTATAGTTCCTAGCGATATTCACGTTAGTTAATCATGTACTTTTATGTTTTATGAGGTTTTTTTTTTAATCATGAGGAATTCACATGCCTTCAAAAGACAAATTAAATTAAAAAAAACAAAATCGAAACATCATTAATATAATTGATAGCTAGTAACATGGATGTATAAGAAAATTAATAATTTACCTGTTAATAGCATATATTTATTTCACATGATATATTCCTTAATCATCTCCGAGTCAAGATGAACGTTATAATCTATTCAGTAAAATATGTATATTTGAATGGATTAAATTATATATTCTTATCAACGTCATAGATTTTATTGGAGTAGGCCTTTTAATTTAGTCAGCTATCTTGAAAGTAATTCAATCTCATTTCAGAGACTTCTATTAGTTACCAGATTTTTGTTGTTAGGAAGCTGGAATTATATATATATATATATATATATATATATATATATATATATATATATGGAGTGGATCAATGAGAATATCTTTTTGAACTCTGCGAACCATGCATAAGGCGTTGAAGATGATGCACAAAGCGGTATAAAGTTGTGCATAACGAAAACTTTCTAAAATTATTTTGTTGTTCAACAATTTTAGAAAGTTTTCGTTATGCACAACTTTATACTGCTTTTGTGCATCATCTTCAACATCTTACGATTGTTCTCAAGTTCTCAAAAGATGAGTTCTCACCGATCCAACCCATATATATATATATATATATATATATATATATATATATATAGGGTTGGGTTCCCGTAGTACCCGGTCCCCAGATAGTATGTAGTACTCAATCTAGACCACACATTTTGAACACGTGGCCACACCACACGCTGACACGTGGCAGCTCATTTTCTTTTCTTTTTCTTTTTAATTTTCGCAAGGGGCAAAATGGGAAGAAACAAATCAGCCTTCTTCTCCTCCTTGATGCCGGAGACGACGGCGGCGGCGCCTCGGAGACGACGGCGGCGGCGCTGGAGACGGACGGCACCGGCGGTGACGGCGGCAACACCGGCGAACAGCAACAAGATACACAAACAACTACAAATAACAGATTTTGAAAGAAATAAAAAGAAGAAAAAAAATTGAGGAACAAAATTGATGGATTTTGAGAAAAAATTATAAGATGAATTTGATAGATGATTGAAGAATCGAGAAATATGGTGGTTATGACGGTGGTTCACGGCGAATTCGTCGATAATCAGTGAAAGAGACGACGAAATTGTTAGAGAATGATGGATGATAGATTTGGTGTCAAAACCATAAAAATGCATTGAACAAAACATGAAACCGCATTGAACAAAACATAAAATGCATGTTCCCGAAATGCGAAACATGCATTTAACTTAGCGTTCATGCATTGATCAAAACATGTCCATGCATTTAACAAAGCATGTTCATGCATATAACAAAACGTAAAATGCAGGCCAGCGGGCGCGCGAACGAGCACCGGAGCGACGTGCGAGCACGAGCGCGCTTGGCACGCCCAGCCCAGGGCGCGGCGCCGCGGCCCCAGGCCCCCAACATGAAGCTTCAACACATGCATTATGCGGTTCAACTGCATGCATTTTTGTTTTTCGCAATCAAATTACTAATCTACCCTTAATGAAGCGAAAATCGGTAAATTAAGCTTAAAAGTTCGAAAAATCGAACCATAGGATCTATGAGATGAGTGGATGAGATTGAGTACTACATACTATCTCCGGCCCGGGTACTATTTGATCCTCCTCTATATATATATATATATATATATATATATATGGGATGGTTCATATGAGAATAAATATTGGTGAGAAATAAGAATGCAACATTTAACGATAAAGTTGTTGCACTAAATGTATAAATTTGTTGCACCAAATTATGTGCAACAACTTTATATTAAGTGCTACACTTTATATGTTAAATTGATGCAACAAATTTATACATTTAGTGCAACAATTTTATCGTTAAATCTTGCATTCTTATTTCTCACCAATATTTGCATTCTCACGTGAACCATCCATCCATCCCCTATATATATATATATATATATATAGTTTGGTTCAAATAAGAACCATTCTTATCCTAAAACTAAGAACCAAATGAATTAGTTATGAAAGTTGTGAATCCGTTGAGAAAGTTAATGAATTCAAAATTGAATTTTTCACCCGGTTCGAATCCCATGAGGGCAAAAATTCTATTTTTTGGATTCGATAATTTTCCAATAATTCATCAACTTTCACCGTGAATTCACCGGTTTTAGTTCTCACGTTCTCACAATAAAAATGGTTCTCACGTTAACCCTCCCTATATATATATATATATATATATATATATATATATATATATATATATATATATATAGGATGATTCATGTAAGAATAGAAATAAGTGTAAGAAATATGAATAGATATGTAAATCAGCACATATTTCATCTCTTCAGAACACATATGCTAAATATATTAATTTAACATATCTTTCATTGCAGTGTGCACACAAAAACACAAAACATCAATGGTTGAGATTTAATTTTCGGTTGTACTACAGTTTTATGTTTTGTGTGCTACATGGATTATTGTGTAACACTAGAACTCTTCTTGTGCTACGCTGCAATGAAAGATGTGCTAAACTAATATATTTAGCATATGTGCTACAAATGGATGAAATATGTGCTATATATAGGAGATGGATCAGGTAGGAAAGGATAATTTGGTAGGAAATATGAATGAATCTGGACCTTTGATTTGCTATATCAATGGTTGAGATTTAATTTTCAAATGCTACTGCTTTTGTGTTTTATGTGCTACACGGATTATTGTGCAACACTAGAACTCTTCTTGTGCTTCTGTTCTGAATGAAAGATGTGCTAAACTAATATATTTAGCATATGTCTACGAATGGATGAAATATGTGCTAAACTAACATATGCAATATAATAATTACGATTGTCTACACAAATATAAAAGATGTGCTACTATTCTTATTTTCGTACATTAAAGAGCTTTCTCACTATAACCAACCCATATATATATATAATTAAAGAATAAATCTATTCATACATAATATGTATATATATAATGCATATAAAATTTAAATCCGGTTGATTTTGACTTTACACCCACGTGTTGCTATTAAAATTTTTGGTACATATCTTTTTTACCCCTAAAAAATGATTGGGTGGGCAAAGATAAGTCATCTCTGTTTACTTTTATAACAAAAATATATATGTACACAAATTTGATTCCTTTAAAAGATCTCCAAAATCATATCATTTGACATGCTTGAAAATTATTTACATTTAAATATTTAGAACATATTCATTCCATATTACTTTATTCGATTTATATTCTTTGGTTTTTAATTTGTTGGAAAATCACACCATCGTTAAGGAAATAATTAATATAAATAACTTTCAAAGATTTATTTTAAAAATAATTATTTCTTTAACAAACGTAAATAATATTGCATACATGAACATATCTAATTGCTTATATTTTAATAAGAAAAGTTTCAATGTAAAAAATTCAAAGATTTTTATTCAAAATTAATGATTCCTCTTTAATAGAGGTAAATATATATATATATATATATATATATATATATATATATATATATATATATAAGTGATTTTTACTTTTGACTCTAAAGTGAGGTATATATATAACTAAAAAATTAATAATTTGGTGAATAATATATATTTGCATCACCATATACTATTTATTTCAGTATACTACAAGTATATACAAAATTGAATTTCTTGAAAAATAAATAAATAAATTCAAACGAATAATTCCCCGTCTGAAAAACAATAATCTAGTATCGTCCATGGCAACAGTGCTAGGAACTCATAGACGTTGGCTCCTGGCAAGGGACGCCCGATGTCCGGCACCATGTGCCAAGCGCAGACACCCAACAAGGGATACTCGACGCCCGACTCCTTGCAAGGGGTGTCAAGACCCGACTCTTACCAAGAGGTGTACGATGCATGGCTCCCAGAAAGAGGCATATGACGCATAACACCCAGTAACTGACCCCAAGAAATAATATCAAAGGTTTGGAAAGAATAGTAGGAACCGCCTCAAGCGAGTGAGATTCACTGCTGATTTCTGGGGAAGGAATTTGAGTGTTGATGTAGCTAACAGTCCCCTTGATAGTCGATTCAATAGATCATCCCCTAAAATGAAAAATTTAAAGTGAGTTGCCCGATCCCATTGTTGAAGTTGCTATTGTTGCTTTCGTTCTTTGCTTTTTTCCGATTTTAGTTTAGATATTTCGCGTTTAGATTGAAGTTGTGTTCTTCTTCTTAAGGATAGCAAGGAGAAGGCTTTCGGCCGTGGGAGAGGGGAAGAGGCGTGCTCCTTGTGCTACAGTGAATTGGTCTTTGCATTGTTATAGTGAACCAGACAATCTCCAATCTAACTAAAGATCTGCTCAATCATCGAAAGACTAGAAAAGAGTACCTAATTGTTAGACGGGCCAAGGTTTGGTCTACTAGATCCCCTAGAAATGAGGTGGTCTCCTGTGCGCGCCCGCGCACAGTGAGACCACATTAATTAATTAATTAATCTTCATTAAGTAGTTAATTAATTTTAATTAATATTAATTAATTAATATTAATTAATTAATTAAATTAAATCTAATTAAAATTAATTATTTAATAAACTTTAATTGTAAATTAATAAATATAATTTTAAATTAATATATCTTAATTTTGAATTAATAAATTCTAATTTTGAATAATAAAGCCTAATTATAAATTAATAAACCCTAATTTTGAATTAATAAACCATAATTTGAATTAATAAACCCTATTTGGAATTAATAAACCCTAATTTTGAATTAATAAACCATAATTTTGAATTAATAAAGCCTAATTGAAAATAATAAACCCTAATTTTGAATAATAAACCCTAATTTTGAATAATAAATCCTAATTATGAATTAATAAACTCTAACTTTGAATTAATAAATCCTAATTGTTAATTAATAAACCCTAATTATGAATTAATAAACCCTAATTTTGAATAATAAACCATAATTTTGAATTAATAAACCATGATTGAAAATAATAAACCCTAATTATGAATTAATAAACCCTAATTATGAATTAATAAACCCTAATTAATAAACACTAATTATGAATTAATAAATAAAATATAAAATAATAAAATAAAACAAAAACTTGTGCGCGTCGCGTACCCGCACACAAGTTTTTGTCCCTAGAAATTCCTCTGGAGACCATTATCCTTGCATTCTTTTTGTTTTCCATCAAGATATGACGAAGCTTCAAATCGGGTATGTGATAGATAGTAGTTATGTAAGGAATTGAGCCAGGACAAAAATAAGTTAATTTGTGAACAAGACCAAATGAAAGCTGACTAGTAAAACAACAAATCGATGACATGTTGGGTATACTATATGACACATCCATTTTAGATTATATACCATAATTCTGTATGATATTCATGTACGGAAAAATACACAAGGGTTAATTGTCGCTAAATTCATAAATTGACAAACCCATTTCAGATTATATACCATAATTCTGTATGATATTCATGTACGACAAAATACACAAAGGTCAATTGTCGCTAAATTCATAAATATTGAAACAATTATAGTTTGTCACATAAACTTTACAATTTGAATGACAATATACGAACTTTCTATTTTTTTGATTTTTCCCATGCGATTAGTTCGGGCAAAATCGAAATTGAACTAGACAGTAATACTGCTCGCATATATAAAATTTTAACTCAGCTGACCATTTGAATTTAACGATTGAATTATTTTAATTGACTCAAATCTAATCTCATTCCAAATCCCTAACTTTTTATTCTCAATTCATCGTATATAGATATAGTTTTGTGTTTTTATTCAGATCTCGTCAGTTCGTGACACGCTTATTCTCTTGAAATACAGTGAATTGTTCAGAATGAATCTCATTCATTCTGAACAATTAACTATATTTCAAGAGAATAAGCGTGTCACAAACTGTCGAGATCTGAATAAAAACACAAAACTATATCTATGAGAAAGTAAAAATTAAATAGAAATGATCTAGCTTATGTAGCTCATTGAAAAGAGTTGGTTTTGTGGCGCTCTCTTTTGGAGTTGTTCTTAGTAGAAACTTGAAAACATAAAATGTGCAGCTGGCTATGGTTGGGAATGTGCATCTCAGCTTTGAATCACAAAGTGTGTTAACAATGGTGGAATGTGCTGCTGGCTATGGTTGGGAACTGTGGTGTAGCGAAGAATTGAAGTTTATCTTTTGCTTTTACCAATTTTGGAGCTTGTTTTTAAAATTAAAAATGTGTAAGAAAAAGTTGTTGATATGGATGGACGAACAGTGAGGCAAATTTGAGGTTGTGTTAGAACACCGTTGAAAGGGGGTTGGATATATGCTGTTAGATCCAATGGCTATTAGCTTCAAATGAGCATCTCAGCTTTGAATCTTATAGATATCAACACTACTCATCTTTGATTTTGTCGAAACTACATGTGTGGAACAATTAAAAAAATAGAAAGTCCGTGTATTGTCATTCAAATTTTAAAGTTCATATTATAAATCAGAATTATATCAAAGTTTGTGGATTTAGCGACAATTAACCCAATAACGTCCGGTAAAACGAACAGAAATTTTATTGATCACAAAGTGATACTGGTTCGCTGAAGTCGTACAAATCGACATCAGATTTGGGATAGTTTTTGTCCATTGAGTAATTAAAAAGAGTTAGAGAATATAATTGTATTTGTTTCAATTAGTACAATGTAATTTTACACGTAACCTGTCCATGTGGGGTAATAACCTAGACTGCATTGATTCAAGTAAGAAATATGGAAAAATATAAAACGATGTCACGGTACAACATACCAGCCTAAAGAAAATTGTTATCTTAATTAAAAAAATATGAAAATCTTATCGAATTTAGAACTATTCTCAAATGTCATATACAATTTATAATTAACTCGATAAACTTCTTTAACTTTGTGGTATACGTTGGATTTGTATATTGAAAGCAGATTGATTGAACTTATATACAATGTTTTATGTTATCACTATTCTGATCTCCTATCTGAAATGAGTGAGGATTACATGTGATAACCCAATATTCTCCGCATCTTGTATGGTGGCAATGCTTATATGTCATACTGGTTATCTGTATCAAGTTACCGTATCCGTTTAGGATGATAAAGTCCCCTTAATAAGCTCAAAATGTTTATTGTACTAAACTCTGAAAGTTGAGTTAACTCAAGTACAATAATAAGGTTGAACAATATTACTTAAGGAATTAATGAGATTAATTATTTTAAGCAATCTGTTGGATTTGTATACTGGAAGCAATTTTAGTTGAACTTGTATACAATGTTAATTTCCTGTTACCACTATTACAATCTCCTATCTAAATTGGTTACTTGATTGCATATGTATGTCCCTTTATCTCATATATAAGTTAGATCATACAATGTGTTGTAGATCACAGAAGTCTGTATGATTGGTCAAACTTAATGAGATATAAAAAGTATCACAGCTGAGACAACTTGAGGACGAGTTGTCGGTATAGGCTCATGCAGTATAGATAAGAAGTGACTTGACTTGGTTGTTTGTCTATCTTTGATACGTCTCGACGTATTGATGGATCACGGTGAGATGAGTTCTTTTATCGACCGTCGTGAAGAACCTAGATCTCGATGACTTTACGTTGATCTAAACCTCGATAAGGTATTAGGTGAGTATGAGTTTCGACCATCACTTTGACTTGTTATGGGTGAGGTTACATGAGATAACCCAAGAATCTGCATCTTGGGTGGTGGCGGTCTTGTATGTCATGCTAGTTACGTGTCGAGTCACCGTATCCGTTTAGGATGATGGCGTCCCTTAAGGAGCTCAAAGGTTTATTGTACTAAACCCTACGGTTGAGTTATCTCAAGTACAATAATAAAGTTGAGTGGTACTACTTAAGGAATTAAAGTAATTAATTATTTTAAGTCATCGTAATCGTAAATAATTAATGGACGTACGATATCTTAAATACGGGGATTTGTGAAGTCTAAGTGCAAGCCCGACTCAACTTTGGAAATAAAGGGGTAAGTAAGCATTTATTCTCTAGTGGCATGAATAAATGTTTATGAATTAATTTATGTTCTGGGCTAAACATAAGATAATTAATTTATTTAAGGCCCATCTCTATTCCTTGCATTTGATCCCTGGGTTGGCCCATTCATGCCTGGAGCTATGAAGATTTTCGTCCCCCTCCATATAGAGTCCCACCGAGACTCTGTTTTGATCCTCTCTATCTTAAGTGATATTATTATATTTATTGGATATGCAGAAATTCTATCTTGATAGGATTTAGGGTTGCATTATAAATATAAGGTGAGAGAAAATCAAACCATAATCTAAGAGTGAAATTTTCGAGAATTACTATTCCAAATAGAGAGATTTTCGAAAACTTTAAAGGGAGGAAGAAGGCGAATTTCTATAGCACTCTCCATAGATTGTCCTCATTCGGCATTGGAGTTTAGGCAATCGGGATACAGTCCAGAAGATCAAAGTACGAGTCTTAATCCAATTCTTGCCTGACAAATTCGCAGGTAAACACAAGAAAACAACAAAATATTGCAATTAATTATATAGGTGCATACTAGGTATATAATCAATGTATGATGAATTAAATATCCAAGATAGATCTTCAGGAGAGGGTTAAAATCAGATTTCCCTACGCAATCAGAGTGCTATAAATAATTAATGAAAGTGCGATATCTTAAATACGAGGATTCGTAAGTCTAAGTATAAAGTCGACTCAACTTCAATAATAAATGGGTAAGTCAACATTTATTCTCTAGTGGAATGAATAAATGTTTATGAACTAATTTATGTTAAGGGCTTAACATAAGATAATTAACTCGTTTTAGACTCATCTTTATACCTTGTATTTGATTTCTGGACTGGCCCATCAAGCCCTTTAGCCTGTAATTTTCGACCACCCTGATATAGTCCCACTGGGACTAGGTTCTGATTATTGTATTATTTATTTAATACATCTTCTAGTCTAGGTAGATATTATCTGATATCAAAATATATTAAGAGATAATTATTCTAGAAATGAATTATTATCAGAGAAGAATATAATTGATGTATTTATTAGATTTGTCAGAATCTTATCTCACTAGGATTCTAGAGAGAGTATTATAAATACATGATAGAAGAAAATCAGAATTATCCTCATATTACATGTGATTTTCGATAATCACAAGATCAAGAAAAGAGGCGAAAATTTTAAGTGTTCTCAATGGATTACTTTCACTCGGTATTGGAGATCAGACATCTGAGACATAGTCTAGAAGATCAAAGCTAGAGTCAACCATTGATCATATTTACCAGAAATTCATATATAAATACGTGAAAACATATGTGTTGTAATTAATTATATTAGAATATACAAGGAATATAATCAATATATGATAAATTAAACATCCAAGATAGATCATTGGGAACACGAATAAATTCATATTTCTCATGAGTATATATGTAGAATCACTAAAAGAAACGTCGTTTAGTGGGAAGTTAATTCTAACAGTAATGTATCTAAAGTTTTTATATATTATGAGTAATTTTAATTTCATATAGAAACATATATATACCTTTCACGCCTAAAGCCATATCTAATCCACAAACCCAAACTCAAATTATTTTACATAAACCGTGGTATTAAACAGTATCTCATTCCGACCCACAATTCCAAATTCAAACTTAAAAGATAATTATCTAAATATTCCTTCTTATAGAATTTTTTGTACTTCTGCAACAATACTTGTATATTTATTAATATTACAGATTAATTAGACCGACAAAAACTTTTCAATAAAGAATCTATACTAAATAAACTATTATTTTATTCCTATATAAATATTTTAAAATTTAAATTATATTACATCAAATTCTAATAAAAAATTATAATAAGCAACAATTAAACTTAATATATGTATATATACATATAATTCAGTCTCTTAATTGAATTTAATCAATTACAGCCACACGACCAGATTAAGTGGATTAAAAAAAGTAAATTAAGCAGGTTTGAAAAATAAATCGATAGCCCACATTTCCAATATTAAGTGGGTTAAAGAAATGAAAAATGCAACCCCGGATCAGTAGAATAGCTTATTCTTCTTTGCTCTTACACTCTCCACCCGTAAATTATTTATAATAGTTTGAAAATTTTAAAAAATATTTAAAAAAGAAATGCATTTATAAACAATGCAAATACATATATATTGCATTTGGAGGAGAGAAAAACTCATGAAAAACGCAAATTGCGTTTGCAATTCCAATTCCAATTAGAATTCCTACTCTAAGATAAGTTTCGCAATCTAATTGAAGATGTCCTAACATTATATTTGTGTGTGCGAGTGTGTGTACGTGTCGGGTCCAAAACACTCATTTCAATTTCTATTCCCATCATGTTGGTAGGAGTAATTAGTTTAATTTAATTAATGTTTCCTTTAAGAATATCATCATTTAAAGACCCTAGCTAGCTAGCATAACTTAAAAAAAAAAGACCTTAGCCATGTTGTTTTACTTATGTCGTGTTTGATGTTTACGAATCAACAGTTACTTAGCCATTTAAAGATTGTCAATTATTAGCGTGTGTATTTTCTTTATATAAATCCTAAATCTTAAATACTTAATATTACTATGCATCGATCATTCACGAATCACACTAAAATGTAGGATACAAATTCCAAATTCTTCTTTATGTGTATATATGTTTTTACAGAAAGTTTTTGTTACAAGTGATTGATTTATTTCATGTTTGACTTCGTAATCAGCATCAATGTTAAAATAAACGTTTCTATATGGTGATTCTCTTCCTTAATCACACAGGCTAGGGCTGGCAATTCCTACGTGTCGGGTCGTTATCGTGTCGACACGACCTGATAAGGTCAAACACGATCCGTTAAGGATCTGTCCGACACGAACACGAACAAGACACGAAATGTACTGACACGGACACGACACGAACACGAATATGACACGATTTTTTTCGTGTTGACACGACACGAAATAATAAATTTAAATCAAAATTAGAAAATAAATAAAAATAAAAATAAAAATATATAAAATATAATTAAATTAATATTAAATATATATAAATATTATAGAATTATACGAAAACGACACGATCTGACACGAACATGAATGCAACACGAAAATTATCGAGTTATACGAACACGACACGGATCCGACACGAACACAACACGAAATTATCATGTCCTTATCGTGTCGACACGATAAGTGCAGTCGATCAGCGACGGAAAATTCCGTCGCAAAACCTGTCTTATCCGTCGCTAAAATGGATTAGCGACGGATTTGCGACGGAATGAGGGGGTCGCTGGAAACCTGGTAGGCAAAGGTCTAGCGACGGAATTACGTCCGTCGCTAATTTATAGCGACGGACCAGCGACGGAAAATTCAGTCGTTAATCCACGACCTCCCGAACGGTCGTCTGATATTAAATCCGTCGTTAATGAGATGCTAATCCGTCGTAGTTAGCGACGGATTAACGACGCACTTAGGCCGTAGCTAAATAATACCGTCGCAAATCCGTCGTTATTCTGACGCCAATCCGCCTCTGATCCGTCGCTAATTAGCGACGGAAACTGTCCGTCGCTAAAGTTATAATTTTTTTTAATTTTACGTAACAAGACCGTCGTAAATCCGTCGTAGATCCGTCGCAAGTCTGTCGCAGGTCCGTCGCTAGTTACAGTTGGTTCAGTTATTTCACGTTGTTAATCCGTCGTAGGTCCGTCGCAAGTCCGTCGCTAGATAAGCAAAATCTGGACAGTTTCAATTTGTATTTTGGACAGCCAAACCTGTTTTCAAACAACCCAAACAAACCAATTCCATCCAATTCAATCTATACAATCCAAACTATCCAAACAACCAATTCCATCCAATTCAATCCATACAATACAAACTATGAAAACAAACCAATTCAATCCATACAATACAAACTATCAAAATAAACCAATTCAATCCAAACAAAGCAATTCAATCCAAAATACTGTAATATCCAAACAATCCCATAAAGAAACAATTCTAAATCATGCGATAAGTTAACAAATTCATAATACAACACGAATATGTCGAGGTGAGGGGAAAGCGGGAGCTCATATCACGGGGGGGAAGCGGAGGCGGCCATGAAGCGCTCTAGGGCCTCCTGCTGAGCGCGCACCTGAGCCTGAATCTGTTTTTGCACGCTATCTCGCGCTCTCAGCTCATCTTGCATTCTGGCCTCGTATGCTTGCATTCTGGCCTCGTATGCCGGTATTCTTCTTGCTCGACTTCAATCGGACCTCGTATGCCTCGCTCGATTTCCATCGGCCTCTAGATCGATAGTGTTGTTGATAAGCTATGGAATCAACAGTGGGCACTCTCCACCGAGTGAGACGACGCTTAGCTCTGCATGTATGTCCGTGATAGAGAACCACTCAAACATCCTATTCTTTTTCTTTGAGGAGCTCCCAGGACATTTTGAGAATGGAGTCCTATCAATTTCGGCGTCTCATCACTCCCCAGATTGGCTCAACTGGGTCACATGTTCCTCAACTCCTACGTAATATAATTTCATACAATTATTATTTAATTAAATGTTCGTTGTTGCGCTAACGAATATACTTACCGCGATACTCAGAGCTTTCCGTCAGTATAACTCCGTCGTCGATGGCATGATACTTGGAATACATCCCATGGATATCTTCTATGGCTACTCCACGCTTTCTTACCTATAAATAAGTCAAACAAATTAAATAATTAACAAGTATCACGATTCTTAAATAAATTTACTATATCTAAAACTTCAAAGTACTTACAATCTCTCGCATACTCGAATGCGGGCGTGAGCCACCCGATGCTTGACTATCCCGGTACCCTCGCCATCGGCTCGGACATCCTGTTCTTTGCGGGCCTTTGCCTTCTCTTGGACGTCTGTCCGAGCCCAATATGCCTTCCAATTATCCCAATCTCGCTCGGGGATAAATGGAGGTGGGTTAAGCGAGTCCTTACGCTTGATCTTGTGAACAAGATCTTTATAGCGCTTCGACGGCCTTTGCGCACCGGTAGGAATAGACCGGGCATCATCCATCGTATCATCCCAATAAAAATATTTACGCAAAAATATATGATTAGAATATGCAAAGGTCAAATCATAAATGACTTCGTATAAACAACACAAACCTCGAATTCATCGAAATAAATCGCTTGAACTCTTGAGGCACCAATTTCCAATTGAAGCCGTTGTGATTCATGAATCTACGGAATGACTCGTAATCACGCTGGCTATATCATTGCTCGGACACAAAATGCTACAATTCTGAAAATAAAGACATTAGAATGCTAAAATTTATTTAAACCGAGACATCTGAGATAACGTCATACCCATTCACAATGGCTATCTTCTTCATCCCCTCTCTAGATGGCACTCCACTACTGCTCGAGGGGGCGGGGCTGTGAGACAATGCCTCCATGCCTTCTTCTAGGCTGGCAGGTGTAGGCGACGGCGTGTATGATCCTGAGTGCCTCCTACATGATGACATCTGCAAACAAAGGTAAAAAATGCTGTATTAAAAATTCACAAATAATACATATCATAACGTTTTGTGTGCATACTAGTGACAATTATCGTCGTCGTCATTTGAACTCTTGTGTGCATACTTAAAAATGCTATAAATTCACAAATAATGCATATCATAACGTTTTGTGTGCATACAAAAAAATGCTATAAATTCAAACCCTATTCATCGTCGTCGTCATCATCATCATCCATGTATGATTGTCTTCGACTCGACAATTCAACTTCATCATCCTCATTATCAGATGTCTCTTCAATGTCTATGAGTGTACCGTCAGGATGAACTAGCGTCGTGTCCTCATCCACAACGACATTAGTAATCGAACCTAATGCATCCTCTTGAAAAGGGGGAGGTACTATCGATCTGAGAACTCTCATCCGAGACTTCCACATTAGATCGAGCTTTAATTTTGCATACTTCCCACCACTCTTTCATAGATTGTTTTAAACTTGGATATGCACAATAGTATACTTGAAGTTGAATGGCTTGATTGGCGAGGATAAGCAGTTCGAACTTGTTATATCTTCTCGTATGATTTACGAAACCAACTTGTACTCGGAATGAATTGATAACCCCAATCGTGAAGGATCAAACCACTCGCATCTAAACAATGTTGTGGTCTTCGTTGGTAGCCGGATATTCCAACTCACAAACCTCGATAATCGACCATAAAAATCGAGTTCTTGCGTATACGTACCATAAGTTTCACCTTTAATGTACACTCCACTATTCATAGTTAATCTTTGTGACCCATGTTCTAAAGTGTGAAATTTGTAACCATTTATATAATACCACAGGTGCGTCTTAATTAGAGTGAAGGCCCTTTGGCAAGAGACAATATGAACGGATTCACAATGTTGTTAGTATGATCTTTGACCTATTAATTGTAAAAAAAACGATTAGAATGACTGACTAAACGTACATATTAAATATTTTCTACTAATAATCATCAGAACACTCACATATGCCTCAAACCAAAACGGGAAGCCTCTTTCAATCGACCTTTGAATATCTGAGCTAGAGATAAGTGGATTTGATCTTTTCACATCTTGATGAATAAACTACATCAACATATATTTATCGATCCTAGTTAATAATAACAATAATAATAATAATTAACAATGAATTCTAAGAAAAACACGACACTTACGCCATGTAAATGTTTGCAACTTCAACATAGTTGAGCAACACGTATAAACGAGCAGCATCATATTCTCTACTATCCAAATATCTCGTTGACATATTTCCAAAAGGTCTGCCATCTTGCTTGAAGATTTGAAGCATATCTGGATAGTCTTCGTGCCTAATCTCCGCTTGACCATGATGCAAATCTACGAACTTCGTTCTTCGTGATCATCAAAATAATACGAGCAAAATATCGATGCTTCTTCTACTAAGTAAGCATTGCGGATAGAACCCTCAACCACGGCTTTATTTTATGCGTTGTTCTTCAACTTACGTAAGTATCTACAAAATTTAGAACGTTGTTCTTCAATATATATATGTATATATATATGTGTGATAATGTCTGAGCAAGTACCTTTCAAATGGATACATCCATCGGTATTGAGCAGGCCACGCAATACGGGCTTCATCGACTAGATGAACCGGAAGATGTTCCATGGGTCGAAGAAACTAGGGAAAAATGCGCTCAAGTTTGCATAAAATCACCGGAATATTTTCTTGGAGCACTGCGGATCATCAAGCCCTATGTTTGAGAAGTTAAATCTTTGAAGAATAAAGATAATTACATTCTGACTTTCCAAACATTTGGTGGGAGAAGTTCGCGAAATGCAATCGGTAGAATTATTTGCATGAAAATGTGACGATCATGACTCTTCATCCCAAATATCTTGGTTTTGTCATGTCTACACATCTACCCATGTTCAAAGCGTACCCATCCGGAAATCTTAAACCTCTTACTCACTCACATAAGACTTTTTCTCACGATTGTCAAGTGTATAAAAGCTTTGGATATTTTCTGTTGATTCATTCATCGTCAACTCAGTGCATAGCAATATAAATTAAGTTCTTCTCTAGATTTGCTTGTATCTTTTGTCTTCCTTGGACATTCATGGTGTGTTGAAGACATTATCGAATACATTCTTTTCTATGTGCATGACATCCAAATTATGCCGAATCAAAAGAGAACTCCAGAAGGTAGATCCCGAAAATACTTCTTTTCTTCCATCCGGTTCAAACCGCTTGGATATTCGCTATTTATTTCATCACGCCAATCTACATTACGGAGACTAGTCCCATACCCATAATTAGTGACTCATCATCTCCGATCGAGCTTCGGTGGATCGTTAGTAATCACGTGTTCATTCCGAAACATCTTGATCCCTTCGAAATGGGTGATTAGGAGCTAGAAATTTCGATAGTTATCAAACCATGATCGCTTACCACTTTTAGCTAAAGTAAAAGCATCGGTATACTCCATGCGGTCGGACAAGCTAATCTTCCACCGTACTCCATCCGAGACAACATAGAGTATGCGGGAAGTCACTAATTGTCCAAAGTAATGCAGCGTGCATTTGAAAATTTCGCTTCAACGATACATCATAAGTAAAACGCCGTCATCCCACAAATCTATTAACTCGCTATCAATGGTTGCGGGAACACATCAATCTTCTCCTTCGGATTACGCGGTCCGGCACTAAGATCGTAAGAAACATGTATTGCTCCTTCATACACAGCCACGGGGAAGATTATAAGGGTCGATATAACGGGCCATGATGAATATTGCTTTCTGATTGACGAATGGCTGAAAACCGTCGGTTGAGAGTCCCAATCGCACGTTACAATTTCGATGCAAATAAGGAAACTTCGTGTTCAAATGTTTCCATGCAATTGAGTCTGCCGGATGACGCATGACCCCATCATCGACCGACGATGCATGCCAACGCATATTTTCCGCTGTAGCATTGGATGCATACAATCTCTGTAGTCGAGGAGTTAGAGGAAAATAATACATCTTTTTATATGCTACTTGTGCTTTCCGTCGACTTCCACCAGCTCGAGTATTGCTCTTGAAACGAGGATGGTTACAGAATTTGCAGCTCGTCAATTGAGAATCTTCGCGCCAATAAATCGTGCAATTAAATGGACAACAATCAATTTTGTGTACGAGCAACCCCATGCCACGCAACAATCTCTTCGTGCTGTAGAAGTCATCAGGCACGCAATTTCCATCTGGATGCGACTCTTTCATCAGTTCTGATATTTGATCAAAACCCTTCTCAGTAATGTTGTTCTCTGCTTTCCAACTCAGAAGTCGAGCCACAAATGACAACTGTGTGTGATCCGAGCAACCCGGCCACAAAGGTTTATCGGCAGCATTCAACATATCGTAAAATTTTTTTGCATCAGAATTTGGCTCCTCTTCGATCTCGTCAAAGTTGAACTGTGGACCAGCAGTATCCACTACCATCGTATGATACGTATTTGGTTGACGGTTAACATCTGAATCCACAACATTTTCCCTACTTGTGGTTGTCTCTCCTTGAAATATCCATGTGTGATAATTTGGAACAAATCCAAATTTTGATAAGTGATATCGCACAGTATCTTTCTTCTGATAAGGTATATTCTTACACTTCTTACGGACACTGATTTTCTCTCCATCCGAATAAAAAGCGAGCACTAGCGAATTGATAAAACTTTCAAGTCCATCTAGAAATTCAATATTTAATCCACCAACCGAACTAAACCTCTTATACATCCACTCACGATTGTCATTCATTCTTCAAGCTCCTAATTATAAATAATTAATTAAACATGTTCAACATAAGTTGTACAATATAAACTAATTATACAATCATAAGTTTATTGAGTGGAGTGAACAAATCTTACTTATAATTATTGGTTAGTTATCTACGAGGCAACATAAACCCTAATTCAAGTTTCATATACTTAACCTTAACCTAAAAATGAAGTGTGCAAATCTTACTTATAAAACATCTTATTCTAATAAAATTTCGGCAGAGTAAGTTTTATAAAATTAATCGCCGTTTCATTCCCAATTCAACCAAATTTCACCAAATCATCACCATACAACCGAAAACATCTTATTCATATACTTGACCTTAAACTAATTAAGCATGAAATGAGCAAAGACACTTATAAAACATCTTATTCATATAACAATTCTAACAAAATTTCGTCAGAGTAAGTTTTATAAAATTAATCGCCATTTGATTTCCAATTCAACCAAACTCAATGTATAATTACGTGAAAGTAACGTGGATGATTCCAGAAGGGCTTAATCAATTCCTAATTGTTATTAATAGAACCTAATAAAGGACTTATAAATTCTAATTGATGATTAATGAACCTTAATTACATCAATGGCGTATATCCAAATGTACACAATTTTTTGTTAATCTATAATATTTATGGAATTCTAACCCAAAACCTTTTACTTATACCCAATCTTCCACTAAGAGAACTTCATGTGATACAATTTTTCCTCATTTTCATGGGTTATAAATAAAAGTGGGTGCATTTTGATTTTACAAATTATAGCAACAAGCAAACTCATACAATTTTGAAACTTATAAAACATCTTATTCATAAAACAATTCTAACAAAATTTCGGCGAGTAAGTTTTATAAAATTAATCGTCATTTGATTCCCAATTCAATCAAACTCATTCAAATTTCACCAAATCATCACCATATGCCTAATTATACACTTAACAACTCAAAACATCTCACGAAATGATGAATTTATCATCCCAATTCACATCCAAGCTTATCAATTTCACAAGCCCAAATCACAAGACTAACATTCAATGTATCATTTTCACTATCAATTCGGTAAACTCAATTCAATTTTCACTATCAATTCGATGCATCATATATAATATTTTCACTATCAATTCAATACATCATATAATTTTTCACTAATCAATTCAATGCATCATATCAATATTTTCAATAAATCAACAAATATATAACAAAAAAATGAAATATAAATAAAAAACCCAAACAAACCAACACAGACGGACGACGGGGGGGGCGGCGGGGGGCGAGGCGGCGGGGCGGGAGGCGGGACGGCGGACGGCGGAGCCAGGCTGCAGGGGCTCGGGCTGGGGTGGGGTGGGGTGGGGTGGGTGGGGGGGGGGGGCGGGGCGGGAGGCGGCGGACGAGCAGATGTGGCAGCAGCTGGGGCTGGGAGGGGGGTGGGGTGGGGTGGGGTGGGGTGGGGCGGGGCTGGGCACAGGCTGGGGTCGGGGTGGGCGATGGCGATGGCGAGGCAGCAGCGAGCAGCAGGGGGGGGGGGTGGGGTGGTGTGGGGTGGGGTTGGTTGAGGTGGGTGTCATGCGGAGGGCTAGGCGGCGGGCACTGCGGCAAGTGGGGTCGGGCACGTGGGCGGCGAGGTTGGGTTGGGGAGGGAGGGAGGTTTCGAGGATCGATATGAAATGGGAAGAAATCCGTCATTATTAAACTTTTAGCGGCGGATTAGCGACGAATATTCCGTCGTTATATTTAAAATACTTTAACGACGGATTAACGACGGAATAATGGATTTAACGACGGAATAATTTAACGACGGACACGTATCCGTCGTTAATTAACGTCTGAAAATATAAA
The DNA here is from genome assembly GCA_036937905.1 of Salvia rosmarinus. Lineage (NCBI taxonomy): Eukaryota > Viridiplantae > Streptophyta > Magnoliopsida > Lamiales > Lamiaceae > Salvia > Salvia rosmarinus. Next base: position 78,113,706 of record CM072815.1, on the reverse strand, counting down.
AAATAAAAAGATTTTACATTAACGACGGAATGAATTCGTCATTAAATTAGAGACTATTTTACGACGGACATTCCGTCGCTAATATTATTGGGAATAAATAAAATCAGAATTAAAATTAACGACGGATTGTATCCGTCGTTAAAATAAATTAAAATTTTTTTAGAAGTAATCCGATTTTTAACGACGGTTTAGCGGCGAATTGGTTAATTCAATTAAAAATAACAAAAAAAATTAATTTTAACGACGGACACTATCCGTCGTTAAATTTAACGACGGAATAGAGACGGAAATGCCGTCGTTAAAACTTCGCGCGAGAATTCCCCGCCATGATACGTCGCTGATCCGTCGCAAAAAAAATTCCGTCGCCAATCCGTCGCTGATTCACGACCCGCATTATGAACGTCGCTAATCCGTCGCTGATTCACGACCCGCATTTTATCCGTCTCTAATCCGTCGCTGATCGGCTGTATTTTTGTAGTGACGGCTGAACACTAACCCGTTAATTTCGTGCGTGTTCGTGTAGTGTCGAAAATTGCCAGGAAGACAATCCATAACAAACAATAACCAAGGTACAATAAAAATAAAAAAATACGCTAAAATCTCATGATTGCAGGAAACATAACATATGAGGTTGACTTGAGATCCAAAATGGTTAATTAATCAACATTGAATAGCGACAACTAAGACACAAACTTACCTGAAAAAATCCACGCAAATAAATGAGCAAGATTTCGAAACTCCCAAATCAGATGCAATAATGCTCCAACCAGCAAAAAATTGCCAGCTTTCCATGCCACAATCACCTATAAATTGATCACAAAAGCTCCCTTTTCTCTCAAACCAACAATCAATCATCAAGAAAAACAAGTAGAAAACCACAAAATATCTATCAACCATGGCAAAGAAGCCTAGCATGGGACGGCAAAAGATCAAAATCCAGAAAATAGAGGTGAAAAACCACCTGCAAGTTACCTTCTCGAAGAGGCGATCCGGCCTCTTCAAGAAGGCGAGCGAGCTCTGCACGCTCTGCGGCGTGGAGATCGGTATCATCGTATTCTCCCCAGCCGGGAAGGTCTTCTCCTTCGGCCACCCCAACGTGGAGTCCATCATCGACCGGTTCCTCACCCGCAACCCGGCCCCCAACGCCAACGACCCGTTCCACCTGGTCGAGGCGCAGAGGAACGCCAGCGTGAGGGAGCTGAACCTGCAATTAGGGCACATCCTCAACGAGGTGGAAGCCGAGAGGAGGAGGGGAGAGAGCTTGGACAGCATGCGGAAGGCGAATCAGAGCCACTATTGGTGGGAATCGCCGATCAATAAATTAGGGTTGGAGGAACTGGAGCAGGTGAAGGAGGCCATGGAGGAGCTCAAGAGGAATGTCAACCAGCAGGCGGCGAAGCTCGTCAACGCGTCGGTTTTCATGGCGAACAGAGGTGGGGTTTTCGACCATTATGAGAGTAAACCTACCCACGGCGTTGTCGCCTCGAATATTAATAATATTGCCGCCGCCGCTGCTAACGGCAACTTTGGATATTGCCATGGATTTTTCTGATATTTTTCTTGTTGTTTTGTGTTTGCTAGTATCTCGCTAGTTTATTATGGTTCATTTCAGTTATGACAGATCATTTTCTGGTTCATGTTTTACGGCTGTTTTTGTGTTATATATATTGTATTTTTATAAATTAATATTTGAAGTTTAATTGGTATCTTTCGAGTGTTACACGTAAGATGAGGAATCGATATTTATGATGTTTACTTTTAAGTTTTTACAGAAGTAATGTAGAGGCATGGAAATTTTCAGAGTACGTAAATGTTTCAGACGACTTGAGCACCATTGATTTATTAATTATTTGAGCACAAACAATGAATAAAGGAAGTTAAAATAGCAATATAATTATCCACTGTAGTGCAATAAATTATCAGATATTGTTGGCTATACAATCTGAAAATTTTCGGATTGTAGCCAATATCTTGAACTTTTAAATATCTTGAACTTTTATCAAGTGTACATTAGAGAGATTTATATAATTTGCATTAGGTGGTATATATGAAGTTAACACACCATTCATCTACTATTTATTCATAAGCAACGCCAAACCTAGCTAGCTATCTTAATAATTAATTTTATTGATTCATATAATAGATGACCTTACATTATAAGATAATTAGACATTCAACCTAAATATAGTGGAAACACCTACTACGAAGTACGTAATTAATTGATGTAATGTGATCAATTGAAAACAAATATACGTGTTAGATGATTATCCAACGAGAGCTTTTCTATATTAATTTTATATAAAATGTTTAAAATCCAACATTTTGCACTTAATACTATTTTTTATAGGTGAGTTAGTGCAACAAATTAAGTTGTTTCACTAAACCTGATCTCTTTTTAAAAAATTATTTCTTTTGGGGAAATTAATAATGTTGATCAGTTAGTGAAACGAATTCTCCGTTTTTTTTTTCTTCTAGTGAAATCACGTTGTCCTATTATTTGTCTCGCTCAAATAATCCAAATCGCATGAATCGCTGATATTTTATGAAATTAGGTAGATATTTTTCCATCTAAGTTTCAAAATTGCGTCTTTTATATTTAGTTAAAAAAAAAACTTTTATTCTTTGTAAGTTATTCTCCTTCTTCCTCGTTCCAAACTCGTGACGAATCTCATTAATAAACTCATGAGCTAACTTGAAAACTTTAAAATTATTAATTTGATATTTTTATAAGTGTATTAGTTATTTAGCTAACTTTATCGATGCAAAATGTAATGAATTTGAGTAAATATATTATTTTAGTAGAAAATAATATCTGAAATTTCATTTACTCCTACATATCGACCAAAATTGTATGCAATTTGACTTAACGTGAATACTGCTCAGTGCTCAATATATATATATATATATATATATATATATATATAGGGAGGTTAACGTGAGGCAAAAAATGATGAATTCGCGGTGAAAGTTGATGAATTATTTGGGAAAGTTCTTGAATCCAAAAATAGAATTTTCGCCTCATGGGATTCGAACCGGGTGAAAAATTCTAAATTTTGAATTCATCAACTTTCTCAACGGATCCATCAACTTTCATAATGAATTCATTTGGTTCTTAGTTTTAGGATAAGAATGGTTCTTATTTGAACCAAACTCTCTCTCTCTCTCTCTCTATATATATATATATATATATATTATAGCTGTCCGCACATTAATAAACAATCTCACACAAATATTTATCGTTTGGAGGAGATGCATGCATGCCACGTCAAGAATTCTCATTTTATGTAGAAAAGTTCTGATAATGTGTATTTATGGTGACATCTGTATATAATTATGAAAGAAATCCTGAACTGTGATTTTCCTATGTTAGAAGGATTTTGATCAATGATTATTATTTAAAGAAACAACCAAAGTTAATCATATTTCACTTATCCAAGTCAAAAGAATTATATTTCCTCATCCCCAAAATTTCATTCAAGAATTCTCTACGTGACAAAATCAGCAGGAACAATTACAAAATGTAACCTAATTATATGATAACATATATTTTGCAGCTTTGTATATAAATTGGATTATTAAGTAACAAACGATTTCAAGAATTATGTTTTAATCTTGAATTGACTAGACCGCGACCTATAATTAATTGGATTATAGTAAGTAAGTAATTATCACAGAATTTTGGTAAATTTATTTCATCTTACCAACGAAAATCCATACATCACGCTTCTCGATTATAAATACCTTCTTCCTCGCATAATTAGAACCAAAATCTAATTCATTTGTCATTTCAAAAGAAAAAGTTCAAATTCAATTCAACATTGAGTCAAATTCAACAATGAATGCATCCGACGACGGAAACAACAACCCAATCCAACACAACCCTTCTGAAAACGAGCAACGTAAGAAAGGAAAAGGGCGACAGAAGATAACAATGGCGAAGATCGAGAACGAAACGAATCTCCAAGTAACCTTCTCGAAGCGGCGCGGCGGTGTGTTCAAGAAGGCGAGCGAGCTGAGCACGCTGTGCGGCGCAGAGAGCGCCGTCGTGGTCTTCTCCCGGGCAACAAGCCCCACTCCTTTAGCCATCCCAACGTGGAAACCGTCGCCAACCGGTTCCTCCACGCCGGCGGCGGCGGCGTTCCGGGGAGAGCCAACGCCGCCGATCAGCTCATCATGGCTCACAGCGAGGCTGCCATGCACCAGCGCAACCAAGAGCTCGTAGGCACGGAGGCGGAGCTGGAGCGGGAGAAGCAGCGGAAGAAGGAGCTGGACGGGTTGGCAGCGCCGCCAAAGCTGGAAGAGCTCGACTACGAGCAGCTTGATCGGCTGAGGAAGTCGGTGCTGGGGTTCAAGCGCGAGTTCGAAGCTAAGGTTAAGAATATTGGTGTGGATTCTTCGTCTGCGGTGCCTGTTTATGGTTGTGGCGGCGGCAACGCTGCGAGCTATGGGTACACGGTGCAGTACCCGCCGGTGCATGGGGAGGGTATGGTGGCTTACAATTATGGAGATCCTTCTGCCGTTGTTCAATATGATGCCGCCACCGGGAGCTCCGATGCGGAAGTCGACGGCGCCCCTGACAGAAACCAATATCGAGGATTTGGCGGCAACTATCGCCGTCCTCAGTTTTAGGGTATTTGTGAAAGAAAGGTGGGCTCTCCAAGTATTCGGTTGATTAAAAAAATTCGATACTCAATTTGATAATAAATAAACTAAATTTGAGAATAAAAATACTCGATTTGATTTGATTCGATTACACTGCTATGGATAATCACTTCACTTTTGTTGTAGTTGGGAATATTTGGATTCATAAAGAGTAGAGAAGGGATTGCTTCATCATCATATAATTTATATCCAAATTGTCAATCCTTAAACCCCCCGTTGCTGTCAGAGCTAAAACATGTACATGTAATACGAGTGAATTAATAAAATAACCATTTTACTATTATAAGGATAAAAATTGTTATTTTTGCAATTTTATTCTTATTATTATAATAATTTACAACCATATAGCTTTTTATACATCATATATATTTTGCCTACAATTCACAATCATGAAGCTTCTTATTTAGTTGTGACTTGATCATATTTTATCTATAATTCACGATCAAAATACTTCTTAGTCATGAATTAAGAGTAAACAATACTGTAAACCAAAAAGTGGCTATTTTTTATGGTTAATTATAATATAAAAATAGCTATTAACTTTAGATATGCTCATGTATTAATTAATTTAAAATAAAAGGCAACTATCACTTAAAATTTAAATAAAAACTCGACTGTCATCCCAGTTTTAAAAATGAATTATCCACACTGAATGCGTCTATACAACTCAAAATAAGTTAATTGAGTTTACAACGAATATACCATAAACTATAAAGCCCGTAAGGGGAGGAACAAAGCGACAACGCTGCATGCCCCTTTGCCAGCTGAAATGGGCTTAAATGTGCCTATTTTGTATGTCCAGTTTCATTGATCCATCTTTATAGCGACACTATCCAACGACTTAACACATTACAGCTTTGAGTCAATTCTTCAACACCAAATGGTTTGAGCTTCAGTTTCAACTTGATCTGGTTTTGTGCTTGTTTTTACTACAGCTGTCTTCAGTTCCTGTGCAGCTGTGCTTTACTTGTACCTGAATTTAATCTGAATTTGAGCATTTAAGTCATGTCAAACATATGGATAATACCAAAATCTTATATTTTTAAGTTTGCTCACAATCATGAAGCTGTTAGCTTAACTTGGAATGGAATATACAAGGATTATTTATCTCTTTTATCTATTCAGTATATAAATAGATAAAAATGTATATACAAACTTAGCTCAATTTGTTTAAAGTTATCATATTTAGAGCAAAGACCTATGATCGAATCGTAACAGTCGCAGTGTTGAGTTTCAACCTCTTTAGGTGGCTTTTTGTAAGCATTATACATTAATCCTCTTAACTTCTTAATAGCTGAATTAATTTATTCTCTCACATTCTAAGTAACTTTGATGTGGGATTTCTTTAATAAACTTGACTTTTTGGATTAAGATATTATATATACAAATTATGAATTAGGAATCATCACTTCAATCAAAAGAGGATATAACAAATGGTCAAATCCGTTGCAATCATGTCAAAATTGGTTGGACCGCACAATGCAGGAATTTTAAAATTTCAACATATCTCATCGGGTAAAAGATTCTAACATGCCGGGGTCATTGGAAACTTTACACGAATTTGCTTTATCTTGCGTTTTTGTTAGTACAACATAAGTTTTAAGAAAATAATTAGTTGATATTTTTTGAATTGATAAAATGAGATTTTAAGGATAAAATATATAGAATTAAATAAAGTAGAATAATGTACTAAAATGGAGTGAGATACTTTTTATGGATGTCCAAAATGAAAATTATATAATACTTTTCGTGGACGGAGGGAGTAAGTTGTATTTATACATGAGTGGACTTGGTCCAATTACACGTCACTAAATTTAAATTGAGAAAATAAAATAAAAAATAAAGAACGCCTGAATATTTACACATAGTTTCATTAAAATGTCCAAGTATCGAGACATAAACGGATATATTTCAACATTAATATTTCCTCTTCCTCTTCTTCTTGTTTCTTTTCTTTTTTCATGTTGTACTATATAATAACATTCAATAAAAGTCGACAATAATCATTATCAAATGTTGTTCTATTATTAATGAAAATTACTGTTTAATCATAGAGTAGAGTGTTTTGCATTTTCATTTCAAAAGTCAAGAGCCCTAGGAAATAAAGTTTATTATGATAAGATATATATCATTATTAAGTACTTCTCTGAATGTGAACATTATTTTTTTCAAAGCATTTCTTTTTCTTGTTATCTCCTAATTGTGCATACTTTTTATCATTTTATCTAGTCACATTCAGACACAAATATAAAATTTAAGAAAATTTAATAATGTAGCTAAAAATCAATTCTATCGGCCAAAAGAATGGATAAAAAATAAGATGCACACATTGTTTCTTTTATTCTATACGAAATTCACAAGTCACCAAAAGGGAAAATGGATTCCGATGAATTATTGCCTTTTAATTTGACATATTCCATTACTTTCATAGATGATCAATATGTGATGATACTAAGTGTTTGTTGGAAATCGTGATATATTTATATATATATTATATGTGATCAAGTTTCCAGGAAGCTACTTTGATCAAGATTTTGAGTGACGTAACGTTTAATTTTGTGAAATTAAATGGCATAGCATCGATCTACGTTTTGAGTAGATGATCGTGGTGTATTCACATTCTCAAATCCGATTTCGGTGAGTGAAATAATGGATCAAAGTTGGTCACTTAAACATGAAGTTATGTGATTAAGGGGATACGCATGGATTAATTAATCATTATCCCACATTGATTAATGTACATACATTAATTGTCTATTTAAGTGGTTCATCGAACACTTAATATAATTAATGCACAAGTGATGGTGTAAAGCCACAGCCTTGCCGGCAGACCTGGTCGAGCCCGCCGGCCGGCCCGGGTTCGGGCTCGGGCTCGGGTTGAGTTCGCCCGCCCGGCCGGTTCGTGGATCGTGGATTTTGGGCTTGTTTGTGGGCTTGTTTCGTGGGCACGGTTCCATGGCCCATTGCCTATATTTTGGATCAATGTTTGATCGAGCCCAAAGATAGAGTTGGTCCGAGGCCCAACTCGTGCGTGAATCCGTTGGGCTGTTGTGCGATGGGTTGATGCGAGGCCCAACTCGTGTAAGCCAATCCGTTGGGCTGCTGTGCGCGAAGATACGTCCGGATCGTCCAACGAACACGGGCGCACGCGTTGTCGGTTCGTCGTAGCGCCGCTTAACGTTCCGACATGATGGCTCTGCGGAAACGTGGGCACGTTGTCTCCGAAACCGCCGGGACATAACCGTAACACCCGACATCAATGCGGTGTTGACTACAACATGCTTTCGTGAGGGGCGGCGCCTATAAATAGGACATGTCTCCCAAAGATAAGCCACCCATCTGTCGACTGCATTCCAAAGATTCCATCTCTTTGCATACTTAGCTCGTGTCCAAGCTTTGTCCTCGCCTCGTTCGGTTCGTCGGAGCTCGTTGGTGCGGTGTTGCCACCGACGCGAGACGCCACTGTTTATCTTTGGGACGATACGCGGGCAGAGCACTACTGGGCGTATCTCGTCTTACGGAAAGAGGACTCCTCGACTCGCAACTTTCTCGATTTTGTTTCATTTGTTTTACAATCGGTTTAGTTCATTGTTAGTTTGATCTCCTTCACATTTCTTTTTAAAGTTGTAACACGCCCGACAAGTTGTACTATTTTTACATTTTCCAACAATCGCAAGACGAGATATACTTGCCAAGGAGTTCAGACTTTTAATTAACTTAAAAACTTTGAACTTAATACCTTTGCTTGGAGATGTCGACTCGCCACCGACTCTGCTTCCACCGCTTTGCCGCCGCCGCCATTCTTTACCACGCCGCCTCCACCGCCACTCTGCTGCTGCTGCCACACAGCACAATGGCTACGCCATGTTTGGTTTGATGCCTTGAAATCAACCATTGGACCCTTTGGGTCATTGTTAGTTCCACTTTTAGTGGTTCAACGTTTAGTTCCATTTTAGTGGTTCCTTTGGCTCAACGACCGCACTTTTCGGTGGGTCGATTGTTGGATCCACGGGATCTAACACCGTGGTTCTCATACGAGTTCCATATTTCACACACTTGAGTGGTGCTGGTGGATCCGATTTTGGATCGATCTCGGCGCCTGTTCATACCGCGAGGATGATGCCGCCCGCCGAGAAGCCGTCGAAGTTTGGAGGATCCGACTTCAAGAGATGGCAGCAAAAGATGTTGTTCTACCTCACGACGTTGGGCTTCGCCAACTTCTTGATGGAAGATGAGCCCGCCGTTCGGGGAAGTGACGGACTTTCACGTCCGAGCAGCATATGATAACTGGCGCACTGGCGACTATCTTTGTAAAAACTTTATACTTGGTAGTTTAGAAGATAGCTTGTATAGTGTTTATGCTGTTGTAACGACATCCAAATGTATGTGGGATGCGCTAGAAAAGAAGTACCGTAGTGATGATGCAGGTACAAAGAAGTTTATTGTAGCCAAATATTTGGACTACAAGATGGTCGATTCTCGACCGATCATGGACCAAGTGCAAGAGTTTCAACTCATTGTACATGAGGTTCAAGCCGAATGGCACATCTTTGTTTCGAGACGGCTTTGTCGTCGCTACGATGATTGAGAAGCTACCCGGATGGAGAGACTTGAGGTCTACCTTAAGCAAAAGCGAAAGGATATGACACTGAAGACTTGATCGTCAAACTGCGCATCGAGTCGGCGTGAAGAAGCAAGATTTAAAAGCGAAGGCTTGATCGATGCTAGAGCCAACCTGTTGGAGGCGGTCCCTCCAACAAGCGTGTTCATCCCAATGTCAAAGACAAAGGCAAAGGAAGGTGGTTGCCGTAAGTTTGACGGGATCATATAATTGTGGCAAGCATGGCCACACGAGTAAGGACTGTCGTCAGCCAAAGAAGAAGAAGGCTAAGCAAGTTACCAACGTTGTCGAGAAGGACTTCGACAAATGGGACAAGGATGAATTGGCTGCTGTGGTAACCGAAGAAGTCAACCACGTCGAGAATCAAGGTGGATGGTTCATCGACACTGGCGCGACTGCGCACGTCTGCGCCGAAAAGATGCGTTTCTCCACCTACAAGGCTGTTGAGGGGAGGAAGCTCAACATGGGGAACCAAGCTTCGTCCGAGGTTACCGGAGTTGGTGATGTGGTGCTCAAGATGTCATCCGACATTGAGATCACGTTGAATGATGTGCTGCATGTCCCGGACATTCGTAAGAATTTAGTGTCGGGCTCGATTCTAGTTAACAAGGGGTTTAGACTAGTTTTTGAGTCGGACAAGTTTGTCTTGACTAAGTTTGGGAAGTTCATTGGTAGGGGTTATCTCACCGGGGGTCTTTTCAAATTGAATGTAATGGCTGTGCGCCGTGTACCCAAGATTGTTATGAAAGAAAATGTATCTACTTCCTCTTACTTGACTGAGTGCTATGATTTATGGCATTGTAGATTAGGACATGTTAATCTAAATGCAATAAAAAGATTAGTAAATTTAGATTTACTAAAGTTAAATGAAGTTAATACACAAACGAAATGTGAGGTTTGTGTGGAAGCCAAATGGCTAAGTTACCGTTTCATTCGGTGAACGAGCACTAAGCCTCTAGAACTTATTCACACCGATGTGTGTGATTTAAAGTTTGTAAAAACTAGAGGTGGTAAAAGTACTTCATCACGTTTATTGATGATTGTACAAGATATTGTTATCTTTACCTTCTAAGAAGTAAAGACGGTGCTATTGAAGCTTTTAAAACTTCAAGAACGAAGCCGAGAATCAACTAATTTGTCAATTAAGGCGCTCAAGTGATGAGGGGAGAATATGTAGCTCCGTTTGAGGTATTATGCAACGAAAGTGGTATAATACATCAAACGACAACTCCTATTCACCTCGGTTTAATAAGCGTTCTTTGAGCGTAAAATCGAACACTTAAGGAGATGATGAATGCTTTGTTGATTAGTTCGAGGTTGCCCTAGAACTTGTGGAAGCTATTTTGACACTAACTATATCTTGAACAAAATTCCTTTGAAGAGTAAGGATGTCACTCCTACGAGTTGTGGAAAGGAAGAAACCATCGTACAAATATCTCAAAGTGTGGGGTATTTGGCGAAGGTTGAGGTGCCTCTTCCCAAACAAGTTACAATTGGATCTAAAACGATCGATTGTATCTTTATTGGGTATGCTGCGAACAACGGTGCCTATCGTTTCGATCCACAGTCGAGAGTACGGGATATGACCGTGGGGCGACGATTGAATCAAGGAATGCTATATTCTTTGAAAGTGTTTATCCTCAGTAAAGACAAGGATAAAAGTGAAGCCGACTCAGCAATAGAGCGATGGTGGCTTCGAGTTCTAAACCTTTGGAGGAAGAACCGATATCGCATAGCGATCGAGGTCCGATCCGAGGGGCGAACCGAGACGAGGCGATGAAGTCGAGCGCCAAAGGATTTTGGTCCCGACTATATTGCGTTCATGTTGGACGAAGAACTAACGTCGATCAAAGTAGCCTATGCTCGGCCAGACGGGATGCTCGGCGAGAGGTCATTCAGTGAGATTGATTCTATTCTCGCAAAACCACACTTGGGTGCTAGTTGATTTGCGGAAGGTTGTAAGCCCTTTGGATGCAAATGAATCCTTAAAAGAAAGTACAAGCGGATGGATCAATTGAAAAGTATAAGGCCCGTTTGGTTGTCGAAGGGTTTAAACAAAGAGAGGTACGATTTCTTGATACCTATTCACCGTGACGAGGATTACGTCTATCCGGGTGCTTCGCAATCGATGCTTTGCACAATCTTGAGATTCATCAAATGGACGTTAAGACTGTGTTTTTTAATGGTGACCTCGAGGATGAGGTATATATAGAGCAACCCGAAGGGTTTGTAGTACCGGTCGAGAGGCAAGGTATGCAAACTTCGTGAAGTCTCTATATGGTTTGAAACAAGAGCGTTGCAATGGCACTGAAATTTGACAATGTAATGTTGGCAAATGGTTTCAAGATAAACGAGTGTGACAAATGTGTCTCGTTAAGAACAACGATAATTGTTATGTTATAGTGTGTCTCGTATGTAGATGACATGTTGATCATGGGTAGTAATACTCAAGTCATTAATGACACAAAGCGCATGTTAAATAGAAATTTTGACATGAAGGACATGGGTTTAGCTGATGTGATTCTTGGAATCAAGATTCTAAGAAGATCAGACGGAATTGTCTTGACACAATCTCACTACGTCGAGAAAGTGCTTAAGAAATTCAATGCGTTTGATAGTTTGCCTGCTAAGACCCCATTGGAGCTCAATGTTCACTTGAGTAAGAATAGGGGTGAACCTGTTGGGCAAGAAGACTATGCTAAGGTCATCGGGTGTTTGATGTATCTTACAAATTGCACCCGACCTGACATAGCTTGCGCCGTGAATAAATTGAGTCGTTACACGAGCAATCCAAGCAAGGAGCATTGGAAGGCTCTAGTGAGAGTTTTGAGGTACTTGAAGTATACTCAAAATCATGGGCTGCATTTCACGAGATATCCCCCGGTACTTGAAGGGTATTGTGATGCCAATTGGATATCTGACACGAAAGATTCACTTTCTACAAGTGGGTACGTGTTCACGATTGGGGGAGGTGCTGTTTCTTGGAGATCCACGAAACAGACGTGTATAGCCCGATCCACCATGGAATCAGAATTCATAGCTTTGGATAAAGCTGGTGAGGAAGCCGAGTGGCTCCGTAATTTTTTGGAAGATATTCCATGTTGGTCTAAACCGTGCCACGGTGATGATTCAACGTGATAGCCGCGCTATTGGAAGGGCGAAAAGTGGTTTGTATAATGGTAAGTCTCGACATATCGTCGGCGACATAATACCGTGAGGCATTTGATCTCAGTGGGGTTATATCAATTGACTATGTCAAGTCAATAGATAATCTGCGATCCGTTAACCAAAGGGTTGAACCGGGATCAAATGATCAAGTTGCTAAAGGAATGGGATTAAAATCTCCATCTTAAGAACAATCATAGTGGTAACCCAACCATGATGATGGAGATCCCAAGAACTTGGTTCAATGGGAGAACTAAGCTATAGGAGTTCGTGTGTAAACACTCGAGTTAGTCTGTTCCTAGAAAGCAAACGAGTGTTGAAAAACTTGCTAGTGGTGAGGTTGAGTCGTTGACTCTTAATGATTCATAAGATACCTCGAGGAGGTTGAGTATGGAAAGATACTCGGTGAAGAGTCACATATGTAAGTGCAGTGGGCAGACTTCAAACAAAACACTTATGAATCCAAAGTGGATGTCCATGGCCAAATGGAATCAAACGTGAGAACGGATGAGGTTGAGGTGTTAAAGTGTTAATATCATTGTCTCGATGCATGTTGTGGGGAATAGTTCAAGGCATCGTGTCCACTAATCCGCCGTGTACTCGATGGTACTAACTATGGAAGGTTCGAGCCATAAACCACTGTCTAAATATTTTAACATCTCTTGAGGACGAGTCGTATGCGCATACATGCATATGGCTATTTCCACTCATGTGGGGATTGTTGGAAATCGTGATATATATATATATATATATATATATATATATATATATATGTGGTCAAGTTTCCGAAGCTACTTTGACCAAGATTTTGAGTGACGTAACGTTTAATTTTGTGAAATTAAATGGCATAGGATCGATCTACGTTTTGAGTAGATGATGGTGGTGTATTCACATTCTCAAATCCGATTTCGGTGAGTGAGAAATAATGGATCAAAGTTGGTCACTTAAACATGAAGTTATGTGCTTAAGGGGATAAGCATGGATTAATTAATCATTTTCCCATATTGATTAATGTACATACATTAATTGTCGATATAAGTGGTTCATTGAACACTTAGTATAATTGTGTGCACAAGTGATGGGTCAGTAAAGCCCACACGCGCCGCCGGGCCGGTCAGTCAGCCCGCCCGCCCGTCGGGTTCGGGCTCGAGCTCGGGCTCGGGTTGGGTTCGCCCGCCCGACCCGGTTCGTGGATCGTGGATTTTGGGCTTGTTTCGTGGGCTGGTTCCGTGGCCCATTGCCGCTATATTTTGGATCAATGTTTGATCGAGCCCAAAGATAGAGTTGGTCCGAGTCCCAACTCGTGTAGCCCAACCGTTGGGCTGTTGTGCGATGGAGTTGGTCCGAGCCCCAACTCGTGCAAGCCCAATCCGTTGGGCTGCTGTGCACTGAAGAGACGTCCGGATCGTCCAATGAACTTGGGCGCGCGTTCTCCAGATTCGTCGTAGCGCGGTAACGTTCGACATGATGGCTCTGCGGAAGCGTGGGCACGTTGTCTCGAAACCGCCATGGGACATAACCCGTAACACCCGACATCAATGCGGGTGTTGACTCCAAGATGCTTTCCCATGAGGGGCGGCGCTATAAATAGGACATGTCTCCGGCATAAGCCTCCCATCTTGTCAACTGCATTCCAAAGATTCCATCTCTTTGCATACTTAGCTCGTGTCCAAGCTTTGTCCTCGCCTCGTTCCAGTTCGTCGGAGCTCGTTGGTCTGCGGTGTTGCCACCGACGAGACGCTGCCGTTTTATCTTTGGGGACGATACGCCAGAACCGAGAGCACTATCGGGGCGTATCTCGTCTTGCGGAAAGAGGACTCCTCGACTCGGCAACTTTCTACGGTTTTTGTTTCATTTGTTTTTACAATACAGTTTAGTTCATTGTTAGTTTGATCTCCTTCTACATTTCTTTTTAAAGTTGTAACACGCCCGGCAAGTTGTACTATTTTGTACATTTTTCCAACAGTGTTTATATAGGGAAAATATATATTCTAATATTTGACAATCTTCATTTTTAAACCTTTAGGATTACCATACATCATTCATCTATGTACCTAGGGGTGAGTATTCGGGTATTTGGTGGGTATGGTCAAAAATATCCGAATTAAAATAACCAAATTTTAGAAATGATATCCAACCAAACCGAAATAATTTCGGTTACCAAACCAAAATAACCGAAAATTATTTGGATAATTCGGATAAAATCAATTTTGCCTTAATTCAATTTTAAACAAAACATACAAAAAATATTCTAATACTCAACAAATAACTAGTTTGCAATATTCATAAATAACATTGTCAAATACTAAACAACTCATTACCGTGTGTGTGTGTTGGCCTAGTGGTAGAGTGGTTAATGCCCGAGGCCAAAAGTCTCGGGTTCGAGTCCACCGTGACGCAACCTTTAAAATTTCGTATTAAATTATCAAAAAAAAACTCATTACCAACAATCTTCATAAGTTCAAAGTTCAAAAAACATTATCAAATACGAACAATTCATAAAAATGCTACAATCTTCTCAAAACACCATATTTAAAGTTCAATTTATGGCAACTATTTATTTTAATTATAATATTACTATACTATATATAAATATAAATTTTGGGTATCGGATTTTCGGGTAAAAAAACTCATACCCGACCGAAAACTATACTACCACAATATATTTCGGTTATAACCGAATTATCCGAAATAACCGATTTACCCGAACCAAATTAGATATTTCGATTTAGTTCGATTCGGTTATTCGGTTATTGAACATTTTGCTCACCCTTATATATACGCCACATCGGGTGTGATACAAATGGACAATAGAGGATCTTAATGAGAGAGAATGATGGAGAATGGATATATGGATGGTCTTTTCTGTAGGGGCGAGTTATGATTTTATTTGATAAAATTAAATCCAACTCGAGTTTTAAATATATTATGAGATTTTTTTAAGGAACTAAACTTCTAATTTCAGTATGGAGAATTCAATAATATGGTAACACTAAAATATACTCTGCCTCATTCTAAGTGGTTCGTATTTCTTTTTTGATTGTCTCATTCTAAGTGGCTCTTACCAAAAAATGAATCATTTTTACACATAAAAATATCTCAAATTTCGTGAGTCACACTATTTTAACATAAAATATAATCATTCTTACTCTATGTGTCAAAAGCAATGAATCGCTTAGAGCGGACGGATGAAATAATATATATATATATATATATATATATATATATATATATATATAGTTTGGTTCAAATAAGAACCATTCTTATCCTAAAAACTAAGAACCAAATGAATTCGTTATGAAAGTTGATGAATTCAAAAATTAAGAATTTTTACCCGGGTTCGAATCCCATGAGGGGCGAAAATTCTATTTTTTTTGATTCAGTAACTTTCCCAGCGGATTCATCAATTTTCACTGTGAATTCATCATTTTTTGGTTCTCACGTTCTCACGATAAAAATGATTCTCACGTTAACCCTCCTATATATATATATATAAAAGCTGATTGTAATTAATGATCTCAAGATGGAGTTACGGTACTTGAATATATAATACTCCCTCTATTCCCAAAATATATTCCTAATTTTCATTAATTAATTCTACCATTCATTATCCACCACTCATTAATTTAACATTATATTAATATGGAACACTTACTCCACTCACAAAATACTCAATAACTTTTATTAAAACTTGAACCAAAAATTTCCAATAATATATTTTGGGAGGCGGGAGTAATATTATACATCTAATTCCATTTTGATATTTCTTCAACCAATCAAATCATAAAAGCCTTAACTAATATGTGATCCGAATTGAAAATATTGGTATAGGACCACATTTATCTTGCGTACGAGACAAAATCAACCCATATTATATAAGATCATCTCACACCTCCAGTCCTCACAAATCACAATGATATAGCTATTCAAAAGTAAGCATAGATTTAGGAACTCTTTTAAGAATTAGGTAACAAAAACTTAATTAAATATAGTTGTGGATTGCTGCCTTTATAAAACTTTATAAATAGGATATATATAAAAACGAAAAATCTGCGCTCTTGCTCTAAAGTATGTAAGTGATGTTTGAATGTTTGCCAGCAAAGCCAATCATAAGAAGTTTGGTTGATTCGATACCTCATTCTATCCTTATTTTGCTCATGTGATAAAAAAAAGGAAAAATAAGACAAAAATTTGGGTGAGTTTCGCCACACCATGAGTTCACCCTTGCTTTTTGTTAAAATAATTATATACTTATGGTGAATAATGATAATTATATTTTATTAATTTTTAATTAAATTTATTGATTTTTAATTAGAATTTATTAATACATAATTATATTTTATTAATTAATAATTAAGGTTTATTAATTTAAAATTAGGGTTTATTATTCAAAATTATGATTTATTAATTAGCAATTAGGATTTATTAATTCTAATTAGAGTTTATTATTTACAATTAGGATTTATTAATTCATAGGTAAGGTTTATTAATTCACGATTAGGATTTATTAATTCAAAATTATAATTTATTAATTTACAATTAAGGTTTATTAAATTAATTTGATAATAATTAATCAATTAGATAATTAACTAATTAATTTAATTAGAAGGTCTCACTGTGCACACGGCACGCGCAGGAGATCACCCCAAAAAATAAACAGGCATCACATACAGTTAACTCGCCCGACAATATCCACACCACACAATATCTGTGTGTATGTATATATATTAGAATAATCAAAATTCGATTATTGGCGATTCATTGTACAACTCCAACAAACTCAAACTAAAATTACAACTACTTGGACTTATTAATTTGATTATTTCCATATTTAAATTTTAAAGCACAAAATCTTAGAGTTAAATTGAATGTCAGATTAATCTCGTTAAAATTAGGCAAAATCCATCTATAGATCTTTATACTTTAAATTTTTGGGTAGTGCTAACTGTACTACATAATATGTACATACATAATACCCATAAAATGTTGATCAAATTAGTAAGTTCTATTTGGAGTATATTGCATGATTAACTCCTCCTATAATTTAGGGTTAAAATTGTTATGAGTTGACTAGTGATTTTATTTCTTTTACAAAATAAAATTAATTAATTTAATAAATAATTATTGCTTTCATTCCATAAAAAAAGTGTTCAATTTAATTCTCATAATTAATTTATTAATTTTTTTTGATTAACCTCCTCATTATCCAATAAAAAAAACACTCCTAGAGAATAGGAATATCCAAAAAATAAATTTATCTGATTAATCCCTTCATTATCCAAATAAAATACGTTTATTTTTATTTTAATCTCTTAACTTGATTCTTTTTTTAGTCAAATATTCAAAGAAGGCACACAAGAATAGGAATTAGAGAATTACTATAGTCATAATTAATGCACTAATCAATTGAAATATTATTAAGGAAAGGCTAATCACTTTCCTTCTTTAAAATGGAATATAAAATACTTGTATACCTTGCTTAATTATCTTGAAGGGGTTAACTATGAAAAATAAAATTCAATATAAATGAAATATTTCCTTAATTTTCGAAAATAATGGAAAATGACCAAAAAATCCAATTATGTACATCTAGCATTTTCCTAAATTTTTATTTCAATAGGTCTTTATATAAATTTTGTAATTTAACAGATCCTTCTATTTTATATTTCACCTCATTAAGTTCATTTTTTAACAGATTTAGTTAAATCGTTAAATTTTCCATTACTCAAAATCCACGTAATTTATTCTTATTTAATTATATTCCATGTCAGATTATAATTGAGAATTTGATACATAACCCCAAGTAATTTACCCTACGGTAAAGACGACAGTCTATTTTTTTCTTCACCCTTTTTACAGTTTCTCATTCTCGTTTCTGCATCACAAGTATTTTCACAAATTGTTTTTTTCCCAGTTTGTCCTTTGTACTCGTCGACAATGGATTTTGTGAAATTTGTATTTCACTTTCTTGATTTTGTTAACTGACAAGAATTATAAGAGGAGAGAAATTTTGAATAATTCTATGCTCTTGCGGTATGTTGCTCAGGAGAGAAACTTTTAATTTCCTTAGTCTTGATAATTGCTGAGAAATTTCATTAAAGTCGATAAAGTTTGCAGGTATTATATACATGTATTTCTCCTTGTATCTAAGTTACTTTTGCTTTTTGATCTTTTTGTAATCTGCAAATATAGTTTTTCATCAAAATGTTAATTCAATTTCATACTTCGCTCTATATTGTGCATGTTTGATTACTTATATGTGTATATATATAATTGAACATAAAGCGACAATTGATAATTTAATTAGACTTGTATTTGTGTTAAATCATTCTTGGGTTGGACATTAGTGAACCCATTGATCAGATTATTAGGGGTGAACAAAATATTCGAAAACCGAATAATCGAACCAAATCAAAACGAAAAATCAAATTTGGTTCGGTTAATTCTGTTAAAACCAAATTAAAATTCGGTAATTCGGTTTTCGGTGGGTTTGAAAAAAAATTAATCGAAACCGAATTATATATATATATATATAAAATATAATATAATATTATTTATTTATTTATTTATATTTATTTAAAATTATAACTTTAATATATCAATATCCTTAATCCTATTCATTTCTCTCTTTCTCCCTATTATATATATAATATTTGTAAAATATAATATTATTTATTTATTATATAATACTATTAATTATTTTTTACATAATATTTTATATATATAACATATAAAAATGTATTTTTATATATATTATATCAATATATAATATTATTTATTTATTTTTTTGAAAAATATATTTTTTTTGTTAAAAATTCGGTTTAACCGAAATAACCGAAATATATTTCGATTGTTTCGGTTCGGTTACCTAATAAAATTCGATTCGATTGGATTATTTTTTTTGTTCGAAACCGACCGAATAACCGAGTACTCACCCCTACAGATTATTGTCTAATAGCTTTGGATTGTTTTGCTTTCTGATTTTGCTCGTGTCTAATACCTCTCATCCTAGCTTCTAATCCTAGCACTATTTAGTTGTAAAATCTTATACTCCCTCTGTCCCATTTAAAATGTCTCACTTTCCTTTTTGGGTTGTCCCATTACAAATGTCTCATTCCATTTTAGGAAATAATTATCCCTTTAAAAAGTGTGGGCCCTATCCACTTTTTAACACTTTAACTACTTTATACATTTCTCCTAAATACTTGTGTCCAAAAGAAAATGGATACTTTAAGCGGGACGGAGGGAGTAATATTTAGTTGTAAAATCTTATAATTTCATCATTGTTGTGCCTTAGTAGAATGTATAAAAAAATAGGGCAAATAGCGTTTTATGTCCCATCGTTTGAGCGTTTTTTCAGAAATGTTCCACTGTAAAGGTATTTACAAAACAGTATCCATCATATTCGAAAAATAACACGGTATGACCCCGAAAATTTTTTCGGTGCCTGAATTTTGATGTGTAGGTCGGAGCTATCAAGTTGGCATGCACGTGGAAAAAAAAACTCAAAATAACATAAAAAACGTTAAAACGTTATACAACTCAAAAACGTTAAAACGAAAATAACATAACACAACTCAGAAATAAATCTCTCAATCCTTATGCAATTTAGAAACCGAAATTCAGGTTCCGGAAAGAAAACCCAAATTGTTCTTGAGAATCCTCATTTACTCTGGCTCTTCTCGATTGTGAAAACTCACCCTTTGAACCCTAACTCACCTCACCCTGATCGATTTTGAACCCCAAATCGTTGAACCTAACTCACCTCACCCCAAATCGTTGCTCGATTCAAACCTAGCCGTTGTGCATCTTACGAGGATTCGTTGTCAAAGATTTGAGCTTTCTGTAAGAAGGAAAACAATGTCTCGAATCGAGTAGTAAGCGAAAATTGCGGTATTCCACTCCAAGACCTCGTTGCCATCACGGACCATGTTATCTCAAAGGTCATTTACGCCTATAATCCGGGTAGGAGGTTTTGGAGATCGCTCTCGGAGATAAGGTTAGTAATTTTCCCCTTTAATTTATGTTCCAGACGTATTTTTTCCATTGATTCTAGTATGTATCACCGCATTTATTCTAGTATGTATTTTCCCCATTTTGTATTTAAAATCGCATCAAAGCGTGCAATTGAGCCAATTGTATTTTTCCTCATTTTCTATTTAAAGAGATGAAGTCAAAATGTTTTTGCTAATAGAGCCACCGTATTTTCCTCATTTTCTATTTAAAATTTGCATCAAAGCATGCCATTGAATGAAATGAGACTTCATCATGCAAGATTCGATCATGTGTCTTGGACCAAAGGGTAGATGAGCAGCGAAATTAATGGAACTTGAGGAAGTATTTCTAAATCTAAATGCCTCTAATCCCATGATCTCATTGTGCAAGCGGAGGAAAGATGTAATCGCTAACAATATTCAAAATGCGCGAGTTCTTGTAGAGTGAACTTAGGTTCTACAAATTATTACTGATATTGGATTGCATGAATTGGATAATGCAAAGTTAATAGAAATATATAGAAGTTGTGCTTCTTAATTCTTTAGCAACTATGATCGAGATACTAACCGATGGTTATAACGTTGTCGATTCTATTATTGCATGATTTGAGTTCGATTAGCAATACTATGATTTCTTAATAGTTTGATTCTCAAGGTATCTCCAGGTTTGGGGTGGAGGTAGAACTTTAAGAATAGATGAAGCGATGGGCTCGGCTATGACTACGGATGTGAGGTGGATGATCTCAATATTAATTAAATGGGATGCTCATCGTTTTCCCGATTCAAAGAAAGCTCTATATAATACGTGTTTGTGTAGGTAGCTATCATTGCATGAAGTGTAGACAAACAAAAGGGATTTAGAGTCATCCCATTGTATTTTTGTTGTGATTAGTCGGGTTCGGGTTCCTAATATATTTTGGGAGTTAATTGTGTATTTTTGTTGTGATTAGCCGGATGATTGTGGCTATTTTGTGTGGTATGAAGATCCATTTGAAGGAAGGGCAAAAATGGCTCTTCTCGATTACATAAGAAAAAGCAATATGAGGCTACAAAAGGAAAATAAGGAAGCTGAAGAAAGAAAGAGGCGAAGGATAGTTTAGAGGTGAAGATTAAAAGGATTCGAGCAGAGAACAAATCGTTGAAGCAAGCATTGAGAGATATGAAATGTAGACTTCACAATTTGTTTTTTATGTTGATTGTCATCTGTTTGATTTTGTTGGTTTGGATATTTGTAGACAAATTTAAGTTTATACCACATTCAAGACGTCGTCTTCATAATTGAATTATGTATTTTGTTGGATATTTGTTGGTTTTGTATCGAACAAAGTGAAGTATGTATTTGTTGGTTTGGATATCGAACAAAGTGAAGTATGTATTAGTTGGTTTGGATATTTGTAGGTTTTGTATCGAACAAAGTGAAGTATGTATTTGTTGGTTTTTCTGAATAAATATTGCGCCCTCATTTTGTAATCTATATCATGCGTGTTTGTATAGCTTTGGCCATTTTGTAATCTGTATAATGGTTGTATAAATATTGTACCCTCATTTTGGAGAATGGTTGTATAAATATTGTATCTTCAAGCTCAATTTTTTAGTCTTAGATTATGTATTTTCTTAACTTATGTGAATGTTAGCATTCTAGTTTGATACAGAAGATTTATCAAGCTCAAGCTCAATTACATTATCAAATGTCTATGAAGTCAGGGACATATCTCCTGATGCAACTGTTTTATATCACGGATCATGGCTAATATCTCCTGAAGTCATGGAAGACCCTCAAATATATTACAGATTTATGGGGTGATTAACATGATTTAAAATATGCGCAAATGGAAGACAATCAATACAAAACATTGGTGATATTCATAACAAAATACATAAGATACTTAGACAATCAATACAAAACATGATTTAAAATATGCGCAAATGGTCTAACGTGATTTAAAATATGCTCAAATAGCCCAAAATACATCATCGTCTAGTGATATTCATAACAAAATATAAGTTGGTCTAACGGCAATCAATATAAAACATAAAGACCGCTTGATCGCCAATCAATATAAGTTAAATCGATGTCATCCATAAACCAAAATGACAAATATTTAAACAACTAATGCGATTCAAGATGGTGTGAGATTGTCAACTTGATCGCCTTGATCGCCTTGAGTGCTCCTATCTTCATGTGGATTCGATTGTGATTCTCGAGTGTTCCTACTCATAAAATGTACACGACGCGTTCCAGGTTCCTACAACCAAGCAAGTGAGTTAAAACCAAGAAAATATAATCAAAGCAAGTGAGTTAAAACCAAGAAAGCATAATCCATATAGTGTATGAAAAGATATTTATATTTCTTACTCTAACATAAATAGTCCAGTTCGGTGGATATCAATCCACCATATTCTTCATCGTGCTGTCAATTCAATAGCTTGCAAATTATACCAATTTATATTTTGTCAACTAAATAGATAGAAGGACTACATATGAGAATTACTTACACGTCGTGTCTCTCTTTGCATGACATAGTTCACAGTGCTACTAGCCCTTGATGGTCTTCGCATCAACGAAATAGGAGCCATTGGCTGTCTAGCTCTTGGTGGTCTTGTAGGCTAATTATATTATAAGAATAAAATGTTAGTCATAAGCAAAGTGAAATGGGAGATATTCGTATTATAAATAAGAAATAAGCCACAAAATACATGAATCACTCTTGCTGGCTCTTTACATGTTCGCTTATTGTGGTCAAAACCTCCATAATTCTAACAAGACATTCGTAATCCACGCATAGACAATTTCGCCGTGGACTTGTTTTACATGTCATCAAACCATCTCTTTCTTTGCTTCTTAGGTCTTCCAGGTGCTTTTGAATATTCCGGAGGCAACACATGAGCTTCTTGAACTAATGGCCAAGACTTAAATCCACGCAAAGGACTTATGCCAAATGTATAACACTCTCTTGCATTGGTCTTATAGTAGAACCGATCAACATAGTTCACAGGATCATCTCTAACATGATAAATGCAACTCAAAGCATGACAACATGGAATACCAGTTAACTCTCATGCCCTACAAGTACACACATTCTCAACAAGATCAACAATGTGTGAGTCATCATTGCAATGCACCTCATACTTTCCCCAACTACCGGTCTAACATCACAAAACCTCACCACATTATGTATCTTTGTAAACTTATTTCTAATGTTAGGACACGGTGGATCGGAAGATTGAAAACTTTTCTCGGTGATTGTTGATGATCATATATCCTACACATGATACTCCTCCTAATATCATGTAGCATGTCGATCAAGGGCTTATCTCTAGACTTTAAAATGTAGTCATTAAATATCTCGCACATTGTTCGTAGTAGTGTATGTCTTTGTAAAAAGTTTATCGAGCCTTACAAAGCGAAGTGGTCCTTTGCTCACGAAATCATCATTTGCTTGTGGACTTTCGCCTCAATTTATTTAGAAGCCATTCATAATCTGACCTTGCTGTAGACCTTGCAATCTGCCAGAATAACTCTTTGAATTTTGGTCCTAGTAAATGCTTCTTCCAGTTGGCATAAATATGCCTTGCACAGTGTCTATGCTCACAATTGGGAGCTAATTTCTGAATTCCATTGATCAAACCCTGAAAAGGTTAAAAATATATATTAGTCACTCAATGTATATGTATCAAATCTCGTAAGATATTGAGATCATCAAACACTATTAATCTGAAATGTTATAATACCTTTTGTTTGTCGCTCATGAATGTCCAACCTAGACCATCTGAGATGTTGAGATCATCAAATAAACGCTCAAAAAACCATGACCAACTTTGTTCATTTTCCTTTTCAACCACAGCCCTAGGGTACATTTTGTTGTTGCAATTTGTAGAAACTGCAGCTAGCAATGCTCCTCCTAAAACTGTCTTCAAGAAGCAAGCATCAAAGCCAATGAATTTCCTACAACCAACAAGGAAGCCTTTCCGTAGTGCTGAAAATCCAATGTATAACTGTTCAAACACGGGCCTATCTTGTTTATCTAAGTATGTCTTCAACTCAAAACGACCTTCTTTGTCATTCCTCATCAATTCTAAAACGTATGGTGTAAGCTTTGAATAATGGTCATAAAATGTACCCCATATCTGTTCCAAAGCCAGCCACTTTCCCCTATAACATTTCATAGGTGTAACTGTGCAACCGTAGGTCAGCCGCATTTCATCCACCATTTCCTTATTAGTAATGTTTGCGTTGTTTCTCAACTTTGGCAAGAAATGGGCAGCCACAAACTGTGAATTGGCTTGCCAGTTGCATTGTGCTCTTACACATGTATGTTTTCCATTCAATGTCTAAATAATAAATGTAGGTTCACCATGGATCAAGCTCGCATACATCTTCCATTCGCATCCCTCTCTGCACGTAGCTTGTAGCTTAGCATGTGAACTCTTACTCCACCTAATATTATAACCATTTGCAATGGCCCAATGTCTCACAACCTCCTGACACTCTTTCTTATCTTTGAATCTTAACCCAAGTTCTAGTTTCAAATCTTTTGCTTGAGTGTTATTGGAGTAAAGCTTAGTCTTTGCTTTGGTGTGTCCCTCATCATCCAAGCTTTCACAAGATTTATTTGAGTCAAATTCTTTAACAGGTGTAAGTTCATCAACATTCAAATCTTGTTCTTCACTGTTTTGACATACACTCTTTCCTTTTCTATCTTTGTTGTTCTCACAAACACTCTTTCCTTTTCTGTATGCCTTCTTATTTCTTCTAGCTTCAAAGAACTCATCATCTTCATCTGAGAAGTCTTTATCATCCAGCCCATCATCAGATATGGGATGTTCTTCTATCAGTTTGTCATCTAACTCAAAATCACAGTCGTCTTCATCTTCTTTGTCTGCATCTTCATCACCCACTTCAGTACCTTGGTCATTTTCTTTCTCACATTCATAGTATATCTCCAAAATTTTCTGATCATCAACAAATCTTATGGCATTGCTTACGAAATCAGATTCATCGTTATCAACATTCACAAATAAGAACTCACTGGTATCCTTATCCTTAAAAGCATATCTTATAATCCTACCATACCCTAAATCGGCTAGAATCAACTCATTAATAAAAGCTTCACCATAATCGAACACATCATACTCGGGCACATCCAAAAAATCACAGCATGTATATTTCTTGTCGTCGATAAAACCCCCACCATGCCACAACCTTAGCATAACAACAAGAGCTGACATATGGCCATCGAAATGCAATACAATACAATACAATACAATACAAAAATATTAAAATTCACTCAACCCAACATAAATACAATATAATAATCAAGTTGTTCTATGAAAAAAACAAAACAAAAGTTTAAATAAATACCTCAATGTTTGGTTATTCCCGACAGAGATTTCAGTGCATATGAGAGGCCACCTGTAGTAACCCGAAAATCTTATGGTCATAATTAGAGACCAATTAAGTTCTAATTAGGGGCTTAAAGGCATTGCATCCTTAGAATTTATAAAGAAGTGTTTGATAATTAGCAAGAGATAGAAATTCGATTAATTTATGATCGAATGAGTAGAATTTGGAAGAATGGATATTATTCAAAAATGAATTTTATTATGATTAAATGTGAAATATCTGATTATTATTATGTGTATTTGGATGAAATTTCATTGAATAGAAATGTTCTAAAGAAATTGCATTAATAATTATTTATGTGGGATTTATTTATAAAATGAAATGAAATAGTGTTTAAGCTATTAAATGGCTTAAATAATTTTATTTTATATATATATCAAGTGAGAAGGAAATTATTTTATGATTTTCAAAATTTATGGATTAATTGAATAATTATTTGATTATTTGTATATGAAAGGATTAAAAGTATATTTATATAATTTGCAATCCAATAATGGATTTAATTGTTTTGGATTGTTATATTAATAAGAAAATTTAGTTTTGCTATCAAAGAATCTTAATGTTCAACATTAGCAATTTTAGAAAATAGTATATAATTTTCAAATTTTGGAAAATGAAAAGAAAATGTATTAAAAATTTAATAAAGGCATATGTATGAAACTTCTAGAATTTGGTTCATTTTAAAAACCATCTCCCACCTTCTTTCTTCCCAAATTCACGGCACTTCACACACATGCACATACAAATTTTTATTTTCAATTTTAATTTATGATTTAAGGATAGAATTAATGGGAAAACACTCGAGGAAGGTAAATACATTGTTTAATTCAAGTTTTGGTATTTTAAATTGATGAACATGATGTTCTCTCATATTATGATTTTCAAAATTTGAGGATTGTGATTAAGGTTGATTTGTTTAATTTTGTTATGTTTATTGATTTAATTATGCTTATGATGCTTAAATAACATAAGCTATGGTTTTAATTCTTTAAATTCATGAAGTTTGGAAATTAAAGTAGCTTCATGAACCCTAATTTTGTATGTGAATTATGTGTTATGATTTGATTAAATTGAGTTTAGATATGTGTAATTAAGTTGGAATAAACATGATTTGATAAAAGAAATTGGAAGAAATTGAAAGTTCACATGATTTCATAATTTTCAAAATTATGAGATTTGGGGATCTTTGAGTTGTTGATTTTATTTGGTATAATTGATATAATTTTTGAAATCTAGAGTATAAATAATGCTTAAGTTGAATTTATAAGATTTTATGGACTTGAAATAATAAATGTATACAAAATCCTAAAGTTTGAAAATTAAGGGTTTGAATTAACTTTGATTTCTTGATTTTATTTGATGTAATTGATATGATTTTTGAAATCCATGATATAAATAATGCCTAAGATGAATTTATGAGATTTTATAGATATGAAATGTGAAAATTAGAAAATTAAAGTTTATACTAAAGTTGTGAGATTTATATGATAAGGTTGATTAAGATCTAAGTTGATTATGGATTGATGATTATTGATGATGGATAAGTGTACATATGAGTTATTTGGAATTAAATGGATTTTGATTTGTAAAGTTCATGTACTTACCTATGTATATGGTTGAAGGGCATAACATGATTATGGTGTAAATGGATTAATTTAAACTTGTTTTAAGTTGTTAAGTGTATGTTTAGACATATGGTGATGATTGGTGGAGTTTGGGATAAGTTTGATTGATTTGGTATTGAACCGGCTATTCAACTTATAAACGTTACTCTGCCGAAATTTTGTTAGAAATAGTATGTTAATAAGATGTTTTGATGATAGTTGAGCATACATAGAAACTCGTTGATGTTAGACGACGTCTTATGCGATTTTGATGTCGGACATAAGCTACGTCTTAAGGGGTCATTGGGTTTTTGGTTAAGATTGGATAGTTTAAGCTTGTTGACGAGTTTTTCATGCTCATTTAGTCATATGAGACTTCGTTAAGTCTCGTTTGATGTTTAATATTAGAGGATGCAATGACCAAGTGTATAGACCACAGTGTTTTGATATCGAGAAAATATAGTCGTATCGACGACTAAGATAAGTTATGTTCTTATTTGGTTATTGATAGGCTTTTATGCCGTTTATATGGATTGATGGACCAAATGGGATAAAGAAAGAATTGGAATTGAGAATTAGTTCCTTAGCTCTAAGGAACATCCAGGTGGGTATAAGTATTTTCTATAAAAGTATGCTTATGCTTTTAATTGTTTTCAAATGATATGATATGATTATGCATGAAAGATGACATGAGATTTATGATATGCATTGATCTGAAAAGTTGATTGACTTGCTAATGTTTTGAGCATGAGCATAAGCATAATGCACTACCTATCCACGGGAAAGAAAGAAAGAAAAAGAAAAAGAAAGAAAGAATTTACCGGCGTCGGGTATGACCGTAGTTGAGAACCTTCTGTCCAACTCGGGTATGTGATATAAAGGTGTTTGAGAAGGAGGCCTACTTCTCAACACGCAGAAAAGAATCCGTGGATATGGGAAGGAGAGAAGAAGTTGCATGCAAACATGATACATGCATATGCATATGATATTATGATGATATGAAAGCAAGTAAGTATTTATTTATGAAAGTACATGTTATGGCAAGTCGAGTTTATAGCCACTAAGGGCAAAGTTTTCTTTATGTTTTGGCGTATACCCATGAGTGCATTTTGTACTCACGCCCGCATATATTTCTAAATATGCAGGGTTGAGTGGAGAGAATCTTTGGAATCGAATCTTTGTGAAAGGAGCTTCTCTAAATGTTGATTCATCTTGAGGTTGTTTAATTGTTTGGTCATTTTATTGTCCAAAGAATTATGTCTTCATACATGATTCTCAACCACGTTTTCCGTTGTCGAACTTGGCCTCTACTTACCTTTAAGTTTTGTTGAGTTGAATTGATGGTACTCTTCACAAGGATTTCACATGTTCGTTGTTGAAAAATTTTCATGATACTTTAGGTTGTTGCTTAATAAATAGTGATTTCCAAATTTCCAATTTGGTTATCTTAATTAAGTTCATCCTTATTATTGAATATTCCTTGTGATTATTAGTCCTCAACTGTTGTTTTTCTTCTTGATTCCTTATTATGATTTGAGGACCAAGAATCATTCTTTGCTGAACTCTATATTATCCTTCTTAACCCCGAGTCACGGCCTAATTACCTGATTAGGTAGTCGGGTCGTGACACCACCACCATGAGCCAAGCTTTTCAGACCACAAACCTCTTTTGACCACAGCTGCAGCCCTATTTGCCGCACAAGGGTCCACGAAACCTTCCAAACTTTCTGGGTTTAGTATTTAACGAGAAAATGAGTCGTCTTTCACCATCGGGTCGCCTTTCACCATAGATTTTTAGTGGGCACACAACGAATCCTTAGAATTTTCAAGAACAAAGGCAGGTTTCACAATCGATTTGGAGTGAGAGTGAAAGGGGATTCAAGAACAATTTGGCTTTTCTTTCAGCATGCCTGAATTTCGGAATTTCGGTTTCTAAATCAATTTGAGAGATTTATTTCTGAGTTGTGTTATGTTATTTCGTTTTAACGTTTTTGAGTTGTATAACGTTTTAACGTTTTTATGTTATTTTGGGTTTTTTTTCCACGTGCATGCCAACTTGGCAGCTCCGACCTACACGTCAAAATTCAGGCACCGAAAAAATTTTCGGGGTCATACCGTGTTATTTTTCGAATATGATGGGTACTGTTTTGTAAATACCTTTACGGTGGGATATTTCAAAACGCTCAAGCGATGGGACATAATACGCTATTTGCCCAAAAAAATATTTACATTGTCGATACATCATGGTGGTAGGTTTATTGGTATAAGAGCATGGTTTAAAAAGGTGGTTGTGAGGCGCTCCTCGGTGCGAGGCGCCGACAAAGCGCCTTCGAGATGCCGCCTCACTAGCAGACACTGTAACATACACCTTATCCCGCTGAGGCGCTGTGAGGCTTACGCCTCGTAATCTGATGCAAATTTGTGTTCTTTGGCTTCTTTTTTTTTTCGTATTTTCGTAATGGGTTTATTTAATTCTTGTTAAATTGGATATGGGCTTTAAAAGAAACAATAGAAATTGAATCAATTTTAAAAATTACCTAATATTTCTCTCCTAATCACCAGACTTTATCTCTCTCGCCTCCTCACTCTTTCGCTATCCTATTCATCTCTCCATCTTACTCGCTCTACCTTCTCCTCTCCCAAGGCAGCACCACCGCAGCATGACCCAGTGCCAACGTTCTTCTCTTGGATTGCCTTGTAATTTCTTCTAGTGAAATTTATTATATAATGTATATGCATGTGAATTTTGTTTGTAATTTAATATATAATATAAATATATATATGGCAATTTATTATATAATATATATAGTTTTTAAATATTGTTGCATGCAACATTTGTTTTGTTAATTTGCTTATATATATATGTGTGTATATATATATATATTGATTTTAGAGTTTATTTTAAAATTTTAAAGACTTATAAGTACTTAAATATGAAGTTATGTTTTTTATATTTTCATATATATTTATTATGTTTTGGTTATATTACTTATAATTTTTATGTATTTTTGTGATTTACGCCTCGGTTTTACGCCTCGTGAGGCTATTGGAAAATGCCTTGGTGCTTAAAACGTATATTTAAGACGACGTAACTATATTGGTGGAAGGGTTACTCAGATGTGTGAAGATTTAGACATTGATAGAATATCATATCCGGATATTATGTCTTATATAAAAAAGGACTTGAAATATGAATTGAAGTTGATTGCTAGGTTATATTATCACAAGCAAGGTAATTAATTTGTATTAGTACAAGACAACGATACTATCCTAAGCATTGTCAGTGAGTTACATAGGGGCAAAGTTGGAGTTTTATGTTGACCACAATTTTTTTGAAAAACATGCCACTTTTTTTATGTAAAGAGAAGAGATTGAAGTAGAGGATATCAATCAAGGTGTAGAGAATGCATTTGATGAAGTTGCTCGAGAATCACACATTGAGGACAAGGTACACTACAAAAATACAGGCGAATAGCGACGAAAAATTCCGTCGTAGAGCATGCCGGATCCGTCGTTAAAATTGTTTAGCGAAGGATCAGCGACAGACTGATGCCGTCGTTGAATCGCTGGTTACGAAACCCCTAATGACGGATTTTCTTCCATTGTTAACTTTTTACGACGGAAAGTTCAGTCGCTAATCGACGACCTTTTGAATGGTCGTCTGACTTTTTTGTGACCGATTCGCTACGGATATGTCCGTCGCTAGTTAAAGACGGATTCTATACGTCGTTAGATTCTGTTTTTTCTGTTATTTCACGTCGCCAATCCGTCTCCATTCCGTCGCTAAATGTGCAGAAACTGGACAACTTATTTTTGTATTTTGTACGGCCGTTTACAACAAACAAAAAACCTGTTTTCAAACATATCAATTACAAACAAACACAATCCAAACAAAACAATTGCAAACGGTACAATATCAAACAAACAAACCAATTCCAAACGGTACAATATCAAACAAACAAATCAATTCCAAATTATAAACATTATCATTCTAAATCATAAACATCATCATACGATAAGTTTTGTAAATAAAATGTATTTGTCTCTTCATCATACAAACCAAAATATCACGAGGGTGGGGGGAAACGGGAGCTGACCATGAAGCGCTCCAAGGCCTCCTCGCTGAGCAAGAATCGAGCACGAGACTGCTTGAACGTCGTCTCGCTCTCACCACTTGCATTCGGCCTCAGATGTCTCAGCCTTGCTGCTAAGCTAGCAATCTGGCCTCGTATTGCTTGCGCTCAGCTTGCATTCTGGCCTCCATCTCCAATAGCTTTTGATGATAAGCTATGGAATTAGCAGGTTGGGCACTCTCTATCGAATGAGACGACGCTTCGCTCTGCATGTATGTCCGTGATCGAGAACCAGCTCCAAACATCCTATTCTTTTTCTTTGAGGAGCTCCCAAGGACATTTTTTAGAATTTGAGTCCTATCAACTACTGGTGCCGCCTCATCACTGCCCCCAGATTGGCTCAACTGTGTCACTTGTTCCTCAACCTACCTCTGTAATATAATTTCGTACAATTATTATTTAATTAAATGTTCGTTGTTGCGCTAACGAATATACTTACCGCGATACTCCGAGCCTTCCCGTCTGTATAGCTCCCGTCGTCGGTGGCATGATAATTTTGGAATACTTCCCATTGGACCTCTGATATGTCTACTCCACGCTATTTTGCCTATAAATAAGTCAAACAAATTAAATAATTAACAAGTATCATGATTCTTAAATCAATTTACTATATCTAAAACTTCAAAGTACTTACAATCTCTCTCGCATACTCTAATGCACAGCGTGAGCCACCCCGATGCTTGACTATCCCAGTACCCTCGCCATCCGCTCGGATATTACATTGCTTTGGGCCTTTTCCGCCCGGCTGGCGTCTGTCCGAGCTCAATAATTCTTCCAATTATCGATCTCGATCGGGGATAAATGGAGGTGGGTTAAGCGAGTCCTTGACCGCTGATCTTGTGGACAAGATCTTTATAGCGTTCGGTGACCTTGCGCACCAAGAGGTGTAGACCACAGCCTCGCCCAACGATCATCCTAATAAAAAATTCTACAAAAATATATGATTACAACATCACCGTGTCAAAGGTAAAACATAAATGACTCCATATAAACAACACGAACCTTAAATTCATCGAAATAAATCTGCTTGTACTCTTGAGGCACCATTTTTCAATTGAAGCCGTTGTGGTTCATGAATTTACGGAATGACTCCGTAATCACGCGTGCTACATCATTGCTCGGACACAAAATGCTGCAATTTACAAGAAATAAAGACATCAGAATATTATGATTTATTTTAACTGAGACATACAATAGATAACATACCCATTCACAATGGCTATCTTCTTCATCCCCTCCCTCAACGGCACTACACTACTGCTCGAGCTACCCGGGTTGTGAGACAGTGCCTCCATAGATTCTTCGAGCCCGGCAGGTGATGGCGACGGCGTATATGAACCTGGATACCTCCTACCTGATGACGAGGTACCTCGTCCACCCTGAGACATCTGCAAACAAAGGTAAAAAATATTGCATTAAAATTTCACAAATAATACATATCATAACATTTTTTGTGCATACTATAAAATAAAACTTGTTCACTTGCATATAATAAATTGAACCCTATTCATCATCGTCATCATCATCATCATCATCATCATCCAATGTATGATTATCTTCTGACTCTGACAATTAAACTTCATCATCTGTATCATCAGATGTCTCTTCAATGTCTATGAGTGTACCATCAGGATGAACTAGTGTCGTGTTATCATCCACAATGACATTAGTAATCGAACCAAATGCATCCTCTTGAAAAGGGAGAGGTACTATCGATGCAGAACTATCATCTGAGACTTCCACATTAGATCGAGCTTTAATTTTGCATACTTCTCACCACTCTTTAAGATTGTTTTAAACTTGGATATGCACAATAATATACTTGAATGGCTTGATTGGCGAGGATAAACGGTTCGAACTTATTATATCTTTGCGTATGATTTACCAAAACTAACTTGTACTTGGAATGAATTGATAACCCCATTCGTGAAGAATCAAACCACTCGCATCTAAACAATGTTGTGGTCTTCGTTGGTAGCCCAGGATATTCCAACTCACAAGCCTCCAATAATCGCCCATAAAAATCGAGTTCTTGTGTGTCTGTACCATAAGTTTCACCTTTAATGCACACTCCACTATTCATAGTTGATCTTTGTGACCCATGTTCTAATGTATGAAATTACCCATGTTCTAATGTATGAAATTTGTACCCATTTATATAATACTCTGGGTACGTCTTAATTAGTGCTGAAGGCCCTTTGGCAAGAGACAATATGAACGGATTCACAATGTTGTTAGTATGATCTTTGACCTATTATTAGTAAAAAAATCGATTAGAATTGCTAAACGTACATATTAAATATTGAATATTTTCTACTAATAATCATCAGAACACTCACATATGCCTTAAACCAAAGCGGGAAGGCTCTTTCAATCGATCTTTGAATATCAGAGCTATAGATCAGTGGATTTGATCTTTTCACATCATCGATAAATAAACTACATTCACAAATATTTACGATCCTAGTTAATAATAACAATAATAATAATTAACAATGACTTTTGAGAAAAACACGACACTTACGCCATGTAAATGTCTGCAACTTCAACATAGTTGAGCAACACGTATAAACGAGCAACATCATACTCTCTACTATCCAAATATTTCGTTGACATATTTCCAAAAGGTCTGTCATCTTGCTTGAAGATTTGAAGCATATCTGGATAGTCTTCGTGCCTAATCTCCACTTGACCATCATAATTATGATGCAAATCTCTGAATTTCATTCTTACGTGATCATCAAAATAATACGAGCAAAATATCGATGCTTCTTCTACTAAGTAAGCATTGCAGATAGAACCCTCAATCCTGGCTTTATTTTGTACGTTGTTCTTAAACTTACGTAGGTATCTACAAAATTTCGAACGTAGTTCTTCAATTTATATATATATATATATATATATATATATATATATATATGATAATGTACGAAATACCTTCAAATGGATACATCCATCGGTATTGAACAGGCCCTGCAATATTTTCCATGGAGTCGAAGAAACTAGGGGGAAAGATGCGCTCAAGCTTACATAAAATCACTGGAATATTTTCTTGGAGTCTGCACAGATCATCAAACCCTATGTTTCGAGAAGTTAAATCTTTGAAGAATAAAGATAATTCTGTTACAGCTTTCCAAACATTGGGTGGGAGAAGTTCACGAAATGCAATCGGTAGAATTCGCTGCATGAAAATGTGACAGTCATGACTCTCCATCCCAAACATTTTCAGTTTTGTCATGTCTACACATCTACCCATGTTTGAAACGTACTCATCTGGAAATCTTAAACCTCTTACCCACTCACATAAGACTTTTTTCTCACGATTGTCAAGTGTATAAGAAGCCTTTGGATATTTTCATATTGATTCATTCATCGTCGACTCGTGCATAATAAAGATAAATTAAGTTCTTCTCTAGATTTGCTCGTATCTTTTGTCTTCCTTGACATTCATGATCGTGTTGAAGACATTATCGAACACATTCTTCTCTATGTGCATGACATCCAAATTATGCCGAATCAAAAGAGAACTTCATGAAGGTAGATCCCATAAAATACTTCTTTTCTTCCATCCAGCCCAAACTGCTTGGATATTCTACTATTTATTTCATCATCGCCAATCTACATTTTAGACTAGTCCCATACCCATAATTAGTGATGTACTCATCTCCGATCGCTCGGTGGATCGTTAGTAATCATTGTGTTCTTTCTAAAACCTCGTCGATCCTTCGAAATGGGTGATTAGGAACTAGAAATTTACGATGGTTATCAAACCATGACGCTTACCATTTTAGCTAAAGTAAAAGCATCGGTATGCTCCATGCGGTCTTGAGCAAGCTAATCTTCCAATTGCACTCCATCCGCACAACATAGAGTATGCGGGAAGTCACTAATTGTCCAAAGTAATGCAGCGTGTATTTGAAAATTTCGCTTCAACGATACATCATAAGTAAGAACATCGTCATCCCACAAATCTATTAACCCTGCTATCAATGGTTGCAAGAACACATCGATCTTCTCCTTCGGATTACGTGGTCCGGGCACTAAGATCGTAAGAAACATGTATTGCTCCTTCATATACAACTACGTGGGAAGATTATAAGGGGTAAGTATAATGGGCCATGATGAATATTGCTTTCCTGATTGACCGAATGACTTAAAACCGTCAGTTG
Source organism: Salvia rosmarinus (assembly GCA_036937905.1). Taxonomy (NCBI): domain Eukaryota; kingdom Viridiplantae; phylum Streptophyta; class Magnoliopsida; order Lamiales; family Lamiaceae; genus Salvia; species Salvia rosmarinus. The sequence continues at coordinate 78,077,954 of CM072815.1, read as the reverse complement.
AGAGTCCCAATCGCACGTTACGAATTTCTGATGCAAATAAGGGAAACTTCGTGTTCAAAGATTTCCATACAATTGAGTATGCCGGATGACACATGACCCCATCATTGATCGACGATGCATGCCAACGCATATTTTTCGCTGTAGCATTGGATGCATACAATCTACGTAGTCGATGAGTTAGAGGAAAATAATACATCTTTTATATACTACTTGTGCTTCCGTTGACTTCCACCAGCTCGGTATTGCTCTTGAAGCGAGGATGATTACATAATTTACAGCTCTTTAATTCAGAATCTTCGCACCAATAAATCATGCAATTAAATGGACAACAATCAATTTTGTGTATGGGCAACCCCATGCCACGCAACAATCTCTTCGTGCTGTAGAAGTCATCAGGCACGCAATTTTCATCTGGATGTCACTCTTTCATCAGTTCTGATATTTGATCAAAACTCTTCTCAGTAATGTTGTTCTCTGCTTTCCAACTCAGAAGTCGAGCCACAAATGACAGTTGTGTGTGATTCGAGCAACCCGACCACAGAGGTTTATCGGTAGCATTCAACATGTCGTAAAATTTTTGTGCATCAGAATTTGGCTCCTCTTCGATCTCGTCAAAGTTGAACTGTGGACCAGCAGCATCCACTACCATCGTATGATACGTATTTGGTTGACGGCTAACATCTGAATCCACAACATTGTCCCTACTTGTGGTTGTCTCTCCTTGAAATATCCATGTGTGATAATTTGGAACAAATCCAAATTTTGATAAGTGATATCGCACAGTATCTTGCTTTTGATAAGTAATATTCTTACACTTCTTATACGAACACTTGATTTTCTCTCCATCCCAAATAAAAACTGAGCACTAGCGAATTCAATAAAACTTTCAAGTTCATCTCGAAATTCAATATTTAATCCACCAACCGAACTAAACCTCTTATACATCCACTCACGATTGTCATTCATTCTTGAAGCTCCTAATTATAAATAATTAATTAAACATATTCACATTATATCATACATTCAATAATTCAACATATCAATAATCCTATAAATCAACCTACTCACATTAATTATATTCATATTCATATTCATACATTCAAATCCACGTATTCATATTCATATTCATATTCATATTCATATTCATATTCATATTCATATTCATATTCATATTCATATTCATATTCATATTTATACACTTTAACAATTATATCATAATTGAATATAAACAATATAAACCACAATAAATCCGTCGATGAACAATTGAATATATATAATTATCAACAAATCATTTAAACCATAATTTATTTCTATTATATCATCAACAAACAATTATAAACAACAATTATAATTGAATAAACAATTTAAAACAACAATGTACAATTGAATAAATTGAATACAATTAAACAACAATTAAAAATTATAATACAATTAAACAATTATAATACACAATTAAACAATTATAAAAACAATTACAAAAACAATTATAAACAACAATTAAACCAATTGAATATATTTAAAACCTACGATAGAGGAGGTGGCGGCGGCGGCAGAGGAGGCGGCGGCGAGGTCAGGCAGCGTGGCGAGGCAGGCGGGCGGCGGCGGCGTGGCAAGGCGGCGGGAGGCGGCGGCGTGGCGGGGCAGGCGGGCGGCGGTGGAGGCGGCGGCGAGACGATGAGAAGGAAATTAGTGCGTCATTATGAAATTTGAGAAGAAACCCGTCATTATGTCTTTCGTAACGGCGGATTAGCGATGGACTTCTCCATCGTTATATTTAAAAGCGATAACCATTTTATTTCCGTCGTTGAAATATTAACGACGGACTAACGACGTCTATTTCAGTCGTTGAAATTCTCAGCGAAAAAAAAATAAAAAACTAATATTAACGACATAATAGATTCCGTCGTTATAATTATTTCGAATAAAATATTTTGAAAATAATATTAACGACGGACATAATCCGTCGTTAAATTAAGTGCAAAATAAAAAACTAAAAAATCCGTTAATTTAACGACGGATCAGCGACAGTTATTACTTAACGACGGACATAATCCATCGTTAAATTAAGTGCAAAATAAAAAAAGTAAAAAATCCGATAAATTTAACGACGGATATAGTTCGTCGTGAAATTTAACGAAGGATCAGCGACAGTTACTACGTCGTTAAAAGTTCGCGCGAGATATTCCCGCCGCACGCCGTCGTTGATCCGTCGTTAATTAAAAAAAATCGTTTGTATTTCGTCGCTAGTCCATCGTAAAATCAAGACCCGTATTTTAGCCATCGCTGTTCGGCTATATTTTTGTAGTGGTAGGCAGTAACCACGATTTACAAATTATGGTGCATGAGGGTAGGGATAATATAATTCAAGATGGACTTCAGCATCAAACTTTTGATAATCTCAATGTTGATATAAATTTCTTCACTGATGATGATGATGAACTGTAGTAGTCTAAGAAAAATATTAGAGCTTTTAAGAAGAAGATCACATATGAGACTAATGGTGAAGATCATATATAGTCAGTGTGATGATGAGATGGATGCTTATACAGATGAGATTATGTTAGATGCAGATGATGATGAGGTATATATCTCTAGTTTAGAAAGTGGTAACGACTCTACTGGGAGTTTTTACTATGACAGTGATGATAATTTTAGCTTTTATAGTGAGATGGACGAGGAGTGTGGAGATCATGCACTTAGAGGGTGTTTGGTTAAGCTTATAAGCTCTTCAAAACAGCTTATAAACTGTTTAGGAGCATATAAGCTCATGCAAAGTGTTTGACAAAATAAACTTCTAAACAGTTTATAAGCTGTGAAAATAAGTTCTAACAACTTATAAGATCTCCTAAAAATAAGTAGCTCAACTCCAACTTATTTTTCATAAACTTATAGTAACAGTTAATTTACCAAAATAATCTTACTATGGTTCGTTATTTTCAACATATACATTATCAACTTTACCTCTCGTCAATTTTCTCTCTCTGACTATGATTTTCTCTCTTTAACTCACTATTCTTTCTCTAGGTTATAAGCTCAAGTATACACATACTTTGATAACTTATAAGCTCTTCAAACATTATGTTTTATAAGCTCTTTTTAAAATATATTATAAGCTCTTTAAAATAAGTTTAGTCAAACAAACATTTAGAAGACCAAGTGAACTGATGCAATTTGACCCTACAACAGTGATACCTATATTTTATTGTGGCATGGTATTCCAAAATGTTCAAGAGTGTCGAGATGCCCTTTGCATGGCTATGCTATTCTGAAAGGTATACAAATTTATTTTATAAAAAAATGATCGAGTCAGAGTTAGAGCTGGATGCGTGGAAAAATGCCCTTGGAGATTTTTAGCATCTAAAAACGGTCACAACAATAATTGTTACAGTAAAAACACCATTCTGATGGCTACCAGCAAGAATATGGCTAAACTCTTGAAGGACAGATGGATGACTACACCTTCCATTAAGTATAAGGATTTTAAGAACTTATGCAGAATTGAATTGAAGTTGAGAATCAGTCTAACTCAAGCTAGGAATATGTAATAACCCGTGAAATTTAAAACTTTTTAATTATTTTGTAAACAAATCGAGATTTGAGTTTAAGGCGATTGATGGGATATGGCCCAACCGCTTAGGCCCAATGGCAGGCCCAAGTGAACTGGGCCTGACCTAATGGACAGCCCTACGCGGTTAAGCCTGAAGCCCAACATCTAAACCCTATTCGAGACCAAATCAAATGAGATATTCAAGGATCGATATATGGAAGAATGAGATATTCAAGGATCAAGATATGGAAGGAGATCGGATCCCACAAAGAGAGGGATCCAGTACAATCTTTAGAGATCCACAAACATGTATAAATAGAGGTTAGGTCGAAGGTAGAAGGGTTAGCAACTACTTGAATACTAGAGCTTTTCAATACATTCATTGTAATCCCACATAGTGAAAGTATTGAGGAATCACCTCCGTGGACGAGATCTTATTCTTGATCGAACCACGTAAAAGCCTCCGTGTTCTTTCTCGCTTTCATAAATCTCGCACACAAGATTTATCATTGGCGCCGTGGAATTTCCTACAAAAGCTTCGCTTTCTACACGAAATCAATGAAAGAACTCGTGCAAATGCTAGCACCACGGTGGTGTTTGGAAACAACCGCTGTTGAGGACGATCAGTGGTCACGCAGTCATGGAAGGGATTGCGGAGGTCGACAAGAATAATACACCCGGGTTTCATAGAAAACATTCCTATACACCCTCGTGACCGATGCCCTATTGGAGAAGGAGAAGCCGACCTCAACACCGGTGAACAGCCGGTCACCGATCTCATGAGGTCTCGGCCGAGCCGCGTCCGAATTGCTCAACGCCAACATCGCCAATTTTAGAATTTCCTCAACCGGAGGGCAAGCGGCGGGCACCTCAAGAACGCCCGGACGGTAGTCACGGCGCCCGGGGCGTTCGCCCTCTGGCAATCAACGCCACCGGCGCGATAGCCGAGAATGCTCACCTCGGCATACCCTCCACGGAGCCGAACGGGATAGGCCCCAGCGTCACCCGTGGAGTCGGTCACCTCGGTACAACTGCCGAAGTCGCTCACCTCGGCACAACGTCCACGCGCTGGGCGGGAAAGAGAGAGAGAGGCGGGCCGATCTCCCTCAAAGAGACGATAGGCGTCGAATCGGCTCCCATCCCTCCGTAAAGAGATGGCAACGAGTGCTGTGGTTCGGCCGACACGGACGGATTATCTCCCTTTCTCGGGAAATCTCGATACGCCTTTGCCCCAATGATATCGGCACCCAACATCGCCGCTACGATGGCCTCGGGGATCCCTACGACTTCTTTTTTTCCTATACCACCAACATGACGAATCAAGGAATGGAAAATTTTCACATGTGTAAAATCTTCCCCGAAGTGCTGGTCTCCAACGTCCGACGTTGGTTCACCTCACTCCGCCGTAACAAAGATACATCGCTTCAAGGATCTCATTGATCAGTTAAAATGACGCTTCTACCAGAAGATGCCACCTCAGCAACCATCGTCCGACCTGCCACCATCCGCTAAAGACGGGGCGAGACGATGTCAAATTCGTCTCGCGATTTATCAAGGAGTCCTCAAAATTGATGAAAGTAACGATCTCACATCATCAATGCGTTAAAAACGGATCCGACCCGCGATCGAACAAAGAGATCACTGTGAAAAGCCAAGACGGCGAGTCACCTTGGACTCGGTCGATAGTGGGACCGCAAGAAGAGAGACCCAGGGCGGCGTAAGGTCGAGAGGAAGAGGCCGATGATCGGGAAGAGGCGATGATCGCCAAGTGCCTTCGATCGGATCAAGAAAGGCCCGATCGTATCCAGGCTGGGACCTCGGCCAAACCCTGGCGGCAACGCACCTCATCTGCTCAAATCGAGGGCGGAAATATTTGAGCTCCATGCTGAGCTCTTCCCGAAACCCCCTCCCATAAAAGGAGGATCCAAGAAGAGATCGACGGAGAAGTATTGTGATTACCACCAAGGGTATGGTCACAATACCGAGGATTGCAGAAACTTGAGCTCGCAGATCGATGAGCTCATCAAAGGAGGGGCGCTTTAGAAGTATCTCGGCCGACCTGAGTCAGGGAATAAGAAGCGCAGAGGAAAGAATGGAGGTGGCAACAATCGCGGGCCGACCTCGACGATGACCCAACCTCGAAGACGACGAGGCGATGGTCCCAATGCAATGGAGCAAGTCACGCCATCACCGGATCGCCCATAGTACGACGAGGTCGTCGTTGAAAACTGAAGCTCGGAGACCGATCCCCGAGGAACCAAAAACAAACGACTCGGGATGGTGAGAACATCGTGTTCTCCAATGACGACCAGGCCCAAGATTATGCCCCACCAAGACGCTATTACTATCTGAGCCGTGGTGGGCAACAAGAACGCCCACGTAGTCTACATCGACATCGGCCTCATCGGCATCATCTTCCAAAGTCGCCAGACAAACTCGAGGCCTGAGGATCCAAATACATCCCGCACCGTCCAAATCTGGAGCTTCACTCAGAGACGGTCCAACCGGAAGCGCATCACCTTCCGATCCACCGCGGATCGAGCTCCCAAGTCGGTCACCAAGGCCATCCAGCTTCTTCCCGGTCCGAGCTCCCTCTCCATACAATATCATCCTTGGAGAGACGGCCTCACGCCACCAGGCCGCCCGCCGGCCTACCACCTCACCATCAAAATACCCACCCGGGTGGGAGTCTTGCATTCGGGGCACCAAACCAGGCTAAAGAATGCCTACGGTCTCAACCAAGATGTGGCCTTACCTCGTGCCTAGCAACTGCTGAGAACCCTCGAAGCTGCCGCCCGAGACGATCCGACCGACGACCTCCAATTATATGATGACGACCTCCAAAGTCGCCAAGGTCGGCACCTGTGGTCCCAGTGATATTCGACAAGACGTCGCATGCCTTCTAAGGAATACGTGGACGTGTTCGCATGGTCCCCACTCGACATGACCGAGTCTCACCCGAGCTCATCACTCATCGACTCAACATCGACCGGCTATCAAACCAGCCTCGTGAGAAGAAAAGAGGGTTTATGCGCAGCCCAAAGTTATAAGAGACGAGGCGACCCAACTCCGGAGGTCAAAATCTGCTCGAGGTCAAGCACCCGACCGGATGGCTAATCCAACGTGGTCCCAAAGCCGAGAGGGGTGGCGATGTGTGTCAACTATACCGACCTCAACAAACACCGCCCAAATGATTGTTACCCTCCCCGATATCGACAAGAAAGTGGAAGCGGTGGGCCAAGAAATCTTCGCCTCGGATCCGTATGCAAAGGTACCACCAAGTCTTGATGAGTGGAGGATGCTCCAAAATGGCGCTCATCATCGACTTGTTTTCGCAGCGTGCCAAAAAATGCCTTCGGTCTGAAAACGGAGCTACCTACCAAATGTTGGTGACGCAATATTCAAAGATCATATAGGGAAGATCGTCGAGGTCTACGTCGACGACATCGTGGTCAAAAGCCAAAAAACAGTAAAGTTGCGCCGACGACCTCACAACTATCCTCCAACTCCTCGTGTCGGTTAACCTCAAGCTCAACCCCTAAAAGTGCACGCTCATGGTGAAACGGGAAATTCACGGCGCTGGTTTCTCAAGAAGGCTTCAAGGCCAATCCTCCATATGAAGATGATACTTGACATGCAGTACCAAAACAATCCGTGAGATCCACAAACTCACCGGATGCTTGGCCGCCTCAAGAGATTCCTATCTCGGCCACCGAGAAACAACTTTCTTTCTTCAAGATCTTGAGAAGAGCCCCTGACTTAGCCTCGGAAGGAAGAGCACCATGTCGCATTCACCCACCGAAAGAGTATCTCGCCGACCGCCCACCCCGTCCGCCCGGAAGGTGAGCTCCTTTCTTTATATCCGCGCCTCGGACGAGGCAATCGATCAGACTTGGTGTGAGATGAGATCGGACGACAACTCCCTATCTACTTCATCAGCCGAGCTCTCAAAGGACCGGAGACTAGGTACACCAGCTTCGAGAAAATAGCGTTGGCACTGGTGAACGCCAAGCGACGTCTCCGACCTTATTTTCAAGCCCATTCCATCCAAGTACTGACTGACTTACCCCTAAGACAAGTCTTGTCAAAACCGGAATCATCAGGACGTATAGCCAAGTGGGCACTGGAACTCGGCGAGCATGACATCTTATACTCCCCCAGACCGGCCATAAATGGGCAAGCTCTAGCTGATTTCCTGGTAGAGGTCAAATTTACGAGGTCAGCCCCACTAGAGAGGTCACTCCGACCCCCGCTCTCACAACGGAGGAACCTACCCTCAACCTAACTGATGGCTGTTGGCAGATGTATGTGGATGGGGTTTCGTGCAAAAACAGTGTGAGGAGCGGCATCTTGCTCCTCGGCCCGGAAAAACAAGAAGTGACCTATGCACTTCGGTTTTCCTTCCCGACCACAAATAACGAGGTGGAGTATGAAGCACTAATCTCAGGACTCCGTCTCGCAAAGGAATTGAAGGTAAAAAAGATCCAAATCTTTGGAGATTCCCAGGTCATGGTAAACCAAGTCTTAGGAAAATACGAGGTCAAGAGGATCGAACAAGCAATACCTTGAGAAGGCTAAAGAGATGTTGACCTCATTCGTGTATTCCACAATTCATCGTATCCCACGAGGGAGAACAATGAATGACATCCTCGAGAAATTAGCTTCACATCAACAAACCCACCATGGAGGAAGTTCATTCCAGTATCGCGAGCCCGCACATCGGCATCATCATTGAGATAGAACCGAATCGATGTCTCCATAAAGGCATATCCGGAAGAAGGTGTACTACCCCAAGATCGGCTCGAAGCCAAAAGATGATGGTCAAATCCCAAAGTACCTCACGCATGAATGCACTCTCTACTGTGAAATCCTACCTTCAACCATTCCCGAGACGCCTGGGGCGGAAGAGGCAGACCACGTGCTCAACGAGATTCACAGGGATCTTGTGGAAGCCACATCAATCACGAGCCTCTCAAAGAAGACGCTGAGGTCGTGGTATTATTGGTCCACCTCATCCAAGATTCGGCCGACCACAAAGTGCCAAGTGCCGACTTCACGCCACGTCAAGAAGTTACCACAGACCGACCTCGGTGGCCTTCGAGTCCTTGGCCTTTCATGCAATGGGGAATCGACATCGTTGGTCCCTTCGACCGAGCACCGGGCCAGCTCCGATATTTGGTCGTAGCCATAGACTACTTCACAAAATGGGTCAAAGCGGAGCCTCTTTCAAACCTCACGAGCGTATTGATTCGATATCTGTGGAAAACATAGTTTGCCGCTTGTATACCACATGTCTTGATCTCGGACAACGGCACCGGTTCATCGGCGTAAACTTCAAAGAATGGTGTGAGGAGCTCCAGATCAAACAACAGTTCACCTCGGTTGCACACCCACAGTGAATGGTCGGGCCAAGTGACAAACCGCACAATTGTTCAAGGATTGAAAAGAGGTTGATCGAGCTAAAGGTGATTGGGTTGAAAATCTCCTCAAGTCCTCCGGTCGCATGTAATCCACACCCGGACTTCGCACTGAGAAACACCCTTCACAGTCTACGGCACCGAGGTCGCCATACCACCGAGATCGGCGCATCGAGCCCACGCATTCTTCACTTCGACCAGACGACAACGGGAGAACCTACGGTCAACCTTGATGCTCTAGAGGAAAACGCGAGGTCGCCTTCATCAATGAAGCAAGTACAAATGCCAGTCGCAGGTACTACAACAAGAGAAGGAAAGCCTCCACACTCCAAGTGGCGACCTCGTCCTACGAACAACGAGGCCAAGAAAGCCGAGCGCCTTAATAAGTTAGACCCGACATGGGAAGGCCCATATGCGTCCACGAGGACCTCGACAAAGGGGCCTATAAGCTTGCTCACCTATCCGACGCACTTATTCCCTAACTCGCATATCACTCATCCATGAGGTATTTTACATAGCTTGATTTCGTGATCGACATCATGTTAGCCTCTTTTGCTTTTCCAAAGTGCGATGTCATTTACTTATCAATAAAACATTTGTTTTTCTAATGAGTATTTTACTGCCTCATCTTACATTTATGTGAACATCCATTCGATAAAACATAATTAACCTTCAAAAGGGGCACGCCTTGCGAAGATGACAACTAAGCGCCAGCTGATCACCCAAAGACATACAGATTACTCATTAATTTGAAACATCTCCGCAAGCACACGATAACTCATTGATTTGAACATCTACGTGCGAGGCATACAGACACTCATTAATTTGAACATCTACATGCAAACGACGCCCGATCGGATCTCGCACAATTCATACCCCTTTATTGGGAAGATATACACTTGATAAACAATCTAAATACATTTACGACTAAAACCAAGTCCTAAGCTATATTTGTACCTCTTTAGGGGAAAATATACACTTGATACAAAGTCTAAATACATTTATGACTATAAACCAAGTCCTAAGCTATATACAAATCACTGGGCTTCCAGCTCCACCGCCAAGTCTCACAAGCTACACCAGCTCGAAACAAAGTCCCGGGTGCCCATGGCGAACACCGGGATGAACTCGGTGCCTTCACCCAATCGACGAGGCCGGCCACCACGACCTACTCAGGCGCTCTTTCATCGGTAGACGTGCCCGACCGAAGTGGACGCCCCGGGTCGAGGCCGAACTCCTACCTCTTGATCTCGAGACCCCACCTGTGGGACGACTGACCCGACCCCGACATCCTTCCTCGTCGACCCAAGGCCCTCGCCTGTCCCAGCCTCCACGATAACGGGGCCCACCACGAGACTACATCTCCGACATGTCCGCTCCCATCACCAAGCACCTCGGTGTGGTCCATATAACCGCCACCCGCCCGACTTCTTCAATTCTAACATCGGCGGTCGGTCAAGTCTCGGCTCAGGGCTCGCATACGCCGTTTATGACGAGCTCAGAAGTCAAGGCATTTGACCGAGCTTGAGGCGCCTTTAAAATTTTGTTTTAGCCCTCTCATCCCTCAACACCATGCCCTCGGCAGCGTGTGAGCTCGGTCATCGACCCGGATATAGTAATGCCACCGATCGGTGGATCACCGCTCATATTCAAAGATGCTCCTCCGAGATCCGCGCCAACTTCTTGCGCCACCGAGCCGTTCTCACACCGCATCAAAGCGGCCTCGAATGACGCCGGCGAGATATCTTCGCTGACTTCGGATGGATGATTCTTAGATTCAGGCTTGCTCTCCGCCGTAAGACGGGTCACCGCGTTTGGCCCTCACTGCTTTTTGACCCACCAACGATGTCGAGCCACCGACCCAAGCAACTGCTATCCATGCTATGCAAAGTCCGGGTCATTTCGGCGATCGGCCCTCCAACACCACCTTCTCATCCTTCTCACCAAAGCACCCTGAGCTCTTCGACTTGGTCGAGATCGTGATCTGGCCCGATATAAGGAAGATGAGTGCTAAAACAAGAGAAACACATTCATTTCAAAAGGTGTATTTATTATTCACAAAGTGAAAATTTACAAAGCTCTGGATCCTAATGACCCCGCATTTGAACCTATTACAAAGGCCCCGCTGACCAGCCTCTACGAGGGGTTCACCGGCATCCTCCCCGCTGCCGCAGCCCCTTCGTAAGCGGGAGACTTGAGCTCGGCCCTGCCTCCCGCCTGCCCGTACTCGCAAGGAGTTCCCAAGCTCGGGTCTTCATCCTCCTCAGATCGGGTCACGGCCTCGGCCGTCGAAGAAGTTGGAGAAAGCCAAAGTCTCGGCCGACGGAACGAGCCCACCTCGGCAATCACCGGGCGTAGTCCTTCCGCAGTGTCCGAGGAGCGACCTCGACCCACCCATGCTCGACTTTATCAAGTCGCATCGCGCCACCAACCTCCGGTGGTCTGACATCACCGCGGTCCGGCGACGGAGGCCGGTCGGAGACGGCGAGAAGGTCTCGATTGATAAGCTCGCCGGCGAAGCCCTCAAGATCGGCCCCGCCCCGCCAAAGAAGGCAATCTTACATTCGCGCGGTTTCTTCTTCGCTCGGCCGTCTCCCATCGGCACTCTCGACTTGACCTGGCCACTGCGGGGCAGGTCTTTCTTCTTCGAGGCGCCTCAAGAATGCCCCTGCACCTCGACATCCGCCCTCGTAGTAGCCAACTCAGCCTCGGCAGCAGCTCATTCCCTCTCCACCGCCTCATACCGAGAGACGCCCTCGGCAATGAATCCGGCCATGCGGTGCAGCTCCCTCATCACCAAGTCGATCCCGAAATTCAAAAATCATACAATAAGAAACACATGGCGAAGGAAATAACGGCGGACGCGATGATAAACCCATACTTTCGGAAGGATATAGGGAGCTTGGAACCGGCACCTGTACATAATCCTAGCACGGTATCTATTGCCGAGGTCGGACGACCTCGAATCGAGGTGCCGTCATCAATTCACCGATGTCGGCCACCACCACGGTGCCTTGCTCGGCTCATTCCTCCTCGCCTTCTTGCCGTGGCTCACGGCTCGGCGATCGTGTTGGAGGTGGCGGGCCGGCACCTTTGCTTTGCGTGGATCGAGCTTCACCGCACAATAAGAAGAAGTCCATTAGCAACGACATCGACATATGAGAAATAAGGAAAAGGTGCCCTCACCTCGGTCCGACCCCGATCCTGAAGCCTCCGATCTATATATGCTCAGCTCGGCATCATTCAGATCGTCCTCGGTGAAATCGTAAGATATTTCACCGAATGCATTCAGCTCGTCCTCTATGGCACCCAAGGGCTTCACCTTCACATCCTCATCTCGCCTATACCCCACTTATAACACGGGTGCCCTTCAACCCGCAAAAGGAAAAACTTTCTTTACCACTGGGGCACCTTAGAGGGCGAGACACCCTGAACGACTGTCGAGGTGACAAATAATATACACCTCCTGAACTCTTGACGCTAAAAACGCCGGGACCTCGAATGAGAGCTTACGCTAAGGCCGTAAAGTGAAACCTAGCCCCACCACCGACCTAATGGAGTTCGGGGTTAATCGGCACATAGGAATCAAAATATTCTGAATACTCAAAAGATAGGGGCGAGGGAACCTAAGCCCAGCCTTCGTGGCATCTACATACAATGTAGTAAATCCTCCTAGGGCCATACTTATCACCTTTTGCGGCAGACACCACCAGGCCTCACGAATACGGCATTCCTTCGCTATCCTATATAAATCGAAATGGTCGAGACTAACTAGCATCCCCGACCTTGTACTCATCCTGACGGATGGTATCGCCAGACCTTAGCGCTAATCCCCTGGACCTACCCATCAAGGTATGGCACATATAATCCTTGATTTCGACCTCAATATCGGGGGAAGAAGATGAACGGACAGACCGAGACATAGATGAAGAAGACATACTTACTTTTTCATTGAGGATTTTGATTATCCGCTAAGTTCAAGGAATTTTGGGAAAAAGCTCAAATTTTCTCTACGGAACGAATGAGGAAGAAAAAAATGAATAGTTTCTCTATCCCCTGACTATTTAAAGTACAAAAGCGCCCAAAGACGCTTTTCAACTTCCCACGGGCTAACCACGATTCGACGTGGAGCAAACGCAGCGAAGTTTCGAGCGCCCACCAACCGCCTAAGCGATACGACGTATTCTGGGACGAGCAGCGATCGCCACCTAATCGTGCAATCATCACACCGACCTCAATCCGGATGATTCAGATCGACCTCGGCACCTCCGGGGACATGGCCATCCAACGGGGAGATTCGCCGATGATTCAGATCGTAACTCGACGCCTCTCGGGGCGAACATCGCCATCCAATAGGGACGATTCTGTCGGACCTCGGTGAACTCAAGACGGACATCACCGGATAACCGGTACGACTCGATTCGCGACCTCGGCATACCCCGACGGACGCCGCCATCCAACGGGGATGATTCGATTCGAACCTCGCATCCTCCGGGCGTATATTAGCATCCACCGAGCTTCGGTCCAACGGCAAACCGTCTAGCTCGGTTCGATCCGTGCAAATCAATCCAACCCCGACATCAAAAGATCGAAAACCTTCGACACAACCTCGGTGAGCAACAACCAGCCTCGGCAAAATACGCTTTTCACCCCACTTCAAGATAGTTGTTACTCGACTAATTGGGGACTATGATGGGATATGGCCCAACCGCCGGGCCCAATGGCGGTCCAGTGAACCGGGCTCGACCTAATGGATGCCCTACGGCGGTTAAGCTCAAGCCCAACATCTAAACCCTATTCGAGACCAAATCAAATGAGATATACTGTGATAATTGTCTCATCGCATCAAATCCCCAAAATCCCTCTACTTTTGGAGACACTTACCACCATCTCTTCCTTACACCATTTTTCTCTAACATGTAACTCACGAGACTTCTCAACAACACTTAACATTTTATCTCTTTCCAACATGTAACTAATTTTTATATTAAATTAAATATAAGGTCTAATTCTAGTAATTAAATTTTGAGATTATTCTCAATTAACTAAATAATAATCTAAATATAAATTATTTAGATTGGGTTAATTAAATTCATTAGATTGAAATTGATAAATTAATTATTCAATAGAATGGACTTTAAGCTAATTGTTAATTAAGCATAATTAGAAATTAATCTTAATCAGTGGATGATTAATTTGATTCATTTAATTTTCTTTTAATACTTTTAATTATGTATTTACTTAATTAATTAAGAGATTTAATTAATTAAATGAGTTGATTATGTCAAGTTGATGCTTGTTAACTTAATTATGTCAAGATTTTGGGGGGTCAGAAAATGAACGCATGATATTTTTGATACAATACAGTAGTTGACGGTTTAAATAAATATTTATGATGTTCGGAACATTTATAAAAAAGGAGTATAGTTACGGTTTTGGAGTCATGTTTATCCAATTATAATTAAGTATATTGATATTGAGAATTAATTGTTGCTATACTTGATTTGCACTAGGTAGATCATCACTCGTGTGCAATCACTTATAAACCACACAAAGTAAAATAAAATATATTTAAAAATCAAATATGAAATTTGTCGAATTCAAACTTAAAATCTAACAATTCTACCATTAAACAATTCCGAAGAGACAATATCGACACATCTTGATATGTCATTCTAGAAGATATATATATATATATATATATATATATATATATATATATATATATATATATATATATATAGGAGGTTAACGTGAACCATTTTATCATGAGAACGTGAGAACCAAAACTAATGAATTCATTGTGAAAGTTGATGAATCATTGGGAAAATTACTAAATCCAAAAATAGAATTTTAGCCTCATGGGATTCGAACCCTGTGAAAAATTTTGAATTTCCGAATTCATTAACTTTCTCAATGGATTCATCAACTTTCATAATCTAATTCATTTTGTTCTTGGTTTTAGGATAAGAATTGTTCTTATTTCAATCAATACTATATATATATATATATATATATATATATATGCACACAAGTTTGGAAGCAAAACAAGACCTAAAATGGGATAATAAGTTGAAGCAAAACAAAAGAATAATGGAAAAGAAAAGAAAATAGAAGCTGGCCTGGCAGGGTAGATTGGAAAGTGTGGGTGGGATTTGCCCAACTCAACCAAGCAAAATGGGACTGCTGTCTTTATTATTCATAATTGGAAAGCAACCCCAACAGTAGATATGTGTTGTCGATCGCCGCAATACCAGCTCATCCATTCATCTACTTCCCACATCACAACTCTGCCCTAGAAACTTTATTTTGCATTTTTCATTTTAATGTTTTTATATCTACATATCCAAGCTATCTCCATATAACAATGTTATTAATGAATATAAATTAATGTACTCACCATCTACCAAAATTTTAAGTTAAATTATCATTTTATTTTATTTTATTTTTTGAATTTACTTTATAAAAAGGAAATTTACAATTACCAACAAAATATGTGCAAAGATAAACTCTAATGCTTGCGTTGCGCTATCCAAAAGATGGGAATTTACATAGAACATGTAGGTGTATTACATCATCTTTCACATGATAATATTTTATTAATATAATTATATTAATAAAATATTATCATGTGATAGAGGATGTAGTACACTTACATGTTCTATAGAATTTTCCCCAAAAGTTTGTGAGAGGATCTTAAAAGTGACAATTCATAATTGGTAATTGTCACGTTATGATGTTAAGAGGATGATAAATCTATCTACGTCGATATGAAAGATTTATAAGCGATAAAGAACAGGGAGTTTTAACGTGGTTCGATCAAAAGAAAGATCTCGTCCATGGAGAGATAGTCCTCAAGATGTTCACTATAATCGTATTCAATGAGTATCTCAAAGAGCTCCAGATTCATGAATTTGCTAACCCTTTTACCTTCAATCTAACTCCTATTTATACATAAACGTAAACCTTATCACGAATCCCTCGATTGGCGGGCTCATGATCCTCCCATAATGACCATGATCTCCACCATAACCGCCCATGATTTCCACCGTTATTACCCATGATTTCTCTGGTTACCTCATTATCGTGTCCTTGACTCCGCTTTAATTGTGGTTTGGGACCGTCGTTCGATCGTGTAGGAGTAGGGCGACATTAGGTTAGCCCATTGTTTGGGCTGCTATTGGGCCCGAGAGGTTGGGCCGTATCCTATCATAGCCCGAAAAGTCGAGAATAGCCTGCCGAGGCGGAGAATGTGCTTTCTTAGGCGGGATGTTGCTTGTGAAGGTTTCGTTGAAGGTTCTTGTCTCTTCTGTATGGCTTTCGCTTTTTGGAGGGCGCCGAGGTCCGGCCAAATACTGCTGGTCCGTGGTGGACATGGGCGTAGCCCGGATGTCCGAGCTCAAAATTATTACGTGATCGACCGCGGACGCTGAGGTCCGATGTCGGGAGGACGCCGAGGTCCGACCAAATACTGGCGGTATGAGGACATGGGCGTAGTCCGATGTCCGAGCTCGATGTAATCATTACGTGATCGATCGGCGATGCTTTTCCATAGAGTACGCCATACGCGCCAGTGGTGGTTGGGCACCTCGAGCAGCGTGCGCGCGTGGTCACACATCCAATCGTAGATGAGCACGTGTGATAAACGAACGACAGATTTTAGGCGCCATTTATCCTATAAATAGGTCCAAAAGAGGCAATCGCTCACTTTCTTCTTCGACGCTTTATTCCGAGAGCATACCCTTAGAAATTCCCAATTCCTCTTTCAAACTTTGTTGAAGAAATCGGAAATCTCGCTCCAGAAAAAGTAAGTATGTATTCTTCATCTTCTCATTCCTCTTCTCGCTCTGATAACTCTGGTTCGGTTTCGGGTTACGCCCGTCCGTTCGATGTAAGGGATTATTATGCCACAACCGCCTAGGTAAATCTATAGGACTTAGTTCTGTGGTTTCACCGGTGTCTTGGTATGGGATGGCATCGAGATTGGTGCGCGAGATCAACTTTAACGACGGAGGAGCTCTTGGTGGTTGCGAAATACCACATCCCGTGAGGATGCATGGTGGTGCACGAAACCCAATGATAGGGCGATGGCCCTCTGAGGGGTTTATCACCATTTTGTAGATAGTTTAATACCGGGCTTAGATTTCCTTTTGCCCCTATTTTCCTTAGCTTTCAAGAGTATTTTGGATCCCATATGCCAACCCACCTCCAATTCTATTAGGTCGGCGGTTGGGCTAGGGGTGGCTTTGTTATGGTATAGGCAAGGAGTTTTTTCAAGTCTTGATGCGTTTTTAAGATCAAGTCTATAGGAGGAGTGTATTATCCGTCACCGTCTCAAGTTTAAAATAGCTTCCCATCGGGCGTATCCCACCGGCAAAATAGATACTTACTTTTATGGGCCGAGGGTATCCGAGGTATGAGTGGGGCCTGAGCGATGAAGGACGTGAAAATTAATCCCACAGGCCCTATGGAGAAGCTTTTGAACGATATGGGTGAGATCCTATCGATCAATTATACCGAGGATGACTCAACAATGCCGGACCGAGTGTTTATAGGTCGAAGCTCGATGATCGTGGTCCGATCAGCGAGGCAACCTTCTTATCTTTATTTCCCGTCGATTTCGCAGTTAACGAAATTCTCATGTTGTATGCAAAGAAGATTGACCCTACCGAGAAGTCAATATATCGAGCTCGCCGCTACCGCACCATCCGATCGAAGGGAGCCGCGAGGAAGAAGAGGCGGCGGCGAGTCCACCCAAAGAGCCGTGGTGGTGGGCGCCCGAGGGACTTAATGATCGGTCCTCGCAACCTCGGCCCGACCGGAGATCGAGGTCCATGGCCGACCTCTGCCGAGGTGCCGGCCCAAGACTCTTTATCCTTCCCAAAGGTATAAGTAGCTACTTTTCTCCTTGTAAGTTTGTTGTTATGTGTTGCTAATTGTTCCATATTCGTGACGCGGCCTCGATGGCGGTGAGATGCACAAATGGCCGGTCTTGTTGAGGGCGCCTCAATCACGAGGCTATGGAGAGAAGAATGGCCGCAGACGCCTACGAGGGCCACTGCTGAATCCGCTACCGACGCCGCTGCCAGGCGGACGCCAACTTACAAAGGCGAACGCCAGTGGCAAGAAGGCCGGCAGAGCGCCTTAAGAAGAAAGGACCGGCCTTACGAGTGGCCCATGCCGGGGAGAGCTCAAGAGGAGGCTGCGAGGCGGAGAGAAGGCGGCCAGCAGAGACAAGCGCCTTTTGTCAGGGCAAGGACCTATGCCGAGGGCCTCGCTAGCGTGCTTATCGAGTCGGAGTTTTTCCTCCTTCATCTCCGACCGGCAACGTGATGAGGCCGCAGTGATATGTGCCCACCCAGAGAAGTTGGCGGCCGAGAGACCTGATTTGACAAGGCCCAAGACGGTTGGGTTGAGGTCGAACCTGGGAGGTATGCATGAATTATGCTCGCATAATCGCCGGGCGACCTCTTTCCCGTGGTGGATGCTCACATCTTCCGCCTCACTCCCGACGGCGAGGTCAGAACTCGGTCAAGGAAGATGAAGAAGTGGAGCTCAAGCATTCCTTCGAGTTGAGGGTCAAACCGAGGCGGCGTGTCCGAGCTCGGACATCCCTTCCGAGATCGCAACCCGTGGAGGAGCAGCAGCGGGAGGTCGAGAGTCCAGAATAAGCCCGAGGTCGGTGGACCTAATGTAATAGTCGATTTGCGGGGTCGATAGGACTCGTGGTTGTCTGAAACTTCCATTTTGAATAATAGACATATCTTGTTAAAATGCCTTGTGTTGTCTTATTTCTAGCATTCTCATCTCAATACTTCGGACTCGATCACGAGTTACTAACAAAGTCGAAAGAAGTCCGAGGTGCTCTAGCCGAGAAGGATGAAGAGGTGACGATCGGAGGAGTTTGTCCGCCGAGTGACTCGTGTTCGCCAAGATGGATGTCGGCCAGCATCGCCACCGAACCGAAACAAAAGTCGCATGAGGTCGATCATGAAGTGGTCCGCCTCCTTATCGAGAACGAGGCTTTAAAGTTAAGGATTACACAACCAAGTCCGAGGGCTGATTTATCCGAAGATGTGATCCAAGGACGATCGATGTAATGCGAGGCGGCTCGAGCCGACAACAGCAGGTTGGCTCTTGATCTCGGAAGAGCATGCAGTATGAGACGGTAATCCACGGACTGGTGGAACTACTATATCTGGTCGACGATCGAGTTCGAGCTTGTTGGCGGGGCATGGTATTGAGGATGAGGAGGGTTCAAATAGCGAAGTTTAAAGACCGCCTCGACTCTATCCCGAAATACATGCGGATGTGCGAGATCGTTCGCAAACGATGCATGCCCAACCTCAAGGCTCTACAATGGGGCCACGATCCCATAATTGAAGAGCTCAAGAGGAGGACGGCTCGGCTGATCACGCCCGAAGTGCTCCCTAATGGGTCCACTTTGCGAGGAGCGCTTAGAGGACAAGCCGCGCTTCGGAGGAGGGCGTCTTGCAAGCAGCAGTCGACGTGGAGGGCGAGTTCGGGGGCGAGGGCATTGTCTTGGTTCGACATCGCTCACGGGTCGAGGTGTGGCCTCGCACAGGATCACATTCCCAGTGGAATCCGCCTGCCGGGTCGACTGCTCCCGAGTAGCCGAGGTGGTGCCGCCTCATAGATTGGGTGGAAGGCACCGAGTTCATTCCGGTATTCATCGCCGACACAGGGATTTCGCTCAAAACTATCTCGCTTCATGAATCTCGGCGGGCCCTAAGTCCGAATGAGTGTATATAGTGCAGACTTTGTATGTAGGTATAAATGTATTTAGACTCGTTTGAAGTGTACGATTTTCCTCTTGAGAGGTATAAACATAGCTTAGGACTTCGTTTGGTCGTAAATGTATTTATATCGTATACAGCATAATTTGGTGTAGATCCAATCTGATATCTTTTACATGTGACTTTTCAATTTAATGAGTAATCAGATGTGTGCATGTAGACTTTCAAATTAATGAGTAGTCCAGATGCGCCAGACCGAGACGCTCAATTTCATGAGTAATCTACGAGTGCGCGCTAGCGAGTACCCTACTTAGTGGGTTATTCATCTCGTGAGGCGCCCTCGTGAAGGTTTAAATGCGGTATATCCAAATAGATGTTCGTGATATCAATAAAATGGAATACTCATTATAAAATAAATATTTTATTCAACAAGTGTATAACATCGCACTGGCAAAACAAGTATGAGACTAACATAAGGCCGATCCGTAATCGAAGCTATGTAAAGTACCTCCTTAAATGAGAAATATGCTGAGTTCTGGGGATAAGCGCACCGGATAGGTGAGATAGTTTGTGCCCCTCACCGAGGTCCTCGTGAACGCGGTATGGGCCTTCCCATGTCGGATCCAACTTGTTAAGACGCTCGCTCTGCTGCTTCATTATTTCGTAGGACGAGGTCGCCTACTTGCGGTCATGGAGGCTTTGACCCTTTGTTGTAATACCGCGCGACCGGCCCTTGCACTTAGCTTCGCTTATGAAGGCGAGTTCGCGTTTTCGAGAGCATCAAGGTTGGTCCGCAGTCGCCCTCGCTTCCGTCTCGGGTCAAAGTGAAGAGTGCGTGGGCTCGGTGCACCGATTTCAGCCGGTATGACGGCCTCGGCCCATAGACCAAGTGAAGGTGTTTCTCGCGAAGTCCGAGGTGTCGCTCAGACCGTGAGGACTTGGGAAGGTTTTCAGCCCAATCGCCTTTAGCTCGGTCTAGCCTCTTCTTTAATCTTTGTATAATCGTGCGGTTCGTCACCCGGTCGACCATTGGCTTGCGGTGTGCGGCCAGGGTGAAGCGTTGGTCGATCCGGAGCTCTTTGCACCACTCCTGAAATTTTTATCGACAACCGGGTACCATTATCCGAGACCGTAGATGTGTGGTATGTCGAGCGGCGGACTATATTCTTCCACACGAAGGTCTCGAATCCTTTTGCTCGTGAGGTTCGACAATGGCTCGGCCGACCCATTTTGTGAAGTAGTCTATGGCAACGACTAAATATCGGCGACACGGTGCTCGGTCGAATGGACCAACGATGTCGATCCCCCATCGCATGAAAGGCCGTGGGCTCGCAGTGCTCGGATCGGTCCGGGGTAGCTTCGATCGTGGGTGAAGGGCACTGGACAATTTTGACGAGTTCGGTCAATCTTGAATAAGGGTGGGCCAATAATATCCCGACCTCAACGTCTTCTTTGAAAGAGCCCGGAGCCGATGTGGCTTCCGCAAGATCCTCCGAATCTCATTAAGCACGTAGTCGACTTCTTCCGGCCCAAGGCACCTCGGGAGGGTTGAAGGTAAGACTTTCGGTGAGAGAGCCCTCATACACAAGATACTCGGGATTTCACCATCATCTTTTGGCCTCTAGCCGATCCCGAGGTAGTGTGCCAACTTCCGTGTATGCTTTTAGGGCGTCATCCGCTTGGTTCACCTCACGAGATAACGCCGATGTGGGCGCCTCAATGCTTCGGAATGAACTTCCTCTTCGGAGGATTTGTCGATGACGGCCAATTTACTAAGGATGTCAGCTCGGCTGTTTTCCTCTCGTGGATTTGATTAATACTGAAGTATCCGAATGAGGCCAGATCTCTTTTGCCTTCTCAAGGTACTGCTTCATTCGATCCTCTTTAGCCTCGTATGTGCCTAAGACCTGGTTTACCACGACCTGGGAATCTCCAAATATCTGGACTTTGTCCATTTTCAATTCCTTTGCTAGGCGGAGTCCTGAGATCAGTGCTTCGTATTCCACTTCGTTGTTGGTGGTCGGGAAGGTAAACGGATGGCGTATGTCACTTCTTGCTTATCTGGGCCGAGGAGGAGGATGCCCGCTCCGCTACCCGTCTTGCATGAAGCTCCGTCCACATACATCTGCCAACATCCAACGGGTGATGCAAGGACAGGTTCCTCTGCCGTGAGGGCGGGAGTGACCTCGCTGGTAGAGGCGACCTCGGTGAACTTGACCTCCACCAGGAAATCTGCAAGGGCTTGCCCTTTTATGGCCGGCCTGGGGGAGTATGAGATGTCGTGCTCGCCGAGCTCCAGTGCCCACTTAGCTATACGTCCGGATGACTCGGTTTGATAAGACTTGTCTTAGAGGTAAGTCCGTTAGTACCGGACGGAATGAGCTGAAAGTAAGGCCGGGGCGTCGCTTGCTCACCAAGGCCGAGCTACCTTCTCGAGGTTGGTGTACCTCGCCTCCGGTCCTTTGAGAGCCCGGCTAATGAAGTAGATGGGGAGTTACCGTCCCATCTCATCTCGCACCAGTACAACATTGATTGCCTCGTCCGAGGTGGCGGATATAACGATAGAGTTTCACTTTGCTTTGGGCGGATAGTGTCGGCAGGTCGGCGAGATATTCCTTCACCGTATGGGCGACCAGTGTTCTTCCCGCCAGTGAAACTGAGCTCTCTCAGATCTTGAAGAAGGAAGTCGCTTCGCAGCTCGAGATAGGAATCGGTGAGGCGGCCAGCATCCGGTGAGTTTGATATTTCACGGATGGTTCTTGGGACCCGCATGTCGAGCACCGTTTCACCTTGGTAGGATTGGCTTTCGCCTTCTTGAGAAACCCAGATCCCGAAATTTACCCGCCTTCACCACGAATGTGCACTGGGATTGAGCTTGAGGTCACGACCGAGGAGTCAAGAATAGTTTCGAGGTCAATGGCGCAGCTCTCGCCTTTTTGCTGACTACTATGTCGCCGACATAGACCTCAACAATCTCCCTATGTGATCCTTGAAGATCGCGGCCCACCATTCTTTGGTAGGTAGCTCAGCGTTTTCGATCGAAAGGCATCTTCCTAGGCAAAGACACAAGTCAAGAATGAACGCTATTTTGAGGCGTCCCGGGCTCATCAAGACTTGGTGGTATCCTTGAATAAATCCAGAAACCAAGACCTCATGCCCCACCAAAGCTTCCACCTTCTTGTCAATGTCGGGAAGGGGGTAACAGTCCTTTGGGCAGTGTTTATTGAGGTCGGTATAGTCGACACACATGCGCCATCCCCCTCCTGGCTTTCGAACTACAACGGGATTTGCCATCCAAGTTGGGTATTTAACCTCAGATAGATTTTAGCCTCACAGAGTTGGGTTACCTCGTCTCTTATGACCGGCTGCGCTCGCGGCAAAACTTCTTCTTCGCACGAACTGGTTTAGTAGCCGGATCGATGTTGAGACGATGAGTTATGAGCTCGGGCGAGACCTCATATCCAATGGAGACCATGCAAACACATCTCTATATTCCCTTAGAAGTCGCATGACCGGCGCTAATATCGATCGAACTCGTACCAACCTTGACAACTTTGGAAGGGTCGTCGTCAGATAGTGAAGATTCTCACGATCATCCCGAGGTGGCAACTTCAAGGGTTCGTAATTGCTAGGCACGAGGTGAGGCGCGATCTTGGGTTGAGACTCGTAGGCATTCTTTAGCTACCGCTTGGTCACCCCGGATGCTTAACACTCCCACGGGGTGGGTATTTTAATGGTGAGG
This sequence comes from Salvia rosmarinus, assembly GCA_036937905.1. NCBI lineage: Eukaryota > Viridiplantae > Streptophyta > Magnoliopsida > Lamiales > Lamiaceae > Salvia > Salvia rosmarinus. The sequence continues at coordinate 78,054,491 of CM072815.1, read as the reverse complement.
TGGTACACGGAGCAGACGGCCCCGATTGCATCATACCAATCTCTTCCCGTGATAATGTTGTATGGAGAGGGAGCTCGGACCAGGAAAAATTGAATGGCCTTGGTAACCGACCTGGGAGCACGTCCTACGGTAACCGGAAGGGTAATGACACCTTCGGGTTGAACCGCCTCTTGAGTAAAGCTCCGCAACTGGGAAGGTGCGGGGTGTACCTGAATTCCTCCGACATCAAGTTTATCCAGGCAGCTCTGGAATATGATGCTAACGGAGGCTCCGATGTCAATGTAGACCCGATGTACATTCTTGTTACCCACCACGGCTTGTATAGTAATGGCGTCCTGGTGAGGCATGATCTTGGGTACTGGGTCGTCTTTGGAGAACACGATGTTCTCTCCATCCCGGAGTCGCTTGTTTTTCGGCTCCTCGGGGGTCGGCCTCCGAGCTTCATTTCTAAGTGACGACCTCGTCGTACCAACTGGCAGTCCGGTTATAGCATAGACCTGCTCCATTGCATTGGGACCTTCGTCCTCGTCATCTTCAGGTCGGGCTGCCGTTGAGGTCGGTCCGCAGTTGTTACCACCTCCATTTTTCCCTCTGCGCTTTTTATTTCCGACCACGGTCGGCCGATGTACTTCTTCGCCCTTCCTCGACGAGCTCGTTAATCTGTGAGCTCGAGGACTTGCATCTTCAGTATCGTGACCGTACCCACGGTGGTAGTCACAATACTTTCCGTTGACCTTTTTTGGATCCTCCTTTCATAGGAGAAGGTTTTGGAAAGAGCTCGATGTGAAGCTCAAATATTTCCATACGGATTTGAATAGAGGCGCTCGTTATTACTGAGGTTTGGCCGAGGTCCCACCTTGATTCTCATCGCCCTTTTTATTCTTTCGAACGCACTGACGCTCAGGCACCTCGCCCCGATCCTCGGCTTCCTTCTCTCGATCCATTGCTCATCCCAGATCTCTCTCTTCTTCCGTCCGACTCATCCCCTTCGACAAAGTTGTCAACCAAGGTCCAAAGACGACTAGTCGTCTTGTACATTCGCGGGTGATCTCTTTATTCGAGCTCCGTGTCGGATCCCGTTCTTGAATCGTTGATGATGTAGAGATCGTTACTCTCATCTATTTTAAGGATTCCATGATGAATCTAGAGACGAAATTCGACATTGTTTCGTCCGCCCTTGGCGGATTATGCGCGATCGGATGAAGGTTGTTGAGGCGGCATCTTTTGGTAAAAGCGCCATTGAACCGATCCATGAGGTCTTTGAAGCAATGGATGTCGTTCGGCGGCGAGGTGAACCAACGCCGAGCGTTGGAGATCGCACCTGGGAAAGACCTTACACATATGGAAATCTTCCATCCTCGATTCGCCATGTTGGTGGTATAGCAAATAGGAAGTCGGAAGGATCTCGAGGCCATCGTATGCAGCAATATTCGGAGCCCGTATCGGCTGTGGCAGGGTGTATCCGAATCTCCTTGAAAAGGAGATAATTCGTCCGTGTCGGTCGAATCCGGGAGCTGTTACCATCCTCTCCGGGGGTGGGAGATCGATAACGGCGTCTGTTGTCTCTTCGAGGGAGTTCGACTGCCTTTCCTCCTTCTTTCCCGTCCATTCACACGGGTATCACGTCGAGGTGGAGAACGGCTCCACCGGAGGTGCAGGCGAATGAACCACGGTATTGGGGCGGTCATTATCTTTGCGGTGAACGTTGATTATTTCGGAGAGGTGAGCGACCTCGATTGCCTGTAATCACCACTTCGGGCACTCTTGAGGGGCCCGCTCCGTTTGTCCTCTGGTTGAGGAAACTCTGGAATTGATTGAGGTTGGCGTTGAGGAACTCGGACACTTTGCCGACCGAGGACCTCGTGGGAGCGGTGAACCTCCTGTTCACCGGTACTGAGGTCGGCGTCTTCCTCTTCGTTGGGGCGGCGATCCTGAGGGTGTATGGAAGCATTCTCCATGTAACCCTCAGGTGTGTGACCGCTGGTGGCGTCCGCAATCCCCTTTCCCCGGCGTTGTGTGACCACCTGATCGTTCTCTGCACGGTTGTTACCGACATCGCCGGCCGTACTAAGCGTTTGCAACGTGTCCTTGCCATTAGATTGTAGAAAACATGACTTTTGTTCAAGAGTTTTCCCACAGACGGCGCCAATGATAAATCTATCTACGCCGATATGAAAGATTTATAAAAGCGATAAAGAACACGTGAGTTTTAATGTGGTTCGATCAAAAGAAAGATCTACGTCCACGAATGAGATAATCCTCAAGATGTTCACTATAATCGATTACAATGAGTATCTCAAAGAGCTCCAAGATTCAGAATTTGCTAACCCTTTTACCTTCAATCTAACTCCTATTTATACATAAACGTAAACCTTATCACGAATCCTCGATTGGCGGGCTCATGATCCTCCTATAATCGACCATGATCTCCACCATAACCGCCCATGATTTCCATCGTTATTACCATGATTTCTCATTACCTCATTATCGTGTCCTTGACTCCGCCTTTAATTGGGGTTTGGGACTATCATTCGCGCGTAACCGAGTAGGTGACATTAGGTTAGGCCACTGCTTTGGGCCTGCTATTGGGCCCGAGAGGTTGGTCCATATCCTATCGAGGATATCATGCGTGAGCGTGTATATAAAACAACAACAAAAATCATAATTTTTTGGGGGGCTTGAGATGGCCAGGCCAAAGCAAAAAATATTTAGTCACTGTTTGCTTATTCGACTTTGTTTGTACTCGATGAATTGAAAGCATGAATTTCCCAACACTACACCACTTGGCCAATCACTGGAGGCTTCCATCATCAGTAAACACACATTATATGATAATATATATGTGATAAATATTAGTTAATGTCTCTATTTAATAATAATATTATTTTAAGTCATAACATTTCAAAAAAAATTATTAATATCCTTCGAATGGAATTCATGTGTTCATTGCAGATGCATTGACTTTTAAACGCGATTCCAGCCACATCAGTGATCAGATGACAACAAGCCACTTACTGTTGGAATGCCCTTTAAATGTAGAATACATGAGGCTTTGGGTTCGTGTAATTTGATAGCATTTTCAAGTGTACTTTTGACAATGAATAAATTATATCATGTTAAAGTTTCAGACACGATTTTTTCGTTGATTCGCGCCCTAAGTGGCGGTGGCCTTGAGAAATGACATCATCTGGCCATTTCCACATTTTTCTTTATCTATGTGGTAGTCATACGTGGCTCTTCAATTATCGCAAGAATTATGAGAACATTGCACTAAAAGTGTAAAGTTAATGCATTATAATGATAATAGTATTATCATAGTACGTGAACTTTATAAGTTTAGTGTAGTGTTTTCACAATTCTTAAAATATTTCTTTTATTTGAATCTCTCTATATATGAAATAATTTAGAAACTAAAAGATTCACCCTAATGATATTGAGGTTTATTAAGAGGTCAAGGATATATTTACTCTTATGGAAGAATAATATTTGAACTTTTATTTTCTCACTTTCATAGTTTGACGACTAATATCATATTTTGTTTTTATAATAATAATAATAATATTTTCATTTTTAGATTTGTTTTTTAAACAAACAAACTTTCATCACTAATTAGGAAGATCACTAGCAAGTTAGGAATAATGTAGATACCAAAGTGGAAAGCTATATTTTTACACAATTATCTCTCGCAAATTAACAGCAAGTTCATGAAGTGTTAAATGTACACTATGAAGCATGACTAATACTATGGATGTATAAACATTGCTTATACAAGATCGATTCACTTAGACATTAAAAAAAAGACTAGACGAAATTTAATAGTAAAGACTTAAGATTGGAACCTTGTTAAGTTTCTTTTAATCAACGTTTCCAAACTTGATCAAAATCAAAGATCTCTTCAATAAAGAGAATCTTTTGATTCTCAACTTTGCCATTTGAGCATAATTAATTTATCATCTTGGTGATTATAAAAGTAGAATACACAGTAAGTAGATAGGCACTAGGTATCCAAGTGAAAATGGCAGAGTGAAAAAGGAAAGAAATATCTGAGAGTAGGAGTCCAAATTGTTTGTTGAAGACTAGCGTCCAATCGTAGTCGTTTTCGGAATACAATCCCATTGATCACATTATTCCTAATCACCCTCCCCACAGGGGATAATTACACATAGAGCTAATGAAGTGGTCTTTTATAAATATAAATAATACTGTCAAATTACAAGTAATGGAAAATGATATATTTTTTAATATATATATAGGGTTGGGTTCTCAGTAGATCTTGGTCCCGTGATAAGATATATAGACCCAATCTGGCAATACATTTTGAATGCGTGGACGTATCAAAATTTAACACGTGGAAGCCCATTTTTCGCTCAGGGGCAAAAATTGGAAGGTGTCCAGCGGACGCTGGGTGCCCGCCGACGTTGGGTAGAGGAGTCCGCGAACGTTGGGTATCCGCGGGCGCTGGGTTTGGGGCGCTACATTCTTAATAACATGATAATACATTCAAAACAACATGACACTGCATTCAAAATACCATGATAATGCATCGCACCAAACCGGCACTGGGTGTGTGCCGGCGCTTGATAGGAGCGCTGGGTGCACGCCGACGTTAGGTAGGAGCGTTGGGTGTGCGCCGAAGCTGGGTAGGAGCGCTGGGTGCGTGTTGGCGCTAGGTTTGGGAAGAGTCACAACAAAAAATAAATAATACATATGAAATAACATACCAATGCATTTAAAACAACTAAATACTGCATTTAAAATAACATAATACTGCATCACACTCAACCGACGTTGGATGCGTGCGAGCGGGCGCTGGGTGCACGCGAGCGAGCGTTGGGAGTGCGTTTACCGCATGCATTAAAATTGAAACTCATATGCATGTTTGTGTTCAAGTGAATACATTTTTGTATTCATTTGAATGCATAGTTCAGTTCAACTATATGCATGGTTTATTTTCGAAATCACATAACAAATCAAATTACTAATCTACCCCTATTAATAAAAATTAACGTGTAAAACTTTTAAAATTCAGACGCGAATCTTAGCCACACGATTAATAGGATGGATGGATGAGATTGAATACTATATACTATTTAAAGCTCGGATACTATTTTATCCCTCCTATATATAGAGAGAGAGAGAGAGAGAGTGAGAGAAAGAAGAAAGAAAGAGTTTGCGTCAACTCAACCCCAGCTGGCCAGTGGAAAAACATTGGGGAAACCAATGACAAAACCAAGAGCCAGAAAACGACAAAATATAGTTGAAGTGATTGACAGAGGTGTATGGGATTCCCCTGTGGTGGCACATAGCGTTCATGCAGCCCAGCTCATTCCGCACGCACGCCCATACAGCCTGTCTCCACCCCCATATATATACTCAATTCTCAGTTCTAGTTTATCTCCCTCTCCCATCCATTCACCGCTTCTACTAACATGGATCCCTGCCCCTTCGTGCGGATTGTTATCGCCAATTTGGCCCTCAGATTCCCCCAAAAATCAAATCTTCCGTCTTCCTCCTACTACTGCAAACTCAAATTCAAAGGCTTCCCCAATCAGTTCGCTGATGTGTCGGTTCAGGCGGCCGAGGCCGATGCCGTCGAGAGCAAAGTCCACGGCTGCTTCGCCCTCAGCAAGCCAGAGCTCGAAATATTGGCGGACAAATCGAGCAAATTCTCCTCTCTCAAGATCGAGATTCACCGGCGGAGCGGCCGAGGCGGCGCCGGCTGCGGGCTCGGGAGCGGCGTGAAGCTGGTCGGCTGCGCGGTGGTGCACTTGGATTTGAGGGGTATTCTCGAGAATATGGGCAAATGCGTCATCCAAAACGGGTGGGTCGTCGTCCGCGGCCCGGATGTGAAGTTGCATCTCAATGTGCGGGCCGAGCCCGACCCGAGATTCGTTTTCTTATTCGATGGAGAGCCCGAGTGCAGCCCGCAGGTTTTTCAGGTCAATGGGAATGTCAAGCAGCCAGTTTTTACTTGCAAGTTCAGTTTGAGGAGCTCTACCGAGAGGATCTTGAGATCGAGCAGGTCAATATCTTCATTCCTTTTATTCAATTACTCTTTCAATTATACGAATTGATTAGACTTACTGTTATTGCATTATAGAAGGATTTGTTTAGTGTGTTGCCGTAATTGAGATCTATAAAACATTCTAGGATTCAATACTAGGGTTTCTGGTCCTGATAGATCACAGAGAGTTTCTTGTTTGGGAAATTAAAACAGAAGCAGCTTCTTGTATAGCTATTGCATTTGAGTTTTGTATTTGATCATTGATTGGGGAAAAAACCTTTCTGGGAAGGAAAATAAATTCAGATCTTCTTTTGTTGATTACTTGCAAAGATTGTTAGTTTTGAAAGAAGTTTGAATTGGTAATAAGGGAAGAATAGTGTTAAGTTGTTGATTTAAGATTCGATCTTGTCCCAACGAGTATGCATTAAAACCAATTTCTATGGGATCATGAACAGATATAGAACTCATTTATGCCATCGTTCATCATCTAAGAGTGTGTCAAATTGTAAGAGCCAATTTCTTAGTAAAACAGATCTTTTATGATTTGCATTCTTGCAATTGTTTGGTCTAATCTTTGAATTCTTATTGAACAGATCTTCACTATCAGAACCAAGCACCTCAGCGAGCTGCTTCGGCTCCGGCGCCAGCAGCAAGGAACATCCCTTAAAAGAGCGAAAAGGATGGTCTATCACCATCCACGACTTGTCCGGATCCCCCGTGGCCACTGCCTCGATGGTGACCCCGTTCGTGCCATCACCGGGCACGGACAGAGTGAGCCAGTCCAACCCGGGGGCGTGGCTGATCCTGAGGCCGGGGCACAGCACGTGGAGGCCTTGGGGGCGGCTGGAGGCATGGAGTGGCGGTAACCACCTCGGCTACCGCTTTGACCTCATCCCCGATGACAGTATTGACGCCATCACCCTTGCCAACTCCAGCATCGCCACCAAGACGGGCGGGAAATTCACCATCGACATCACCACCGGCCCTACCCCTATGACAAGCCCCAACAGCAGCTTCGATCTCAGCTCCGGATCTGGGTCGGACCTCGGTTCGGCATCTGGGTCCGGATCGTGGGCGCATCTTTTGTACCGAGGGTTCGTGATGTCGTCGACCGTGCAAGGAGGTGGCAGGTGCAGCAAGCCGGAGGTGGAAGTGGGGGTGCAACATGTGAGCTGCACCGAGGATGCGGCGGCGTTCGTTGCCTTGGCGGCTGCCGTGGATCTCAGCATGGATGCTTGCCGGCCGTTTTCAAGAAAGCTCCGGAAAGAGCTGCGCCAACCGGATCTCGAATAGGGTCATACCCTCTTCGGGTCGGATCTCAGTTGACTGAGACCGGCAGTTTTTTATTTAAATTTTCGATGGAGTGTACAGTTATCTACAGCTTGCTTTTTTCTTTTTGAACCATTTTTTCCCTTCCAATTTATTGAGTCAATTCATTTGTACATGAACAAGAGTTTTGCAATTTTAATTATTTCTTTGGAATGCTATTATGTGTGCTTAGCTAAGAGTGAAAGAAAAGTATTGGTGACAGGTTGGCATATGTTAGATTAGTAAAGTATAAATTCAAATTTTCAATAAAGGTGTCCAAGCTGCCCACTCTAAATATGATATATAAAAAGAAAAGGAAAAAAATCAGAGTTACATATGAAAAGATCAAAGAGAACCTAAAATAATCTTGGGAGGTTTTAATGAGCTGCCCAACTGCCCTGTTTTTCGTTAGTTCCACCTGTTCTCTCTTTTTCCTGTGGCGTCTAAATTTTATATCGAATGGAATTTACTAAATTACCCTTCAATAAATAAATATGTAATATTTGAATCTACAACTTTTCCCATATATGAACCCCAACTCTCTTCAATTTTAATAAGACTTGAGCAACATACATAAGACAAATAGATGCTATAATGTGCAAAAATAATGTTACGAGTCAGAATTGCAAAGACTACAAAACACTAACGAACAATCAAATGAGCAAGATATGCGTAATTATGTAAATCAGCAAGTGGGAATCCAATCGTCTTCTATTCTAACCCTTGGATTGCTGCCTTGTGTAATTCCAAACCTACCTATAGAAAATGACTTACAATATTTATTGAATTTTTGAAGTACACTTGGTGACAATCCAATGGCCGGAATGAATTAGGGTGTGTTTACAAGAAAATATTGTTTAGTTCGCGAGTGGAGTATCGTAGTAATTTACTTGGTCAGTTCCGGCCTAGCTGGACTATTTCGTGATTATACAAATAAATTAGCCTCAACTCATCTAATATATTAGAATTTCGGAGTTATGTTCAAAAAACTTTATTACAGTACTTTTCTAGCAACACAATAAATTGATGAAATATTTGAACAAGTTTCGTTTTCTTTAGATATTAGTTTGATTTGTACATGGGTCACTGTTTGGTGTGTGATAAAATTTGCTACCAAATAGGAATGAGAGCTTTGTAATATGCTACATACAAACTTAATTGCACATATTAGATAGAGCAATCTAATCAATTATGATAAATTAATATCCAATTAGCTTGTAATCAAGTGACCGACATGTAAAGTAAAGATGTTGTACGATGCACATGCATCACAGTTACAACTTTTAGTTAATAAATTAGTTGGTTATATAGTCCGGTTGATTAAACCAATAAAATCATCGATAGCGACAGCGATTTGAAGATGATCACGAGCTTGAGGTTGGTCTGAGTTTTCTATGAATTTCATTTGACATTGTATCCATTTTTTTCCAAGGCTTACATGTTCTGAAGTGGATTAGCTAAATTTTTGACTTCAACTAAAGTCTTCAATGCTTCCAGAGAATATACCTGTACCACAATAATATCAAATTCAACTCTTTTAACTAATCTTGGCACACACATCAACTATGTTGAAAATTCAAATCAAGAAAACCATTCCCTTTGAATAGTAGAACAAACAAATACAACAACCAATACTGCAAGTCCTTTTCAACTGATTCTGATATAAATAGCTTCACCTAATCTTAACCCGTACTGCATGTCTAGCGCTGCATCAATTTACAACATAAGCATGATCAATACTCATAATGTACACCAAAAACTTATATTTAATTCCTTTTTATTCCGTTCAGCAAAAGCTTACATTTTTTCTCTTTTAGACATCTTTTTACACTTACAACATGAGACTCATTCTCCACTCACTATAATTTATTAAAACCCTTGCCACCAAAAGCAATACAATTATGAAAGATTGAAGAAAGGAGATATCACGTTAGCAAACTTACTAACACATAAGCAAACTAAATAAGTTGATTGACAGATCATGAGCTAGAAGCTGGTTGCCGTCGCCTAGCCTAAGTTTTAGGTGCAAAGTTGAAAGCAGAAGCTTAACATTTCACACACAAGAAAAAACCAAAATATACTATGAGGACCCTGATATTTAAGGGGGAAAACAAGGGTGAAACTTAAATCCAAGGAAATCGATGTGATTAACAGTACCCTGCTACCTCTATATTCACTCTGCAGCAACATCTTCACTATTACTTCCCTCTGTTTGTATCTCAGGGAGTGTGTCAAGATCGATTCGAATATCTTTCTCCTCCAAGGAATTGGAAGTGTCTGATATATCAATAGCATCCTCTTGAACTTCTTCTTCGGCATTATCAGTCGATGTAGAATCCAAGCTCTCATCTATACCATCACTTGTATCTGATTTCTCACCATCGAATTCATTGTTCTTTTCGGATGAAGACTCTGTAGTGTTCCCTTCTTCATTTGAAGCCTCTAATCTTGAATTCTCTGATGCATAAGATCCTGTACTGTTATTAGATGAATCAGAGAACTCCTCAGGGAGTGATCCTGCATTCTTTGTTTCAGCAGAACCGGTTGAATTAGAGTCCGAACGAGTATTGTCCACATTCAAGATAATGTCAGATCCATCAGCAGATGTACCCTCGTTGACATTTCCTTGGCTACGACCTAACTCAGGCTTGTTCTCTGTTCCATTATCTGAGGGCAAATTGCTCTCTAATGTAACCTCAGCAGTTGTGCTATTACTCATCAAATGATCAGTGGATCCTTCTGTTGTTGCATTATTGGGAGTAGAACCATTCTCAGAGTTGTGTAACGTGTCATCCTTGATTGAAGTGTTTGTGACATTCGATTGATGGCCATCTCTAGCTGCCTCGCTGCCATCCACCTCCAAATCTTTCCTATTCTCACTTTCATAAGTTTCTTCACTGTTATTCCTTCCGTCTCCTCTTCTAAAATATTTCCAGGGTGTTCATTTGAGTCATCACTGTGTCCATTCTTGTTTCCAGTCACGATTTGAGTATCATGCGTCACAGCACTAGAAGCGCCATCTGCCTTGTAATGTTCCTCACGTGCTTGTGGCGCTCCTATCATTTGCATCATGATCGGTATCGTCAACAGTACTTTCCTTCTCCGCTCGACCATGACCATCTTCAGAATTTGTTTCTTGAGTTTCATTCTCCTCATCATCTTCCCTCTCCCACCATCTACCAAACTTTGTTCTCTATCAATTTCTGCATCAGGTTTCTCTTGTTCGTGCTCTTCCCTTTCATCATCTCTACCTGCTGCCTCGTCGTCATCCTCTCTTCTACCTTCTTGTCTTCTGGATCATCTTCACCATGCTTATCTTCCTCTACTTCTTCAGTAGTTTCCTCTTCTTCTGATGTTTCATCATGAATCTCAGTTTTCGAGTCTGTTTCGTCCACTGGGATGGATATCTTTCCTCCCAAGCCTTATAAGTTCATCACTACTTGTTTTTGTAGCGAGTTTTTGGCATCAGTTTCATCAAATTCTGTCTTCTTGTCATGGGAATGTTTAACTTGGTATAGCAACCAAAAGCAAACAGCAAGCAGCAAACACACTTGCAGGACATTTTAACCTTGATCCCTTTGGATCTCTGGTTCCTGCTGGGTGATTGTCTATACATAATGATTTCTTCACGTTATTCTCCTTTCTCACCGCTAATTGAAAGAACCTGTTATTAAGCAAAATTCTTTAAGAGAAAAATGTCTAAGTGAAATCAAATTTTATAATCGAAATAAACCTTATGACTCACTTTATGAAGTTCTCATAGAATATAGCAATATTTTCTAGTTTGATTTCATATTATTTTTCAAAAAAAAAAAAGACAAAAAGTTCGGTAGTTTCATGATGACAATGCACTATTAAAAAGTTCAAATGACCAGGAAACCATTTGCACTAATAAATTCATGGTGTTGCAAGTTAAAAGAGGATAGTTCATGGAAAATATCTCCCCGTGCCACATGATTCCTATTGAAAAACAGGGTTTCATAAATTTGGGTTAGTACAAGAAACAAATTTGTTACATAGCAAAACATAAATTTCAGGGTTATATTCAATTGTGTACAAGCTTATATTTGACAGAATATAGAGATTGTTCATTTATCAGGGACTATTGATACACAGACAGCATCGTATCAATATCCTGAGGGGAAAAAGGGCAAAACTATCCAACTTGACCAAAAGTGATTTCTAGTCAATCTCTCTTGCAGTCTTCCACTAACATATGATTTCTGGGATTCTTTACTTAATATCTATGGTTTTGTTTCTAATCACTTATTTGCACCTGAGTGCTCGAAAAAGGGATGAACTGTACATGAATTGTTTTTTTACCTCATTAGCATGACACTGAGTAATAAACCAAGTTTTAGCTTCTATAATGGGAAAAGGAACTTGCTAGCAATATCCTAACAGCTAACACATTAAGCCATCACCACAAACACTTCAAATCACACTTCATGATAGTGAGAGATGGCATTGAGTAGGGAGAAGGATAGATTGCAAAAGTAACAGACTAAGTTGTGCATAATTGCATATGGGATGTAAACATCAGAAGCATCATTTGAATAATCATAAAGTGAAGAAAAATGGTACTCTTGTAAGGATAGTAGATGCAGAATGGAATTTCGATAGAGAAAATAATAGTACGTAGTGTTGTTATCAGAATACAGCATATAGAAGAGAAAACAAAACGAGCCCTACCCTTCTTCTCAAACCTCATTCACATTATAAAATAACTTCTTTAGAACTTATGTGATTCGGTCACTAATTTTGCTATATTGCAAACTGGACTCCGACCCCAACCCCTCAGGAAAGCAAGCAAACTTAGCATTTTGACTAAAAAAAGTTACCTTTAAACATATATGGAGGAATTAAAGATCTAAACAAAGTTTATGAAAGTAAATGCTGAAAGCTTCTTTTAAGTAGTTGATTAAATTATCATTACCAAATATAGTTTTGACAAGGCCCTAGGAACTCCAAATGTGTAACTTATTTCCAACAGAAAGCATCCCTGAAGTTTGCCCAGTATCTCAATCTATCTTGGGTTTTCTCTACTGTAGCATAAAAATCTAAAGAAAAAGACAGAAAATCTACAAGAACAAGAATATAGGCATAAATTAGAATAGTAAATTGTAAAAGATCTAATCCAAGATACAAGCATATAGAGAAACTGAGAAACTATAAAAATATCCAACATTAACTTCACAACTTAATAAATCGTCGAAGCAAAATCCCAAGAAAATGAAGTCAAAAGCGAACAAATTACCCAAAACTGAAGCCAGAAACATTTCATTAGAAGCAATAATCACCGAGACATTCAAAAATCCCATGAATCGGATCATTCACAATCCAATCCCACTACAAGCATCACTCAGCCATTATTGAACCGCCAAACAGGTCATAACGAAGTAAAGAGAGAGAGAGAAAACACTCAAAAAATTACGAAAGAATTAATCAACTATGATTTATGAAGTTGAAGAACACAAAAACAATGACATACCTTTAGCGGATAAGCGGTCCCGAAGAAATCAGGAAATTGGTAAAAAAAAAAAAAAAAGATGGAGGAAATAGCTGGAAAAATATCTCTTTGCTGTAAATAGGAGGCCTTGACAGCTCCCTCCAACACTCTTTCTCTCTCTCTCTCTGATCTACTGATATTAATGGAAGAAATGTTGTTCTTTGTTGCCACAGTGCAGCGAGATGCGACATACAGTTGGAGAGGGATGGCGGCTTTAATTATTTCGGATTTTTTACTTTGAATTAGCTTAGTCCCGGTTTTCGGGTTAACCCATATTACGACCGGGTCATCTTCGGTTTCTTCCAAACAGTATTTTACAATTTCTCTATGAGTCGCTTGCATAATGATGCGGTTACTTATATCCATTAATAATATAGATACGTGGGACTTTGAATTTGTGATTGGAAATTGTTTATCGGATAAGTAATTAAAAGAAGGCGGCGACAGTCTTTAAATTTAGTACAATTTGGATCTGAAATTATAATTTAATATGCTTATGCTTATTATTGTTATTGCCTTAAACACCATTGTTTAACATGCTTCTATTAAGTGTATTTAGGCAGGACACATTTATTTAAATAGACCACTCATAAAATTTGAGAATTTTACGTAAATACGACAGCTAGCCAATTAAAGAATGAGATGATCTAGCCTCTAGGTAATACATGACGACGTCCCCTAGTCTTATTATCATAATGCTTTCCCTTATTGATCTAATTATTTATTTCTTTTGTGTAAAATATAATTTAGGAGATAATTGCATCTGATGTTATGAACTTAAAGTGAATTTTTGTTGGTAACATGACATTTAAGTTGTACACAAAATTTTTAATAACTTTTGCAACTATAAAACATTTCTAGTCAATTGAATCTACCATGTCATAAGATAATGAATCTACCATGTCATAACATAATGTACATGCGTGTTGTCTATGTGATCTGTATTGTGCATAACTACAAACAACATTTGTACATGATTTTTTTTCGTGAATTTAAAACTATTGCACCAAAAACATTATCTTTAACAACTTTTTCAATCTAATATAAGAAAACACCAACTGTCAATCACCGTCCTTGCTCTAATGATACCTTCAATGGTAAAAGCCAAAATCCAACTTCTTTGTTACCACATAAGCGCCACACTGCCATATAAGCGTCACACCAGTTTTTAAAATTCTCCAACTTCTTTCTATTTTTCTCCAAAACCAAGAACCTAGAAAAGCAATTTTTATGAAAATAAAAAAGGTCCGTTGAAGTAACATTTGGATGTAATTAAAGTAATGAAAATTGGAATGCAATTAAAGTAAAGAAAAAGAAAGAAAAAATGACAACTTTTTGAAAGAAGCTAGCTTTTGTGTTGAGGAGTTGGATTTAAAGAAGCATCATAATCATCATTTTTACAATGATAAAAAGTTGAAAGAAGCCAATTTCTTTAATTGAAAAAGCTAGCAATGGAAGCACTCTAATAGCTCCGTTGTCGACCATCGATTTTTTGAATTGTTAGTATGGCTGCTTTTCTCATCTTTCGATGTTTCAAACACCTCAATCGATTTTACAGTGCAGCTCTAATTGATTAAAAAGATATGTTTAAAATTTATGTCATTAGATGCAACTGAGAATGACACTATATTAATTGGACAGACAAACCAATTCACACACAACTTAAAAATCGGTGATGTCATGTCACAATTGTTACAAGTCAAAAGATATTGCAATTGAAAATTTGAAAATCCAGTTAAAATTACAAGTGTAAATGTTGTGATTTTACCTGTAACTAACTTTAATTGGTTAGTAATATATATGAAACTTTTTTCTCTCTTCTCTGCATATAGGATATGTATAATAATAAAAAAAGGATCGTACTCCAACAAACGTTAATCAGAAAGCAAATACATCATATATCAATGAAACTCGTACAATCAAGAACCATATTCTTTTCTCAGTAGTCTATTGTAAATTTAGATATCATACCTCGATGTCTATAAATAGTATGTAACAATATGTTTCAGAGCATGATGCCATCATGTTCTTCAGCACACTTATATAATGCACATATATAGTCCAAAAAAAATTAGTATATAAATCAATATAGTTAGTTCTTACCTTGAAATGTCAATTAGTAACTTAGCACTTAATTCACCATAAACGTTAATTTGAGGTTTAAAGGCATACCAATCATAAGCTTGAGAATAAGCTCATGAATAATTATTATATTCTCATTTCATTCATGCATACCAACCATGTTCTTAATTAACAAACAAAATCGAATATGAAACGGACCAAGTGGAAATCATAGGAAAACAAGATCGACAACTATGAGACCAAAAGATAATGGTTAAACTAAAAGGTCCGAGCATTAATTACAAGGGCATGGGACTTTGTTTACTTCTTCAACATAGCTAGGTGTTAAGTTTGGCTTGATTAGCTGCATGTTTGTCTCATTGTCCGAACAATCCAGTTTTAATATTGTTGTATAATGTTTTAGTCGTGTTACATATGATTAATGGAACCAAACAATATATAATATGTATATATAACTGGAAGATCATATTGAAGGAAAAGAATATTTGGACTCAAAATAAAGGTGATTATAAAATTGAGCAAAGTGCCTGGAAAGATTTTCCAGCTCAAATTCATATTATAAAGCAGTAATCCTCCTGTCAGGTTTCTACTTCTCTTACACTTTCTGCCATCGGAATGTTTATGTATGCCAAAAGCTTGGAATAATATTGCAAAGAAAAAAAGAATAATAAATTAAAAGCCGCTTTATTTTTAAAATTAATTAATTTCAGTTTTAGTTAGAACATGATTGTAGTTTGTTACTAACTATAATTTGAGGTTATCTTTTGATGTTACTCCAAGCAAACTTTGCAAATGTAGTTAAGTGAATATCTGTGCTTAATTATGGTAGATATATAGTACTATATTTCATTGCTTCATGCTAAAGATAGATCTTGCTTAAGCAAAAATCTTAGTGGTTCTCTTCACATTGTGATCCCCCTACCATGCAACACCTATATCTAGCTAGTCTTTCTAATTTTACATAAGCCCTCATTCTTCATCACACACAATCATGAATAATTTCTCTAGTTTTTTCCTTTTGATAGCGGCTTTCTCGATTTTCTTGTTCCAAGATTCGTGGGCATTGGTTGTTTCGACAGGAGATTTTAACAAAGATTTCTTTGTGACATGGTCACCTAGTCATGTTAATACATCTATTGATGTCAAAGCAGCTTCTTGACAAGGATTCAGGTTCTAATGTTTTCTAGTTAACAAAAAATTAAAAAATGTGAATTATGTATGTTTCTTCAGTTCGTGCTAAAAAAATGGTTTTTTGTGCAGGTTCTGGTTTTGCTTCAAATGACATGTTCTTGTTTGGGCAATTTGACATGAAAAATAAGCTGGTACCAGGAAACTCAGCAGAGCAGGTACAGTGGTCGCCTTTTATGTAAGTTGATAATGTTATATATGGATTGATTCAAAATGTCGTATATCATGTTGAATGACCACCTCGCCTCCTACAATAGTTAATTTCATCGATGGTTCTTGATATTAATTTGTTGTGTTGTTAATGCAGCTACATCTGATCAACCCAATCGGGACGAGCTGGATTTCGAGTTCTTGGGCAACGTTGCTGGACAACCTTATACACTGCAAACTAATGTGTATGCAAATGGATTCGATGACAGAGAGCAGAGGATCAAGCTGTGGTTTGATCCAACAAAAGATTTCCACACTTAATTCTATACTTTGGAACCTCTACCAAATCGTGTAAGCCCCCACATTTCAAGATTATGTTTTTCTCACACATAAGTAAACGAAGTTTAGTTAGTTCCTTCAGCATGGTTTTTGTCTTCAACGACAATCAAAGAATCAAAATTTCACAAGAATCTTCAAATTGCAATTGAGCTTCTCATTCTTCTTGATTGTTCTATCCACAATGCAACTCCACAAAATCTAAGATTTTATGTATATATATGAATTCACTAACAGTTGAAGTCTTGTTTATCCTACATCAACTTGATAACATCATGCTTTTGATATATGAGTTTGGATAGCTCTCTCCCTTTTAAATCAGTACTTTTTTATAACCTTATATTTAGTACTTTTTTGATAAGATATTTAAATTTTATTTTAGCACCCCGGAAATTTTGGATTCTAGTTTTCGCAACTGTTTTTTTGCGCCCGCCCCTAATCGTATTCATGTAGGTTCATGGTGGATTGGGTTCTGCTAGGTTTCCATTTTGTAATTGTTAATACCGTTGCTTTATCTGTAATTTTCTGTTATTCTGTTTGTTAAGTTTGTTAGGTTGTTAGTTCATTCAGTTGTTAAGAGCAGTTACTCAAGTTTGTTAAGTTAACTGCATCACTTTCATATTGTATAAATAGGGAACTCATGAGATGAATAAAGTTTGAGTTTTCAGTTTTCCTTCTTCTTGTTCTTTCCTCAATCTTCGTCTCTCTCAATAATCTTTACATGGTATCAGAGCTCAGCTCTTATTTTCATGGCAAATTCAAGTAATTCCACGCTTCCTTCTATACATCCAATTAGCACAAAATTGGATAGATCCAACTACATGTTCTGGAGAACTCAAGCTCTCGCAACTGCTCGTGCGTACAAACTGGATGATGTTCTTCTGCAAAACTCCAGTCCACCACAATTTCTGGACGAAATCACTGAAAATCCAGACTTTCTCAACTGGATTCAGCGTGATCAATTCGTATTCAGCTGGTTACTTGCGTCAATCTCAGTTTCAATGATTGGCTATGTTGGAAGATGTACTACTGCTGCTCAACTATGGACTACATTCGAGAAGCTTTTTCAATCTCAATCCAAGGCAAGATTAGCTCAACTCAGGTTTCAGCTCCAAACTCTCAAGAAGGGTGATTCAACCGTTGATGATTATGTGTTAAAATTTTGTGGAATTGCGGATCAGCTGTTCAGCATCGGTCAACAAGTTTCAGAAACTGATCTTGTTAATCTCATTCTCGTGGTCTCGGTCCAGAGTTTGAAACAATATGTGTGTTTCTCCAGTCAAAATGTGAAGAGATGACTCTTGATGAAGTGCAGTATGCCTTGCAAACTCATGAGATCAGGCTTCTAAATCATTCCTCTTCAGGATTTTCTTCTACAGCAAGTGTGGCTGCGTTCATGCAACAGACTCAACCACAAGTGAATGCTGTCTATACTCAAAGTTTCAATGGCCGTGGTAATGCTCGATCTGGATTTCGTGGCAACCGTGGAAGAGGAGGTGGCAGGTATCAATCTAGTAATGGTAGCAAGATCATTTGTCAAATTTGTGGAAAAACAAATCATATTGCTCTTAAATGTTTTAAAAGATTTGATGTCCACTATACTGGTACAGAATCTAGTTCTTCATTTCCACAAGCTCACTGTGCAAATACATCTCATACTCCTGAAAACCACATTCATGTCTCCACTTCCAAGCCCATTCTATCACAGCTGCCAGAACTATCCTCAAATCCATCCTCCTTCAATCTGTCCACCACTAACTCCAAAAGTGATTCTAAATGGTATCTCGACTCGGGAGCTTCAGCTCACGCCACGGCTGATGCAGCTAAACTCCATACTCACTCTTCGTACTATGGCCAAGAGATGCTTACCGTAGGTAATGGTTCTAAACTATCAATTACTCATGTTGGTACAACCACTCTACCTAGCTTGTATTCGAAAACTTTACTGCTGAAAAACGTTTTAGTTGTTCCACATATCACAAAAAATCTTCTCAGCATATCTAAACTCACATGTGATAACAACGTTTTGCTTGAATTTCACTCCTCGTGTTGCTATGTAAAGGACAAGTTAACCAACAAAACTCTGCTGGAGGGTACTCTTGAAGACGGCTTATACCATTTAACCTATCAAACATTCTGTCCACTAGTGTTCAGCCATCAAATCCAGCCTGCTACAAGATCAAGTCATCCGATGTTAGTCATTCCTCAGGTGATAAATGTCAATTACTTCGTTTATGGCATAATAGGCTTGGCCATCCATGTAATCAAGTTCTTAAAACTGCATTACAAGGTCTACCTCTTAGTCTTCGAATTTCTCAAAATACCTTCTGTGATGCATGTGCCAAAGGCAAGATCCACATCTTTTCTTTTCCTTCCATTTCTGTAAGAACTAATGGTCCGTTCCAAATTGTACACACTGACCTATGGGGTCCTAGTTCTACTACTTCCTCTAATGGATTCAAGTATTATGTTCATTTTGTCGACGACTTTACTAGATTCACTTGGTTATTCCTTTACATACAAAAGCAGAAGTTTACACGATGTTTGTAAATTTCAAAACGTATGTTGAAACCCAATTCAATACCAAGATTAAGTGTCTTCAATCTGATTGGGGAGGCGAGTATCGTCGTCTCAAACCATTACTTGAACAATTAGGCATAGTGTTTAGACACCCTTGTCCACACACTCACCAACAAAATGGCAAAGACGAACATAAACATAGGCATATAGTAGAAATGGGACTTGCTTTGCTTGCTGCTGCGCAACTCCCATATAAGTTTTGGTGGGACGCTTTTTCAACTGCCGTCCATCTCATTAACAGATTACCCTCCCCTTCCTCAAACAACATTTCCCATTTTCAGTGTCTATACAACAAATCACCAGACTACTCCATGTTACGCACTTTCGGCTGCAGTTGTTTCCCGTACCTACGACCCTATAACAACACCAAACTGTAGTTTAGGTCCGAGAAGTGCTTATTCCTAGGCTATAGTCCGTCGCTCAAAGGATACAAGTGCTTGCATCCATCAGGTCGTGTGTACATTGCTCGAACCGTTCTTTTTAATGAAAATGAGTTCCCCTATTCTCATCTATTTCGTCTATCTGGATCAGCTTCATCTAGTGATTCTTTTCCTACGTGTTCTGCTGTTCCTATACCAACTCTAACCGTAGGTCAGTTGTGTCCTACTGCCACTCATTCTCACTCCTCTCCACACTCTAACTTCTCATTGCCACAACTTTCAGATCATCACCCCCCTCTCCTGTTTGCAGTCCTCAAAGCTCATCTTCTCTACCCTCATGTACCAACTCCAGCTCGTCCAATTCCTCCAATACTATGGTAAGCATCTCTCCTCCTGCCCCCACTGTATCAGAATCTTCCATACCTATCTCTCATAATCAAAATCAGCATTCTATGCTCACTAGAGGAAAAAATGGCATCTTTAAACCAAAAGTTTTCTTGGCCCAAACTGATACTCATGGTTGCACTACTTTTACTGTGATTGAACCTGCCTCCACCTCCGAAGCTCTAAGTCAGCCTAAATGGCAACAAGTTGTGGCTAAGGAGTTCGACGCTATCATTTCTAAGTCCACATGGGAGCTTGTACCATATTCTGAGAACATGAATTTAATCCAGTGCCGATGGGTTTTTCGAGTCAAAACTAATGCCGATGGGTCTCTCGATCGTCTCAAGGCTCGCTTAGTTGCCAAAGGTTTCCAACAACGGGCAGGTATTGACTTCTTAGACACATTTAGCCCAGTTGTTAAGCCTGTCTCTATCAGGCTAATGTTTTCTCTAGCAGCTACGTTTGAATGAGATGTGCAACATATTGATATTAACAATGCATTCTTAAACGGGGAGCTGGAAAAACCTGTGTTTATGGAGCAACCTGAGGGTTTTGTGGATCCAAATCTTCCTGATCATGTCTGCAAATTACGTAAATCATTGTATGGTCTTCGGCAAGCTCCTCGAGCTTGGTATGATAAACTGAAAGCTTACCTTCTCAACAGCGGTTTCAAGTTTTCTGCCTAAGATCATTCCTTCTTTTACATGAGGAAAAATGGTAAACTTGTTCTTGTCTTAGTATATGTCGATGACATACTTGTCACTGGCGAAGACTCAAGTCTAGTCTCTCATCTCATCCATGATCTTTCTACTATTTTTGCTCTCAAAACATTAGGTACTGTTAGTTATTTTTTAGGAATTCAAGTCACTAAAACCAACACTCATTCATACCTTCTTAATCAGTCCAAGTACATTCGTACTCTTCTTGTCAAAAATCAGCTACTTGACTGTAAACCGCAGCCTTCTCCTTATGATCTTGGAACAAAACTTCATTCGATGATAGTCCTCTCTTCCATAATCCTACCTTATTTCGTAGCACTATTGGAGCCCTTCAATACCTCACCCTTACACGTCCTGATATATCCTTCATTGTTAACAAGCTTAGCCAATTCTTGCAAACTCCCACTGAGCTTCAGTGGAAAGCGTGTCGGCGTCTGCTACGCTACTTAAAAGGCACAATCAACTTGCAGCTGGTTTTTCATCCATCCACTCACTTGAATGTCACAGCTTTTTCCGATGCCGATTGGGCAGGCTCTCTCGACGACCGAAAGTCTACGGGAGGTTTCTGCATTTTGGGTTCCGATCAGGACATACAGAAACCACGCAGACAAAGGGATAGTGGCATTTCTATTTTGTAATTGTTAATACCGGTAATTTTCTGTTATTCTGTTTGTTAAGTTTGTTAGGTTGTTAGTTCATTCAGATGAGCGTGCAGGCGAGTTTTTGGAACGGCGAGGACATACAGAAACTAGGCCACGAAGTTTTGGAACGGCGGGAAAGATAGGATCGAGTGGAGCAATGCGCCGTTTGTGGCGTCGTTGAAGGAGCACAAGATCGACGCTTGCGTTTGGAAGGGGAATCCAGGAATCTGCAGCCCCACAAATTGGTGGAACAACCAGAGGTTTAATTCCTTGACATGGGCGCAGAGGAGGCTGTTGAGCTGGGTTAAGAAATATTATGTGACGTATGATTATTGCCAGGATTATCAGAGGTTTAATAATACTCTGCCAAATCAAATGAGTGTTTGCTTCCCAAGTATTAATATCAAAGACGAGGGGGATTAAATTAATTAATATTGATAACAAATTATGAATATATGGGAGTTCGAGTGTGATTATTTAGTCTTGCAATCAAAGGCAAGCAAATATATATATATAGGATTTGGATCAAATACAAATAAATCTTAAAGTACAAAATATGAATTATATTTAGTCATTGATTCGTGAAGATCTACGATGAATTTATCATTTAACTTTATAAATTCAAACACTTGGGTTCGAATACCATGAGGCTAAATTTTTATTTTTCTAAACTCAAACACTTACATTATAAATTCACTTTCACAACCAATTTAAACGATTTCATGAATTCGTAGTTTATACTTAATTAGAGTTTTTACAATATGTATGGTCGATCATGGCAGGTCTTCTTCAACCGAACCTATTATTGGGTAGTAGTTTATTTGAATTCGATCGGTTTACTATACAAATTTCTGCCAATTGATTGATTGAAAATTTAGTAAATTAATTATAAAATGATAAAATTTCTAGGGAAAGTTCATTTAAAGTTTCCTTTTGATGTAAAAAATGGAAACATATATTTTCACCCATTTTCATTCTTTTCATATGTTTTGTAGAATAGATAAATTTTTCCAGACATCATGTAATTACTTTTTTCCGGGTAGCCCCAATTCTCTCTAATTCATGAATCGATGAGATAATATTTTCCCATATTTTTTGCCTCGGAAAATATGAGATAATGGGACCACTAAAATGTGATAATTTTTTCCATTTTTCTTATCTATCATTTTTATGGTAAATTTGCAACCAGAAAACACACTCTTTGTTTGATCACGAATAAATTTGTTTACACGCCATCTTATTGCAAGAGAAAGTTAATATATATTTCTCATGTCTTATCGAAATTGACTCATATTCATTTTTGGGTTGTTCTATCCAATTTTGTTCATTTCTTTTTAAAATTATAATTATCTCTTCTAAACAATATGGATCTTACATGCCTTTTATCCATTTAATCACTTTATATTATTTTCATAAATAACCGTGTGAAAAAGAAATGAACGATATTTGATGGGACGGAGGAAGTATAAATTAACAAGGCTAACTTTGCATGCCCCCATATTACTTCAACACATAACCAGAAACGTTTGAGCTGCAGGTAGCTAGCCCTTACACTTTAATATACATTAATTGGGCGTCCTTATAGGCCTCATTGAGTTCCAAGAAGAAGAAAGTAAGCTAATGTATTGGGTTAATTAAGTAATGCAGTAGCTTATCTTCTTGGCTAAAAGATTTATTCTGGAGCAGAAACCTTTTATTTCCACTAGTTTCGTCTCTCCATAAATTAGGTTTATTTTGTAATTAATAAGGCGACTCCCCAACCCAATTGCCCGGTTGATGGTAGCTGCAGATGACATAATACCAGCCGTTGTTGCAGCGGACGCGGGCGCACCCTATCTGCGTGGAATCGTGCCACACCACCTGCGTGTAGTGCAAGCACTGGTTGTTCCCGATGCAGCAGTTGTTGGCGTGGTCGTAGTATTGTTTCTCATTGGCCCACAGGTTCACCGCGGACACGCCCGTGAAGGTGCTGCTGCTGCCCTTGGCTAGGTTCTCACCGTAGGGGCCGTACGAGTGCGTCAGCGCGCAGTCCCCGACCCTCGAGTTGGCGTAGTTTAAGGCATACGTGGCCAGCGTTGTGTTCCAGCTCACCGCCCCAAGCCAACCTCCCCCCGGGTGACGTTGTGGGCATTCACGTAGTCCTGCGCCGCGTTCTGGGCTCTCGAAAGAGTTGATAAACCTACAACGTAAACAAGTGTGATCAAGAAATATTTATGGCAAGCCATTGTCATTTGTGAGTTATGTAGAATGTATTTGAATTCGAGTGATGATGACAATGGAGGGATAAGCTAATTGGGTATTTATAGTGAAAATGTGGATTATTGAATGTTATTGTGCCCTAGTATTTAGCAAAGTGCATGTGCATGGAAAGTGGAGACTGTGACTGTTATGTTACAACAAATTTAAGCAACCCCAAAGTAGCTAACTGAAACATTTCGTTTTTACATATTGGGGGCCTATTTGGCCTTATGGACTATATTTTACATAAAGCTCTAGATTTAGGTTTACTAAAAGGAGGGATTAAGTGTTGCTTAAGTGCAGGATAATTTTTTTCAGGTTATTGTAATTTGTTAGTATCCCCTCAAATTAAATCCCTAGAAAAAAAAAACTTGATGTATAAGCTTAAATTGTTTAATCAGATGCAGCTCACCTGGGGTATTATCAACTTTGACATTTTATAGTCAAGCATTTGAGCCTGCAGAATTGACAAAATTGCTAGCTATAACTTATAATAACAAAATGAGAAGATAAGGAATTAATGCATGCATGGGATATAGGATACATGAATGGCAAATGCTTATCATGACTGAACATATATTTTGTATGGTTTTTCATCATAATATATGTTATCTTGGATTATTTTGACATTTTAAAAAGTTGGTCAAATAACTTGCGTAAAAGACGCATATAACACAGTTTAAAAGAAAGAGGTCGATCCTAAATTGCAATTGAAGTAGCTAGACTGTTGCAGTTTAATTATAATAAAGAAACAAGAAAGAGAGAAAGAGGGAGAGGGGAGGGGATACTTAGGCATGGAATCAAGTCACAAAAATGGAGGATTTGATAAGAAACTTAATTTGGAAGGATTTAATGACTGCCTAATATCATGGGAACAAAGCTTGGTGAATTATATCACTTTTACTTTTTAAATTTAGAGGATAAATGTATAATAGTAAGGATGTTTCTTCCCATTCCTTTCACTTTCCACAATAAATTAATATAATTAAGTATTATATATATATATATATATATATATATATATATATATATATATATATATATATATATAGGTTATGGTGAGAAAGGTATTAAGTGTAAAAATAAGAATAAATCCTATCCATTGATTGTAATATAATCAATGGATGAGATTTGTGCTTAAATATGGAATTAAAAAGTCGAATCTCAACTTCCTTCTTGAAAAATCGTAAGGGTAAAAGTGAAATGCAATATAATTATCCCACACAATCCATTGCAAGATATGAAAATCTTTTCAACTTCGGAAAAAAGGATATTAATTTTCGAATACAATGGATTGACACAACAACAAATTAACACAACATTTAATTCTAAATCATTCGTTCCGTGCATCAACATTCGGTCCAAAAAAAGGATTGGATTAAAACTACATCCGTTCAATTTTCTCACAAATTCTCATTTGCATATCGATATAGCACATGTTTACTAGATATGTAGCACATTCGATATTGCATATATAATTTGATTAACCACATGTGTAAGAGGTATGTAGCACATGTTGACTAATATAACAATTCTTTTGTAGTATGTTTAGTGTGTAATATATTTGTAGCATTATTTGTAATAGGTTAGTAAAAAGTATGATTGATGAGATAAATTTATCATGGTTGTAATATGCTCATGTGTATTTCTAATTATGAAATTAACACAATGTAGCATATATTATTTTGAATATTACATACGGAATCAATGTATATAGCATTATTATATTTATCATCTTATTTATATATGTGTTTTTCAAATTGTGTATCATATTTTGATATATAAATAGCATAAGATTAATATATTTGTAGCTATAAACCTTTTATATAACATATTGCACATCTATGTTATTTTGAATATTACATATGGAATGCATGTATATTGTACATGATCATATTTATATATCATATCGTGATAAAATTGTAGCATATGATCTATATATGTAGCATACGATAGTGACCTTAAACAATTCATATACTTGGTCAAAAAAATCTGGTGATATAGGTAGTTTTATGAATATAATTTTTTATTGCATAATATATCATATTTTGTTGCACATATATTGTGTAAATATGGCCCAATATCGAATATTGATATATAATAACAACATAGATATTATTTATCCTAGTTAATTATATCATGAAACCGGTTCGATATGTTTCATGACTATATTTATTTATTGCACAATATAACTTGTTTGTTGCATATACAAAAGAAAATAACGTATTTGAAAATTACAAGTTACAAATTTATTGCAAAGATGATATGATTAAATGCAACAAATATACATTATCGTGCAACAAAAATCAAGTGAACAATGATACATTATAATATAAACCAAAAATACCCCGATATTCCATGAAGCGAAAACACGATGAAAATTATGAAAAAGAAGAGATTTCAATTTTCTTGCAATGTATATTTTTACAAAAAGATATATCAAATATAAACTTATCCATAAATAGAAGATATATAATCCCATAAATTTCGGTAGAACGGTTTACATAAATAAAAATTTACAAATGTCCTCAATGATTTTGGATTCTTGATTTGTAGCATTTTCAATACTAACGTTTAGCACAAATATTAAATCGGATCATTGATTTATGGTAATAAATGGACAGGATTTATTCCATTTCTCAAAAATATTTATTCTCATATATATATATATATATATATATATATATATATATATATGAGGTAAAGTTGTATCTATTTTAATAAGTTTTAGTTTTCAGAAGTCCAAAATTTTTAGAGGTAAGGTATTATCTATGTGCATTGTGTTATGCATGCCCTTGAATTTTAGTATATTTATGACTCTATCAAACTCTAGAGCTTCTAAAGAGAACCTAACCTAATTAACAACTTGTTAGGAGCTGTAAAATCAGGCTTCAATGCATTTATGTGAGCTTTGATCAGACCTTTGGAAATCCATCTCCCCACTATACTCTTGTTGCATTGTACACCTTGTGTCAATCATCTTATGGTTGATCTTTTGAATAATTCTAAGCTTGCAATTAAGTACATGTCAATATGGATTCTTTTTCTTGAATTTACCTTTGTATGCTTGCCACTTATGGAATGAATACATAAGCCATCTTCTTGTTGTGTTCTTACTGCAGCCCACAATCGGCTGATTGTCCTTCGCGTCGTGGAGAATTTCGTTGCTGCTTCGTTGATTTTGCCTCTCTTCAGTTTGCCATTGATGCAATCTGTGAGAAGAAACTGGACTATATTGTTTCTTTCTTGTGTAGTTAGATCTTTTCTCCACATTTTCTTGTTTAGAATGAAGGCACTTTAAATTTGGCAAGCTTTTGTAAGCCTTTTTATAGAGTGAGGTCTTGATATTTTTAGTGGTTGTAGGGAAATTTGAATATTGGTGAAAATCTTGAAAGTTGGTAGAATGAAAATTTGATATATTTTGAATCTACCAATTTTTTGACGCAATTTTTGTGCTTTACAATTAATGAATTGTTGGTTTGTGGTTGATATTAATGCTGCCACCACATTTTAATAAAGGAGGGAGTAACTAAGGAATTCAACAACTATAAACAAATAGTCCTAAGTATGCGGGCCACACAATAAAGAAGGATTATGTAGTTATTCTTCATCTCCGTGCCCAAAAGTAATGGGACAAGAAAAATGGGTGGAGGGAGTATTAGTTTTTAAAGGTCCAAAAGTATTATCTATATTAATAAGATACAGACGGTTCTTGCTTCAAAAATAACATATTAATAAGACACAGACGGTCCAGTGAACTTTATGAGTGGGCTCGATTTTTTTTCGGGCTCATATTTTCTGTCCTAGCCAGGCCTGAATTCCAGGTTAGGGTTCTTACTAGAAATATTGTCCTTGGCGTGATGGATGAGGGCAAAGCAGTAGCGCAGCAGCAGAAACTGTGTTTTCCAGGAAAGCTATGTTTTCGTTTGCCGTTGGATTTCGAGGCACAAAGATGGTGATGATTTCATGGGCTACTTGTCAACTTATCAGAATCAGTTGATGGATCTAAAGGAGATTTACATCCCACTTCAATCAAGTATTGGCATGTCAGTTAGTGCAAAGTTTATTTTGTTGATAATATTCTCTATCCCAAGAGCCAACATCAATTGAAGCTAGGTTTCTGCTAGCTATGATGATTTGGTGGAGATGATCTAGTAAAAATCGTTACTTTTTCATTGTTTCAAATCTACTGGTTCTTAATCAATTGAGTTAAATCTATGATGCAATTATTACTTCATTGCTCACTCCTTTGAAGGATGACAAGCATGTGTGTAGTACAAGGAGGTGTGGCTCGAGATTCGAAGCTTCCTCAATTCATTATGGATGTAGTGAATGTTTGTTTCTTCTTCTAGATTTGGTGTGGTGTGCTGACGCACCCAAGCTTTTCTTGCCTTATTTCGAGTTTCTTTACCATCCAAAGGTATATCGTTGGCCCTCTAGTGCACTAAAAATGAACCCCAAAAAAATCATCTCTTAGCTACCTTCGTCACATTTATTTATTAGTTTGATTCGTAGGTTATGTACTTTGAATTAGAAAATATCAATTGTAAGTGATATAGTAATTTGTAATGAGAGAAAAAAATCCAATCGGAGTAAGTGAAAGCAGAGTACATTATAGAAATATTTAATATCTGCATATGTTATTTCTAGGTTGCATTGGTGTTATTCTTCTGTGACAATTTCATGAATGTACATGCTCCTAATACTAAAACTCGGCCAAATCCCTAACCTAAGTGAAAATAATAGATGGACACGAGCACAAGCAAAATCTAGCAAGCGATGTGGGATGAAAGACACAGCAACCTTTGAACCAAATCTCATCAAGACAACTTGAAAAACAATGTTAAATAAATAGGATATCAAATGACATTTCGGATTGATCAGTGCCTACTACCTCTCATGCTGCTTAGGTGTGATATGAACAAGTCATTCCATGTATCGGTAAGTCCCGGTAAGCACCAGTGCATGCAATCGTTGTGTCTCTTCCCACCAGCTGCGGATGGATGGGCATCAGCTCTGAACCCACTCATCCCGGTTATGTCCAATATTTGAAATTTCGAACCTTTGAGGGCCCTATATAGATGCTCGTTCACAAGCCGTGTCTCGACATTTGTTCCGTTTTTCTCAATAGAGAAAAGTTGTTCAACCTGGAAATAACAAAATGTTAAGTTCTTATTTGGATTTGCCAATACAATGTGATATGTATCTCAAACTTTTGGCTTCATGTAGGGATGTCAATTGACGGATTTTACCTAGACCATAACACATAAATAAGTATTGGTTCTAGTTCTGGAACCGACCCATAAGATACTAGATCCGGACCGGACCCGAACCATCAACTATGGGTCTGAAGCGGTCCGGATCTGGAACCAGAATCGGAACAAAAACCGAAATCGAACGTTGCTTTAGAATTTAATGGGCTATGAGTGATTTTGAATCAGTATGGATAAAACCGACTCATTGACAAGCTTACTTAAACGTAGGCTTGTTAATAGATGGATTTTACTCGGACCAGAACCAATAAATAAGTATCGGTCTGGAAGCGAAACTAGGGTTCTGGAAGCGAAACCGGACTGGACCGGACCATCAAACTATGGATCTAAACGGTCCGGGTCTGAAGCGGGTCCGAGCTTGGAACCGGAACCGTTGTTTTAAAATTTAATGGGCTATGAGCGATTCCGGATCGATCCGGGTAAAACCACCCATTGACATCCACAGTTTCAGGTGCATCCCTTTACTCTATGTTACAAGCATACGTATAAACTCAATATGAAATGTAGAAAACACCATAAGGAAAAGCTTACTTCTCTTTGTGCTAGAGGCTTTATACGAGGACAAGAACCACCTTGGTCCCAATCACCTCCTTCAAAATGCCTTGGTGATTGTGTTCGAAAGAATAGAATAGCATTTTTCCGTGCATTCTTTTCCACAAAAGATACCTATATAAATATATTGCAGGCACGAATCTCGTAATAAGAATATATGAAGCAGACAACCTAAAGAGGGAAAACGATAATGAACAAAATAGAACATAAATTCAAAACATTATTTTCTATTCATAAAAAGAAACTTTGAGCAGCTAAGTGAGATGGAACAACTTGAGCTTGAAAGGAAATGGATCAATTTCTTCAAAGAACAGATCTAATATAGTTTAACTGGGTAACTGGTAACAGGTTCAAAGTCGAGCATCTGGAAAAAAGAAGCTTAAGAGTTATACCATGTATCGTAACACCACATCAAGCGCAGCATCAGGTGCAAGTGGAGGAGTTATAGGTACACCCTTCTCAAAGAAAAGCATAGGTGATTTCACAGGATCAAACTTTGAAGGAGCCCACCACCTAAAGCATTAAGCAAAAACAACATTTTAAAATCTATAAATTATAACTCATATGCGATGAAAGGAAAACAAAAGGTTGAGGCTGAAGTTTGTAAAAGAAAACTACAAACATGCAGAGGACAGAGAAAGATGATGCCATAACTTTCACAAGATACTTATCAGTGCAGGGTTAAGACCCATCCCTTGCCTTTAAAACACACTTTCCAGTCAAAAGGAGATCTAATGCTCGGCTAAGTCTTGAACCTTCGCGTTAACCATTCGCTTTCGGGCTACTTCCAACCATATTGGTATGTACAAAAGCTACAGGAACTCATAGCTCAGTAAACAGGACTCTAAGATGTTCATGCAAACATATTTGCAAGACACTCAGCAAAAGATATAATGTGCTATTGATATCTAGCAGTGAGAAGTAGGAAAAAAATATATATCATCAAGCGGCACATATATTATAGTGAAATGGGAAATATGGTGTATGATGATTCTTTAAATCCCACATACATCCGAGAAAACCAGATTTTCTGTTTATCACACAAAGACTGAGAAATGCAACTGCATAAGAAATACGAGGACTCAATTGAACTTTCAAATAACAATACACATATTTATTCTAATCACTTCTTCACAAGCCACGCAAGGGCTTCAGATCAAAGGAGAAAGTTCTCATGCAATATCAGCAGTAGGTCCCTTTTAAGAACACAAAGCCTTTTAATACAACACTAACAATGGATGGGTCTACTCAATAAAACCATATTGAAACCTGACTTACCAGTGTCCTGTATTAAAAATGAGTATGTCGTGGAAATGCGTGTAGCCGCAGCCCAAGTCCCATCTGGTATGTCAACATCAATTCGATAACCATCCTTATAACCAAGTGACTCCAGTATACCACTGTTACTACCTGACCACCTAGAAAGAACATAAACAAGAACTACAATGTCAAAAGGTACAAACATACAATATAGTGAAATTGCTATCTCACTGTGTCATGATTATATTGTAAGCGTACAGCAAAAATTATATTATCCCAAACTCAAGTACAGAATGTAAGAGGGCGTAAGAGCAGGACTTATTTCATAGTTAAAATCATCACAGGGATCACAAGTTCCTCAATGCAACAAAAAAAACTCTATAGTAGTTTGCAATAGCTATTCCCAGGGAAAGTGGCAACTCAGAAATGGACCTGTCACCCATCTATATGCAAGAGATTTTATCAGTCTTCACCTAAAGATAAAGGTTAAAAAGAAAGAGAATTCAAACAATGAGCAGGCTCACATAATACCTTAACAGAAAGATTCTATCTCCCAGTGTGGGTCCAGCTCCTTATCGTTCCACGTGGATCCAATTTTTGGTTTGTGTATGCAAACTCAATAATCTTCACCAGAGTTCAATTTATTTATTTTAAATTGATGCCTACATCGCCGACCTTCAATCAAAAACTTTTTCTACGAGGAGAAAGTAAGGTGATTGACTTTCATCTAACTTTTATTCACTTTTCCTTACCTGACATAATTCATAAATTAAATGTCAGGTATGGGTTTGGAGATTTTACAAGTATATGGGAAGAAATGATCGAGGCAAATGCTTATAGCTCCCAAAGCAACTCTATCTGATACAACTTATTCACGTGATCAATGAGTGACCTCCTAACACAATATCAAGATTCAAACTTTAGGCACCTATATACCTTTATCAACATAATTAGCTACAAACACAGCATGTCTTCTCAAGAACAGCATCAAAACAGTGTGTGAGTGTGTGTTCTCGTGGGGAGATTAGAAAAGCCAAGCAACACAATGTAACTACATCATCAGACTCAAGTTATTGCACTTAGCTTACCTACCATAACGAGCCAGTAGATTCGTTCGATGATATGCAATAGTTAGGTTGTACTTAAGGAAAGTAAAACCACGATCAGCTGCTGCAGGACGCCACTTTTTCACCTCAGCAGAAACTTTTCTCAAAGCACAAAAAAGAGAAACAAACATGTTCCGATTCAAGGAGTCCCCAACAAATCCTGCACTGTTAAAGATTCATAAGGTCTACAAGCAGCCCCTAATATTAGCACGACACATAAGTAGCACGAAAAAGAAACATATATGCTGATATGATTTTTTTTTTCACTATGGAGTTAAAAAATTTCAATTGGCAACATAATAAGTTAACTACTCTGTAAATAACAAAATATCAAAGTAAAATTAAAAATAAAATCTTTTTCTCTACTCTATGGAGATACTCTCATAAAAGATCTATAATTGAGAAAGCCCATATGGACACTAGGACGAATATATACCAAATTCCGAAACAAATAGCTGAAAATACAGAACACTACCAATTTACTTAATGCAGAGGCGCGAGTGAGTGATAAATTCAGAGGTGCACTCACCAATGCTGGTGTCTCGAAATTGCTCGAGGAATCTCAACGGATCAAACGTCCGCAGGTCGCAGCCGTGGGGTTTCCACCGCCACTTGAGAATCTCGACGGCGTTCGATTTGTTACTTGCGATGCAATTCCATCCTTTAAATATCTCCTTGCACGTGTGGTCATACCGCGGCGGAGTTATGACCGACGGATCGTAGATCCACCGCCCGTCCGAGTAGTTGCAATTACCGCTGCTTTTCGCTGGCACCACTGGGTAGAATAACGACGGCGGCGGCGCATCCTTCCGGAAGAGAGAGAAGCAGAAGTATAGAGAGACAGCGCAGAGGAGAGAGATAACGGCGCGGGGTGTGAGTGAAGAATTGGAAGAAGCGAGTTTCTTCGAGCCTTGATGCAGTGCTTGAGTGGCCATGGTTTATGCTCTCAAGCGCGGTCGCTACGCCAGGCTCATTAGCACGCTCTTAGCCCTCTTCTGTTGTAACTTAAATTCACCGACACCATTTTTCCCATTTAATTATTTTGCAGAAAATGTAATGGCTGTTGGTTTTAGTAGACGATATTAACAATTTACTTACTAAGAACCTACATATTTTTTCATTTTCTTTTAGCAAAACTTATGTCCATAAATGCATCCACCCTATGAATTTATTAATTTCTAATTAAAATTAATTATTTTTAATTTAAATTTATAAATTAAATCTAGTTATTTATTCATATGTTTATTGTTCCTTATTTAGAGTGTATTAATCATAATTACAATCTAATTAGGGCGGAATTACTGGATCCGGGATGTGCCTCTTCATATTAATCACTAAATATTTTCAGGTGCTTGGTTTGATTATCACAGTATGAATGGATACTGCGGTTGTTGGAAGAGATTTCAAAATTTACTTGATCTAAAAACAGATAACAAATACTAAATTGCAGAGAGCAATTTACTTGAAAGATAGGCCTTACTAGACGTGCATGGGCTTTTTGAACCGCCGGGCGGCCCTAGGCCGGCCCTAGAGTCAACAGTTCGGCCGGACCGACGGTCAACGGCCTGAACCGGCCGGAGCTAGGGCGGGCTCGGTTCAAGCGCAGAGGCCGAAACCGGCGGTTAACCGCCGTCCGAACCGCCGGCTTCCACGAACCGCGGTTCCTTTATAGCCGTTGGAACCGGCGGGCTGGGGCCGAACCCAAGCTCCTAGAGCCGTTGGAACCGTGGTCCCGCCCTAAACCGTGGTCCAACGGCTAGAAAACGTCTATATTTCGGTTTTGGGCCAAAATCACTCCTATAAATATATCCATCATCCTAACTCTATCCTCACTTCAATCTCTCATTTCTCAACCTTAATTCACTCATTTACATCTAATTTTCAAGCTTTCAAGCTCTCATTCTCACTCTCAAACTCAATCTCTCAAGTTCTCAAGCTCTCTCAATCTCTCATTCTTATTCTAAACTCTCAAACTTTCTCAATTCATCAATCATCATGTCTTTCTTTAAGCGATCAAACAAGGGAAGGGAAAGGTCGTCGATGAAGGAGCTCCAGTGAGGAGGAGACATTCCAACTCAACGTTCACGAAGGGCCTTAGCGGCGGAGGAAATCTCAAGGCAAGTTGCCGAAGGTTACAAGTCAAGAAGATGCTCGATTTTATGAAATGGTGCATCGAATGGAAAGAAGTCCCAATTCGGTGGCGTGGCTCGAGCGACCAAGGCGGCGATGAAGAAGGCGACGAAGAATATGGCGACTTTGACCAAGATCGCGCCACAACCACCAAAATCAAAGGAACTTAAGTCCAACGTTTTGTGAAGCACTTTAGATGCGTAAATTTTTACGTTTCTTACAAATTAGTTTCACAATTTTAATTTCATGTTCATAGTTCTTACAATATCTTGTTATATTTTCTTTAGAAAAGTGGAAGTCTAAGCGAAACACCTCTTCCCGACGGTCGAAAGAGATACATTGCTTATTGCAACTATTGCACGAAATCCTACAAATGGATCGAGAAAGGAGGTTACGGGCGCTTAATAGGCACATGGAGGGTTTTCATCCTCATGAGTATGGAATATCAACGAACCAAGCTCAAATTAAAACCCTTCTCAATATTCTACAACGGTGCGTCCACTTTATTTAAATTTGATAAGGAAAATATTAAGATCGATGGCTAGATATTGTGCTATGGAAAACTCCTTTTTAATTATGCCGATAGAGTTACGTATGAAGAATGTTATAAAGAGGGACTTGGTCCTAATGCATGCAAAGTTAGTAGAAGTACTATGCTTAAGAAGATTATGAGACAATGCATGGAAAAAAACATGATTTAATGAAATATTTGGTTCGTTTAGGTCATAAAGTTTCTATTTGTGCCGATGTTTGGACGGATGCTTATAATAAGAATTCTTATATGGGTATTACTTGTCATTGGATTGATTCGAAATGGGTTATGCAAAAACGTTTAATTGCTTTTAGAGAGTTTGAAGAGCCTCATAATGCTTTAGGTATTGCTAATATTATAATTGGTGTGTTAAATGAGTATTCTTTGATTAATAAAAATTTTTCCGTTGGTTTTGATAATGTTTCGCAAACACCGCTAGTATTCCTCAACTTATTGAAGCATGTGCACCTTCTTTGAAGGAAAATACTTTCATTCTAGATGCATTTGTCATATTTTAAATTTATGTGTTCAAGATGCACTTAGTATTTTTCAAGATTCCGTTAGTCCTATTAGAAATGCTATCAAATGTTTGCATGCTTCAAAAACTTGTGGGAAGAAATGGCAAAAATATTGCCGCATAAAAAATATTTCTTATACATGTTTCAAATTGGATGTTTCTCATCGTTGGAATTCTACTTATGAAATGCTTCATAGTAATATTACATATAAGGGTCATTTATGTGATTTTTTTAGAAAAGAGTTTACAACTATTCAATTACATCTTAA
Source organism: Salvia rosmarinus (assembly GCA_036937905.1). Taxonomy (NCBI): domain Eukaryota; kingdom Viridiplantae; phylum Streptophyta; class Magnoliopsida; order Lamiales; family Lamiaceae; genus Salvia; species Salvia rosmarinus. The sequence goes on along the minus strand of CM072815.1, from coordinate 78,019,333 downwards.
TGAGTCTCATTGTGATGTTTGCATGAATTTATATCGATTGTTAAAGGTATTTCATGGTGCAACGAAATAATTATCGGGAGTTTATTATTGCACTTCCGTTATGGTTTTAGAACATTGCATGCATATTGCCATGTCTTTTCGTAGTTGTTTTACTAGACCATCTTTATGTGGTGTAATTTATTTTATGGTTCAAAAGTGGCTAAAATATTTTAGGGAGATACCTACAATTTTTTTGCTTGCTAAGTGTTTAGATCCTAAATGAAAATATGATGGTGCATGTCAAATACTTAATCTTTATTATGATGCTTTTAGGCAAATGGATTTTCAAGGTGTTAGTATAGAAGGAGAATTAGTTTATTTTGATCTCCCAGATGTAGATCATATCAAATATAATCTAGAAAAGAATTTAAGAAGTCTTTTTCAAGAATATAGGTCAAAATATGGTAGTGATGATGATAGTCAAACTCCACCTCCTTCTTCTATGATGTCTAAGATTAATTTTCCTTTTGATATGAATGAGTTTGACCTTTGGTGCAACAAATGACTTGATGTACCAAAATAGAACATTCGAAAGGCCGAGAGGACAAGGTAATAGTGAATTAGATATGTATTTGCAAACTCCTTTTGTCTTTGGTGTTGAAGATAGCGGTCCTTCGATCGATGTCTTGAAGTGGTGGTCGAAGAAAGGGGAGTACCCAATCCTCTCAATCATGGCAAGGAGTTATTTGCCGTCCGGCATCCACCGTATCCGTTGAACAAGCATTTAGCATTGGAGGACTAATGCTTGATCAAAGAAGAAGCAACATGAAGTCGGCGAACATTGAAGCTACAATGTTGCTCGATGATTGGTGTAGGGCCGACCTTAGAGCTCAAGAACCGCAATGGAATGATGGTAACGAGAACGAAGACGAGGCCTTCATCAAACGGATCGATCGGAATCGAGTGCGTGAGCAGTAGAGCATTTAGAAATAAAAAAGAACTACGTGGACTTTGATTCTCCATGATTATGAGGGAGGATATGTAGGCAACTCAATTTTAAAAATTAAATTGAGCTCAAGTCCTTTATCATTATTATTTTTCATCCCTATGTAAAAGTTCTAAGCGGTTTATGTAATTTACTCATCATTTATTAAAAATGCAAAGTGTTGACACATATTTATCGTATTTCAACAAATGCAAAATGCAAAGTATTTACAAGTTCAAACATAAAAAAATCATTTACAAGTTCAAACATAAAAAATCATTTACAAACATAAAAAGTTCAAAAGTTTAAGCTTTAGTTTGTTAAAACTTAAAATCTTAGACTTTGATACTTGTTGCATATTTGATTGAATTTTCGGAAAATTTAGATAGAATTGGAGATTTTACCCTTCATAAGAGTTGAAGTATATCGCGATAAGAGTTCGTGAGCACAAACGGATCGAAAATCGGGCTCGGACGAGAGAGAGCGGATCGATGCAAAATCGCTACAGCGATCCTCGCGGTTTAGGTCCGGTTCGATTCGAACCGCGGTTTAGGCCGAACCGGCGGTCCCGCCCTAAACCGGTGGTTCCGGACGTGGGCTTTTGGCCACCCCTAAACCGCTTTATCTGTAGGGCGGGCTCGGCCTCGACTTTCGAACTGCCGAACCGCGGTCCGGCCCTAAACCGGCGGGCCCGGCCCTACGACACGTCTAGGCCTTACCCAGAAAGAAAACATCAAACCAAGTTTGAACTATGATTTGGCACAACACTCGTACCCTGTTTAAAATATCCAGAGGAAAATATGGTGTTTCTATAAGCAAATTGAAATAAGTAGCAAGCAAAACATATCGAGAACATTAACTAAATTCTTTCTTAAGTGAACAGGAAAAAATACATTTGAGTTCCAAGTCCACCTATAGAAGAAGGTACAATTTGCATGATATTAATAAAGATGAACAAAATTTTCAATAGATCAATGTCACGTGTACGTATACTAGAACAGATTTAACACATTCCGCAACGATAATTTAACAGTGTAAGAACTAAGAAGCGGGCATTGATTGGTCCATCAGTGCAACGGTTTAAGGTGGAAAATTTGGCAAGCAGGCTTGTACGATTGCTTAGTCATTGCCTGTTCAAATTTCTTGTTCGCGGCTTCATTCTCTTCCAAGCTGGTTTGGATGAAAAACCTAATCCACCATGATGAGCTCCGGAATTTGGCCTGCAGAACAAACACCGACTTGCTAATTCAACAATAAAGATCGGAATTGACATAACCTTTTACATAATCAGGGTTACAGTTAAAAGAGACCATAAATATATGGCAATTGGCAGATATCACCAAAGTCAAAGTAAAATAGTTTTATAAACCATTCCCCCTTTGTAGCTGATATTTATTAATTTTTCCTTGCAGAAACCAGCTCAGGGTACACTTGGAACACTTCCTTCCATTATAGTTAGGGATGGTTATAACTACACACCAAATTTGTCTTTCTTTTCACCCACATCACCTTTGTTTTTTTGCCAGGAGTCATCCTAATTTTACAATCTTTATGACCCCCAAAACCCCATCAGAGTAAGTGGAAACTGATCTTCCAGTCTAAACAGTTTTGCTTAACAAAAGAATAATTTGACATATTTATATTATACCCTATTTATGCACGAAAATTTGCCCATGATATAAGCAGCAAGTCGGCCAGATCAGTCTCCACCAGACTCCAAGAGGCTCAATATCAGGTTTTAAAAAAATTGCAAAGTTTGATATTAAACAGCAAACAAAGTAAAAGGTGCAAAATTTAGGTAAGTAATTATAATTCATTAATACTTATTAATGAAGTTGCACATTTACCAGGTGTTATTCAAATTTTGGGGCTGAAATGATAACAGAGGAAGTGCTTGTATATTAAGAATTTTGGGACTTTGCCACTAAATTAAGTTGTGTACGAAGTTAGTGAAATAGAGTGGTATTTGACCATCACAAAACCTAAAAAACATGGTTAAGATTTATAACTTGTGATCCGCCATCATCATTCTATAAGCATAATATGATATGGGTGGTGGTTGGGTGAGAGAGAGAGAGAGTCAGACACTAGATTTCCAAGTAAAGAATTACATGTAAAAGAGACAAGATATACTTACAGGGCGTCCAAACTTGGACAGCTCTGCCACTTTAGCTCTTTGATGACCTGGATAACCTACATTCACATAAAATTGGTAAAACTCTACGGTGAAGTAACATGGGCACAGCCGGCACTCATGCCACGTTATTCTACTAAAACTAAAAGAGCCTAAACTTGCAGACTAAAATCACGAATTCGCATGGTACACAGAAGAATGACCATGTAACAGCTGGAAATTACAAGAATGGTTAGGACTCACTACCCTGTATCATTTGCGTAAAAGAGCTCCGACAAGTTTCCTTGGCTAGAGAGTGAGAATTTGTCCATCATAAGCTTAGATGAGCACAGAAAATTCTCAAGATTCTATTCATTAATAGAAGAGAGATCATATCAAAATATTTATCATTTTTAGTGTGTGCATAAAAATTAGAAAATAAAAATGGATACTGCATGCTTTTTCAGGAGTACTCTGATGCATTTTGAATGTTTATAACTGGGAAGCAGGAAGCAGACTAAAAGGGACCACTGCAACACTTGACTAACGTAAGCACACACCTCATGCTAGAGACCTAATAGGATAGACACTTTGGTATGAGACAGTCCCTGCTACTAGATGCAATAGTCAATCATCAGAGCACTGGTAAAACGCTGTAACATATCCAACTGACTAAATACTGAAGACGTGGTCAGCTTTAAAGCACCTCAAGAAACATCCTCCACATAGTTTAGATGGAAAAATATGAACACACACACAAGACTCATCAAAGGAAAAGGGAACCAAGTTCTATGAGGAATTACCAGATAATACAACTAAGCCATCAGATGCCACCCGCGCTAAATCCAGAACAGTCTTATTAAGATATTTTGGTGACAAGTAATCTAATGCATCTGACACAATGATGAGAGAAAATGACTTGGGCTTGTATGGAAGGGGAAACTTAATGTCAGCCACCCGTATAACGCCCTTGCTCACAAGACTCCTGCAGTTGGCATCAGCATCATCTAATTCATATGGCTCTATACCCCAAGCTTCAGTATCCTCTTCTTTTAAGATTTGAGAGACTACTGAGCAGGTTTCCGGGCCTACATGCAGTACCTTCCGCATGCTGTCACCATATGCTTTCTTAAGGCTAGGTATCAATCTTTGAAGTTCTAGAGTACAGGAAACCCCACCTGCACATGGCAGGAACAAATAAACCCGACAGCAATTATCATATCAAAGGTAATTTGTCTGAATATGAAACCAAGCAAGAGCACTCTGACAAATAGTCAAACAATAAGTATTGTGCCAAGAATAATCTGAGCAGTTACAAAGTAATGGTAAATCTACAAAAGAAGAATTCAGATTAACAACAATAACATTACTTAGTAGGTAAAATGCAGAATAGCAAGCAGACTCACATGAGTTAGTACAAAGCTCTTCAGATAAAACTGCCCTATGTTTGCATTTACTTTACCAGTCAAAGATATCTATTTTAAATTCTCAATATTTGTTGAACTGAAGCATACTTTTCTCCGTGATTACCAATAGCGGGCACTAAGAAAAAAAAGTGCAGCTAAAATTATTACAATACAAAAGTTGGAATATTCTTATGCATTGCTTAATCCTGATCTACTGGAAAAGAAACTATGAAATTAATTTAATTGAAGTAATATTGATGTACCAACAATTAATGACTACTTTTTGTAAGAGAAAAACAGATTGTGTTTATATGAAGATATCCTCATTTGTAACTCAGGATATGATATTAATCCTTAACCACTAAAGGAAAAAAGAATCAAGAAAGAAAGTAACTTCTTAGTACTAAAAGGGTGGGCGTTAAGTTATTGGCAGTTACCCTCAAGTCGATTCAAAGCGGCAATAGCACCACTCCTGCCACCTGTCAGGAATTAATGTAAAAGTCAAATAACCCCAAGAAAGAACTCTGCACCAAATTCTTCAACGATTATCAAAAGACAGGGTAACCATCACTAAATGTTAAAATTCTTCCCCTGGAATATTCATATCTGATAATTCATCGATAGCATGTGTATTTCAAGTCCAAACAGATCAATAACTAACCTGAACCATGATACATATATCCAACAATGAGCAGTGCTCCCTGAAATTTGCAGAAAAGCAAGTCATCAATTTTCTTGGAGTGCACATGCATTATTCCCTTGACTTGAGCAAGCAACCCAGTAAATACGTATGAGAGTAATGCAAAAGTTAAAAGAAGCCACAGTTTTTACCACCACGACGAGTCCTATAGATAATAGAGGAGATGGACGAGATTTGTGATGCAATGCACCCATAAAGGGAACCCCACTGTCTGTAAAGCGACGGGATGCATTGGGTCTCCTTGACGTCATTTGCAGATGTAATAACCTGCAAGATATTGGATTCAAAGCACAAGAAAATGAGTCCAACTCTTTGATACCACAAATAGTGAAGCAAATAAGCACCACAGTGCTTCCAGATGTGAGCTCATAGTCATATACATAAAGATTTACAAATTATCCACCGAATCAGCATGCATACATACAGACAAGCAGGAAAACAACGAGAAAGGATCAGCTTCATTTCAATTTAAGTTCAATGGTGAACATATATCATATATTCGTAGAGGTCATCAATGAAAAGTCAGCTGATGCTAGCACACAGAAGCTCAGAGTTGCAACTTGCAATTGTACATAAAAGAAATCAATCAGCAAAGCTATAAAAGGCAAATCATATTTCTTCATCGACTGATCAACTTACAAAACTTGCATCAACTGGTATGATCAAGGAAGCAGCCGCGATGTAAGCACTTTCCACAGGACTCACAAGCCAAATAAATTTAAACTACAACAAAGGATAGGCTAGTTCAAGTCCATCAAATGGCGGGTAATCCGCATTGACGAAGGAAACCCCAAATCTGTCAGCTAAACGCACAGCTCTACAGCTCAATTCACACAATCAGGAATCAACAAACAACAAAAAGAATCTATAATCCAGCAGGCAGAAAATGCAGAATCTCTTAAACAGATAGACAATCAACTCAAAATATACGAGGAAAAAATCAATGCAAAGAGAATATATATATATATATATATATATATATATATATATAACGGAATTATGCGAAGAAGCTACCTAAAATGGAAAATCTAAAGAGGGGAGCGCAAGAACTGGATGTGGGATCTAGATCTGCTCGGATTCGCTTTGTGCTCCGAGTGAAAAAGCGCTCCTAGTAGCCAGTAGCATTTATCGATTTACTTTTTTTATTTGTTTTTTTTTTTTTGAGCTTGATAAATGACATGATGGAGACGTACATAATTACCAAAAATTACTAGGATTTGCTAAAACACAATGTTTTAGGTTGGAAGTTCGGGATCCAATTGTTTTTAGTTATATGATTGATTGTCATAAAATCACGATTTATGTCATGCGTTTAAAATATGTAGCTATTGCAATACTAATTTCTATTCTTTTAAAATGAAACATAAATCTGGTTCAAAAATTAGATCCAATTTGTAAACTATGATTTTCTCTCAATTCACGATTCTTTCTCTAACTTATAATATCAATTATCCAAACACTTTAATAACTTATAAGCACTTGGGCATTCGTCATATAAGCTCTTGAAACGTCTTATAAGCTCTCTAAAATAAGTTTAGCCAAACACCCCCTTAGATGGCTTGAGAGTTGAAAAGGATAATACTATTCGCATCCTCTTTTTTCACTTTATATTACTAAAATCAAATTAGCATATTATTATTTATTAGATAATTGTGACAATATAACCCAATCACTTAACAATCCTAACGAAACAAACTAAACTCCTCGTGCTAGGCCCAGCTCTCTTTCATAATAATAATAATAATAATAATAATAATAATAATAATAATAATAATAATAATAAGAGTAAGTATTATTTATCATTCTAACGTTTATGATTTTTAACATTTGTATTTAAATGTAAGTATATTAATAAATTAGACCATAATATTTTAAATGAGTTCATAATAATACTCTGACCACAATCAGGCTTGTTTTTGCCTAACTGGCATGCCCAAGATCTATGTTAAAAACGAAAATTAATGTGAAATACACACATGGAATTTAAAAATAACCCAAAAAATAAAACGACATCACATGAAATTAAATGACATCACATAAGAGTAATTCATTCACTACAAAAAAAACGCCGCATTAACGACAAATTTCACGATGAAAACAAAGGCGTCGTAAAAACGTCGCATTTAATGACGGATCTGCCATGGTAAAAAATAATTAAATATTTTTTGTTGCTATTCCATTGTTAAATTCAAGGGATTTTTAAAAAAAAATTGATTAAACAAAACATCGTTATCATGTCATTAAATATTTATATTTTTAATTTTAATTTAATAATTTTAAGTTTCATCGTTTGAAATATTTTTTATTACTATTTTACAATTTCATTGTTAAACATAATTCAATTGTTTTACTTAAAAAAAAGAGTTATTAATGACAAAAAATTCATCGTTAAATTCAACAAATTCTTTTTTTTTTTTTTGCCTAATAAACCGTTATTATCTCTTTATTAAGAAGATTTTTATTTTTATTTTACTATTCCCTCGTTAACCCAATGAGGGTGATTCATAGAACTTGTTTCCCTTTATGGTTATAGTAGGTAGCATACAGATGATATGAACAAGGACAATTTATTGTGCGCTATGATCTTTGCTCATAGAAAATGTGTTTTACATATATAGGGCCAACTTTCCTTCTCAAAGATGTGTCATATGATATATCTTTTAACATGCTCTTTTATTAAATTGTTTATAAACTTTGTTTTCTCAAAAAGAAGATTAAATTCTCATTGAGTACATTTGATATATCTTTTAACATGCTCTTTTATTAAATTGTTTATAAACTTTGTTTTCTCAAAAAGAAGATTAAATTCTCATTGAGTACATTCACAACACAAGATCTTTTCAAATATTTTCAGGTTGAGGAGATGACATAATGGAGCACCTATGATTGGTCAAGAATTCCCGTTTGCGAAATCATCAAATTACATTCTTGGTAATCTAGCCTCACATTATGCTCAATCAATTGATCATGTGCAGTTTCGGGATTTTATTGTTGAATATGTTGTATTAACTCTTTTTTAGAAATTCTAACACCAGTTATTTATTATAGGAAATTGTTATTTTACTTCTTAATTTAAACTTATGTAGTTTATTTTCTCCTTTATTTGCCCCATCCCCCGTTTTACCCATCGAATCCTTTCTGTGTTGAACGGGCTGGTAGGTGGGATGTTACATTTAGTGGCATAGTTGGAGCATAATTGCCAAAAAAATAAATATACAAACTTAGGGTCATTTTTGTTTTGCACGTGATTTTAGAAACTCGTATCTCCTAGATTTAATGTTTTAATAGCCTCAAGAATTGAAGGAACCAAATTTAGATAAATTACCCAAGAACACAAATAATAATTCGTCTATCAATTTATTCTTTATTACCAATACGATAGTTTTGCCACTAATTAGCCCTATTCCAACAATTACGGATTGAGGGAACCAATTGACACTAATCTAAATTAATCTAAGGTGATCAGGCTTAATAAAATCAGATTGAAACTCTCTACTCATGGAACAAATCAAAATCCAATTGAATTAATTAAGCAACAAATTAGGTCTCACAGATATTGAATTAGAGTTTCATTATTCTACCCGAATCAAGAAATTTAGCTACTCATACTATTGAAATTTAACACTATGAAATAATGAGCAGAAATCATAATCATAACCAAAACTAAATAAATAATAAGAAGAAATAAGGAAAGAAATTGATACTAGCGTTTTGTGCTCATGAATTCTCGCCACCAATATCCTCCAGAATCAAAGAAAAATCTAATATCAAAAAAGCTCCTATTCCTACAAGCTATAAGCTACTCACGTCCAGATGCCTCCTTGGCTAAGTTTGGAAAACAAATAATAATAATAATAATAATAATAATAATAATAATAATAATAAGGGGTGGTCTCCTGTGTGCGGGCAAAGTGAGACCATCCCTAATTAATTAATTCATCAATTCTAATTAATTAATTAATTAATCCTAATTAGTCAATTAATTAAATTAATTTTAATTAAAATTAATTAGTTTAAGAAACTTTAATTGTAAATTAATAAATAATAATTTTGAACTATTATATCTTAATTTTGAATTAATAAACTCTAATTATGAATTAATAAACCCTAATTTTGAATAATAAACCCTAATTATGAATTAATAAACCCTATTTGGAATTAATAAACCCTAATTTTTGAATAATAAACCCTAACTTTGAATTAATAAACCCTAATTATGGATGAATAAACCCTAATTATGAATTAATAAATTTTAATTTTGAATTAAAAATTAATAAATTTAATTATAAATTAATAAAATATAATTATTCTTACTCACCATAATTAATATATAATTATTCTAACAAAAAATAAGGATGAAATTTCGTGTCTGAATTTCACTGAGTTTTGTCAAATAATGAAGTTTCTAATCCTAATCTTCTCTCTCTCCAAAGCTGCTGCCTCCTCTCACACGTCTCTCTGTTTTCTTCAATTCAAATCATGGCTCTCCAAAAAGTAATCTTCCATAATTCTTGATCCTTATCTCTACAAAAGTCACAACAGCCAACTCCAATAATCAACGAATAAAATATTAAAGAATTCATAATCCTTTTTTTTTTAATATCATGGAGAACCCATGCATTCACTTAGGTCTTGTTTGGAGTAAAACATGGTCATCTTCTGATATAGCGCAAAACCATAATCATTTTTCTACTACAGCTAGCTCACGCCCAATAGCTTTCTCAATAATCCTTCCTCCTCCAAAGCTACCGTTAGAGATAATATGGCCCAAATTAAAATTAAAATTAAAATTAAAATTAAAAGCCCAATAATCATTCATTGACTTGATTCATATTTAGTTCAATATTTCTTACATCTTCATTTCTTCAATAATTACACCAAAATTCTTCTTTCTTCTCTTTCTTTTATTTGATTCCATCAATAATGATCTTCTTAATTCCTGCATTAAAAAACACCTAAACGTGTACATTAAATTCAAATAAACATAGAAAAATCCAAATAATATGAATAACAAAATACACACATCAGAATTGAATGAACTTTGGAATGGAATGATGATAGGAATGAAATGGAATGGAATGAAATATATGATTCATGTGGCTGATATGTATAAGGAATGAATAAATATGAATGAAATAAAATAAATAAAATAACCATTATTTTATAATTTATGTTGTTATTATTATTATAATAAGTAATTAATTAATTAATAATTGCTATTAATTAATTGACAATAATAATTTTTTATTATTAATTAATATTAATGCTATTATTTAAATAAAATGTTTATTGGTATTATTATTTTATATTAATATTTTTATTAATATTATTAATTAATAATATTTATTATTATTATTATTATTATTATTATTATTATTATTATTATTATTATTATCATCATCATCATTTTAGTATTTTTATTGTTGTTGTTATTACTATTTATTATATTAATAATATTATTATTATTTTAATATAATCATTTATTATATTAGTTATTATTTATTATTTTAATATTATTAATAATTATAATTTTATCACTTATTAATTAATTATATTTATTATTATCATTTTTCTATTTTAATCGTTGTTATTGTTATTATTATTTATTTTATTATAATATTGTTATTATTTTAATGTAACTATTTATTATATTAATTATTATTTGTTATGTTGATATATTAATAACTATAGTTTCTATCACTATTATTATAATTATTTATTGTTAATAATTACTATTTATTTATTGTCATAAATAATACTATTTTTTTTTTATAAGATAAATAAATAAATAGGAATAATTTTGTTAGAAAAAACAAATAAATTTGGCTAATTTCTTGTTTATGGGAATAGCTAATACCATGAGATATGTAATAACCGAAAAATTTAAAAATTTTATTAGTGATGTTTAAACCAATTAATTGTGGTGCTTAGACCTTAATTATGTTTAAGGTAACCAATAAAACAATTAGAATCGATTCGAGAGATCGAAAACTAGAAATCAAAAACTAGTAACTAGTCTCTCCGGATTAGGTTTTTCGAATAACGCGAACATAGAATGAGCGATCAAGAATGAATCTTAACAAAATGATTTCATTTCTAGAATCCTCTCACGAAAACATGTGAGAAGCGAAAAATGAGAATTTTCGGCATCGTGCAGTCGGTCTTAAAAGCACTATTCACGGTAGGAACAATTTTCAGTCCGTGCTACTCATGATAATTTGTGATAACAATCAAAATCATGAAGGAATGTATTATTATGAATTTACAAATTTTAAGAATCAATTTCTGAAAGAAATTCACGAAGAACAACCAACGCAGGAAAATATCTGGAAAAATCCTAAATTGATCCGAACGACCCGAAACTCGAACCAAGTGTCTAAATCAATAAAATATGATTTATAAGACTCAAATTAATTATGAAAGCTCAAAAATTCAATAGAATTTTAAATGAGCATAATTTAATCGTCAGACGCTGTTTTTCCGCGATAACTCGGAATTGATTTATCGGACGCCGTCCGAACTTCATGAAATTATTATAAACATTGAAATAAGTATTTTAAAGGCTATTTAAGAAAATAAAACCTTAAGGTTCCGAGAAATCAATCGAAAGCGCGTTAAAACTTAAAGAATCGGTATTAACATGCCAAAACGGGTAATTTGACCATTCCTTCTCTCAACTACCACCAAGACCACCCCAAATGGGTAATGACAGCCCTTTAGACTGCCAATACAGTAAGGGGGACGTCCATAATGCAGCCTTCACTCCTCAACCAAATTTCTCTATCTGATTCAAATTTCTCTATTTTGTTCTTCATGTTTTGATTTTTAATCCTCATTTTCAAACCATTCCAACTCTCAAATAATTATTGTAAGATCATAGAAAGGTAGTATTCATCATCCTCTTCCATCCTAATTGAGTGGAATTTTTGTTTGATTTTTTTAGTTTGAAACCCTAGTTTTGCTCCTTATTTTTTTCGTTATTTTTGAGCCACCAAATGCTCTCAAGACATGAATGAAAAATGCTTAGAATAATGTTCTAAGGCTGTAGTTAAAATTTAAGAATTTTTGGAGCATGTTTGATATTTTTTATTTATGCTTTATTTCTTTTTATATGTGATAAAGCATGCTTTTGTGAATAATATTTGATATTGTTGTTTGTTGATGTATTATGAGCATGTATAATAAATATGGTAATTTTTAAGATATTTTTGGAATTTTCTTGTATTTTGTTTGATTTTATTTATTGAGAAATAGTTGAGATATAGTGTTTAATATATGATATGAACATCATATATTAATCTTGAAATTTTTGAAACACTACTACTATTTTTCAAAAATGGGCAGAACTTATTTAAATATTTTTAAGCCATTGTTTGATTTTATTTATTGAGAAATAGTTGAGATATAGTGTCTAATATATGATATGAACATCATATATTAATCTTGAAATTTTTGAGACACTACTCCTATTTTTATGAATAACGAAAACTATATGTATTTATCTAAGGTTTATTTGATCTTCATTTGTTGAAAATGATAGGATATGTTATGTTTAGAAATAATATGAACCTAATATGTATTGTTGGGAATTATTGAACACATATGAAAAATATGTGTGGGACAAAAAGAATTCCAAGCATTTGGTTCATATTATAAATATTGGTTGGTGTTTTATGTTAATATTACATGTTATTGCATAATATAAAATATTGTGAAGAAATGAAATTTATTGAATATATATATATATATATATATATAGTGAGTACCGAAAATGCTTAAGTGATGAAAAACATGGATTTATATTTTAATGCATGATATGAAATGATATTTCATGTTTAGTATATGATATAAGCATGATATAATTTTTGTGGAATTTATTGAATACCAAAGCTCATTAATTTGTAATTGCCGAAAACTTTGAGCATTTTAACCTATGGTTTAAATTTGTATATGATGATATTGAATTGGTAATTAAACTCTATAGTATGATAGGAGTATAACACGATTTTATTGGAATTTATTGGATACATATGCTAATTGTTTCTAATTATCGAAAACGTAACAAAATGGCTAAGTATGAGTTTGATTCTATGTTACATGGTGCTATGATAGTGAAATTATAAGCTTAGAATAAATGGTTGTGATTATGGTAAATGAATGGAACACTTATGCACACATACACAATGATTGTATATTATGTTAGAAATTTGGGTTTTCTAATGCTTTAGTATAGTTTATGTTGTGTATGGTATTGTTTGGTGTTGAATGTTTATGTTTATGTTATCCGACAAACCAAAACCCCAAACGTAAACAACATAATACTATATGTATGAGAATCGAAAAGAAATCGACCAATTTCGATAACAGAAGGAATCAACGAGAATCAGTTAGACATAAATTAGGGTTTGCTACTATTAAAGGATACTCAAGCGTGAGTTCTAAGTTAAAAACCAAAAGCCGAGCTACAGCGTTGATACTCAATAACGACAACCCGATACGATATTAGATTGGCGTTAAAACAACTCGATAACGAATAACGATTATCGACTTATATAATCTCCGAGCGAGTTAAGAGAAATGAACAATGTCGTAATGTGTAAGCAAAGATTCAAACATAAGATGTCGATCCTTATGTCTCAAAGGTCGAGTTACTATTCACAAAGAACTCCTTTAATTCCTAAGTATCTATTTACGCGATGATATGAGATATCTCGAATCATAAGTCAATACTCCTCTTTTAATTGTCGTGCTAATATGACAAGTCGTCGAGCATAACCTACTAGGACGTAACTATAATTGTTAAGTCTAGTTAGTGGCTTGAGAATATCATAATATACCATCACAACTTGAATACTAACAATCTATAACGTAATAACCTTTAGAAGAGCACTAAGGTGAAGAGTTAATGATAGACTCGGAGTATGTGATTCATAAGTTGAAGATCACCTATGAACGATGAAGTAATATAGCTTGGGAATTGGGAATGTAAGATAATAGAAATTATCTTAAAACAATCACATGAAATCATAAAGAAACCCTAATTGGGAACTTTAAGTCGTAATTTATAAACGACATTCGATCGATAGAAAGAATCTAAGAAAGGTTATTTTCTTATGAAGGGTTTGATCGTACGTAGTTGGCGAGGAAGAACAACCACACCCTGCTCACTTAGACTTACTAGCTTTGGATTAGCAGGTGGGCTCTCTTGAAACAAAATGATATGCATATCTCAAAGCATGATTTACAAAAGCTTTATGAAATATTATTCCATGAGCTGTTATTGACGCGAAATGTTTATGTTTTGTTGTGATCTATCCGAGATTGGTATATCGATGTGGTATGTGAATGTGTTGGTCCACCAACGTTAAAAATGGTATGATCGGATCCGACTTAGTTAAGGACTAACTCGGATTGTGTACACGTGTGTTGTGTGTTAAGGTTAGCTACCTCGGTCGGTCACGGCGACTATGTGTAGGTGGCCATCTCCATAGTCTTGTGAATGAATGAATGAATGAATTATCGGATATGGAACAATATGGATAAAATAGTTCGGTGAACGCTTTTGGAAAATGATAAAATGTTTGATAGGCATGAGTCTTTCAACTAAAATCCTCATGTGCTATTGTGGGCAGTTCAATAACTTTTGATAAAGCAAATATTTTCGGCAATGAGTCCACTGAGTACTTTTGTACTTAGCTCGCGTCTCGTTTTTATGTGCGGGTTGGCGAGGATTGATGATGAGTGCGAGGTGGTGCAGTAGTGATTATTTTGTTATTTATTGGAAATGATTTCTAGAACCTTGGGTATGCATCGTCATATGCATGTCCACACGTTTATTCTTCCTAACTCGATATTATTTTGATGTTTGATTTATAACTGCTTTCATACCGTATTGAACTTGAGGTCGTACCTCGTTCCTTGGATTGTGCCCTGATTGGATTATGTTTGAACCTTGAAACCTTTTGACAAGTCTTTTTGTGACTTGAGTTGGTATTGAATAGCTTATCCATTTTGAGTCTATGCGTATTGAGTAGTTAAATGGTTAATTGCATTGATTAGTTATATTTATATCCGCTGTTTTATCATACCGGTGACTATCCATATGATCCGTACTTCCTTGGGAAGTCGGGTCGTCACAAGATAGGAGATGAATAACTAATCTCATGTTCATGGGAATAAACATTCATTCGGGAATGATGATTTCTACCGTAAAAATCTTATCAGCCATATGATTAGGAATGAATGCAGGAATCACATTCCATTCTCATTTCATTCATGCATACTAACAATCACTTAAGTTCGAATAACGTTGTAATCAACTCTCAATTTGTCGATGGATCCTCAAATTGAAAATACCATTAGAAACCTCACATCAAGTTCATTTTTTTTAGTGGTTTTGGTCGATATCTATTGCCGGATTGGTTGGAGTTGGCCTTCAAACTTTAAATATGAACGCGTGGGGCAGTTTCTGTTCTTTGCCGAAATTACACTGTGTTCTACGCTCGAATTAATTTTTTATAGGTAGTTCATCCATGGGCCTATGGCAATCTGACATCAAGTGTGACTGTAGTTCGACTTGGAAGTCGGTCTTACAGCGCGCGATGCGAACAAGAAGTCATTTCATTTTTGGTGAAGTGATTTAGAGGGTGTTTGGCTAAGCTTATAAACTCTTTAAAATAATTTATAAGCTGTTTAGGAGCTTATAAACTGTTGCAAAGCGTTTGGCAAAATAAACATAAACGAACATATAATTTGTGAAAATAAGCTCCAACGAACATAAAATCCCTAAAAATAAGTTGGTCAACCTAACTCATTTTTTCATAAACTTATAAGCAACCATGAATTTACAAAATAACCTTATTATAGTTCGTTATTTCCTACATACACTATCAATTTCACATCTCGTCAATTTTTTCTCTTTCTAACTCGCGATTCTTTCTCTATCTTATAAGATCAATTATCCAGATATTTTAACAACTTATAAGCACTTGAGATATTATATCTTATAAATTCTTGAAACATCTTATAAGCTCTTGGAGCTTATAAGCTCTCTAAAATAAGCTTAGCCAAACACCCCCTTAATCTTATCTAGCAGAAATCGATGTAAAATGCGTATAGCTAGGAAACGTTTGGATACATTTCGAGAAACTAATTTGCATATTGAATTTGTGATATATATTTTTAAGTCAAATTTGTATACATGGAGACAATATTTAAAAATAATGTGCAAAGCCAAATACTTTCCAAACCTAGTGTATTTTGAAAATTACTTTATTTTGGTTAACAGAAAGTATGTTCATGTGGATACTAACAGATACCAACTCATTTTCAATAATATCGGAATTTTAAATAAAAAATTACCATGAGTTTGCATATTTTGACGCAATTACAACTAGGGATGTCAACGGACGGATTTTATCCGGATCGATCCGGAACCGTTCAAAACCCATTAAATTTTTAACCAACGGTTCTGGTTCTGGTTCCGATTCCAGACCCGCTTGGACCCGGACCGGTCAAAACCCGACCCGTTTGTCCAGTTTCGGGTCCGACCCGATCAATTTTTTTATTTTTATTTTTCAACACAAATTTTACTTAATGGTCAAGACAGTCTAACTAAAATTGACATGATTAGTTTTTTTAAGCTCAAACATCACTGACTATTCTAATATATTGATCTTTTTATATTTGTGTTCAAATGTATTTATAATTATATTTTTTATGTTAATATTCTGATGATCGGATTCAACCATACCTGCTACTTGACACGTCAAAAATTCTACATGGATTATTATGTAAATGTTTTTTTTTAAAGATCCAGTTAAGCAAACAAATAAAAAAATGGATTGATTTGAATAAAGAAATCTACATTTTCTCTCTCCATAACCTTTGTCTCCTTCTCTCTCTTAGTATATTTGGATTGATTTGAATAAAGAAACAACAATCGCCGCCATTCCAACTTGGCGAATTGCGACGAGATGCCATCGCCGTCGAAAAAACATCGTCGATTGGCGTGACCAGCGAGGCTGCCCTGCTCTAACCCCATCTTCTAGCTCACACGACAACCACAAAACCCCTCCCTCAAACCGAGCCGAGGACCCCAGCTCACTACTCGGTCGTGCGACTCCACAAATTTTTAACACAAATTTTACAAAACCACGCTCGTAAATAAGCGTTAATGTATCAAAACCCGTTGGGTAACGGTTAGCATTGGATAATACCGGTCCGAATCTATAACAATGGTCCGGATCGGTCCGGATCTAGTATATCTTGGGCGATTCGAACCGAACCAATACTAATTTATTGGTTACGGTCCGGATAAAGCCCGCCTTAACATCCCTAATTACAACTAATAATAGTAGCGGAAATTGATGGATAGCCTCGCCATCTCTCATAAAAATAATAAACAAGAATTTCGTTGGGGTTTACCTAGTGCGCACCTAATGTAGCGGCTGCGGGTTCCCCATGATATCAAAAAAAAATAATAAACAAGAATTTCGTCCCCTAGGGACAGCCCAATGGTTAAGGTGGGTTCATGTAGCCGAGAGGTCACGGTTGAACCCGCCAAACGCCTCTATGAGTTTGAGTGCATCACGTCGGTTTTCAATTGTGGTTTACATCGTGTGTGGTTTGCGAGCTATTGCAGAGGCGTGGGGTTTACCGGTCTTGCGCTAAGGTGGCGGTGCGGGTTCCCTATGATACCAAAAAAAACAACAAGAATTTCAGTGTATGTTGGCCTAGTGGTAGAATTATTAATGTTTGAAGTCAAATATCTCAGATTCGAATTCACTGTGACACGGTCTTTAAATTTATGTATTAAATTGATCAAAATAATAATAATAATAAATATAAAAGAATTTCACGATTGTGATACGATCTTTAAATTTCTTTGTCAATTGAAAAAAATGAATATCTCATTCATATAGGATTGCTTAAATGGTTGTTGATATCGATTATTACTGAACCAAATTGATACCGAATGGTTAATGGTTTAGGGTTAATTTCAATTATCGGATATACTGATAGCCGAACGGATATATTCGAATAGTCAAAAATTATAATTATTATTAATTTAAAAATATATAAACCTAAATTTAATTAGATTCCTGATTCCATCGAATCCAAATTGAATGAGTAGGGTTCATTTCAATTCATTTCTTTATGCTTTCCTTTCCCCATTCTTTTTTCTTCTTTGTAAATCAAGCGGCAATCGTCTCCCTCACATCGATCACCCCTACTGGCTACAGTTGTCTCACGCCGCCTCCGACGCAGTCGCGCTTCACCCGATCTGACATAGTTGCGACTCATGCTCGCTCGTTGCAATACCCCAACCTTTCATCGATAATTTCTAGGAAATAATAATCTTAATTTAGGTATTAAGAAATTCCGCACCCGAAGAAAGATAAGTTTAAACCTTTTTTAAAAAAAGAGTTAAAGGGAGATTTAAATTTTTACTTCTATAAGTTTCGAACTTATGAAATAATTTCGATATAATTAATTTTATTTAAATTTGTGATCATGCAAAATTTTACAATATACTTTTAAATTAAAGCTTATGAAAAGTGAAATGTTACTAAGGGCGTGTTTAATACTTAATTTATCACAATACGCATAGAATGCATAAATTATATATATGTAGCATTTAAATGATCAATATGAGTATATATTTCTATAAGTATATATATATATATATATATATATATATATATAGCATAAGATAAGAACATGTCTTATATGTCTACATGCTATTCTCAAAAATGATCTCCAATAATTGACATATTTTATGACTTTAGGATGTGTTATGTATATGCTTGATTAAGACAATAACTATCACTATCATTAGTATATTAACCACAAGATCTCATTGTATAAAAGGAAAAATAGGAAGAGTTGGTTTGGGAGAAGATTTTTGAACAAAAAGAGTTACACATTTAGGGCAAGAATCTTTTACATTTTTTGTCTCTTACACAAGTCAAACAAGACACACACATCACCTTCTCCTAGGGCTGTAAACAAACCAAACCGTTCGTGAGCTACTCGGAGCTCGATTAAAAAAAAAATTGTTTGAAATTCGATCATTTTGTAAACGAGCTGAATTCGAGCCTCAAATCGAACTCGATAAGTTTATCGGGCCGAACTCGAGCTTAGAGATGTTCGGCTCGTAGGCCCGCGAACATGTTTTGCTCGAACTCAAACGAGCCAGTTCGCGAACTCTTATTCGAACATGTTCGTGAACCTTGATTCGAACATATTTGCGAACTCTGATTCGAATATGTTCGCGAACCTTAATTCGAACATGTTCGTGAAAATATAAAATAATAAATTAATTATATATGTTTAAATAATTAAAATAAATAAGAAATTATATTTAGCAACAAATAAGCATATAGATGAAGTATTGATAATAAATTACAATATATATATATATATATACTAGTATAAATTTCATCTAACTAATATAACTAATTATCATATTTAAACTCGTATAATATCTTTGAAGGGTAAATGTAATTGAATGATATTGAATAGTATATTAAGTTTATTTATTATATATGTGTTTTTATTTTAATCAAATCTTAATATATATTTTCATGTTTATTATAAAATAAAATCATTAAATGAACAATTAATTAATATAATGAGATATTGATTTGGAAAACTAAAAATAATAACATGATTTATTAAATTATCTTATGAACAAAAATATTAATTTAGATAATTATAAATTATAAGTATACAAGTATACATGAGTTACATAGTTATATTTTATATCTCTATAATAATAATTCTAAAAATTAATTACAAATAACTTACATAACTAATTGACTATGAGATAAATATAATAATAATTCATAATTTTAATATAAAGTTCATATACCTTATATAACTAAGTAACTATGAGATAAAACAATTATAATTTATAACTCATAAGTAGATTTTGAAAAGTAAATATAATAGAATGATATTGAATAGTATATTAAATTTATATATTATATAGTCTATATTAGTTCATAATCTGAAATACTTATGTTTCACATATACTTTAAACATTTGACAACTATATATGTGTTCTTTTTAATCATATCTTAATAAATATATTTTCATGTGTATTATAAAATGAAATTGTTAAATTAAAATTAATTAATCAAATGAAATATTGAGTTGGAAAACTAAAAAATAACATGATCTACTAAGTTATCTTGTGAACAAAAATATTAATATAGATCATTATAATGTATAAATATACAAGTATGAGTTACATAGTAATATTTATATCTCTATAATTATAGTTATAATTATAAAATAAATAACATCTAACTTACATAATTAATTTACTATGAGATAAATATAATAATAATAATAATTTATAAGTTGATGAATGGAGTAGATGTATTCGAATGATATTAAATAGTATATTAATTTTATATCTAACTTACATAATTAATTTACTATGAGATCAATATAATAATAATTCGTAAGTAGATGAATGGAGCAGATGTATTCAAATGATATTAAATAGTATATTAATTTTATATATTGCATAGTCTATATCCAAAACTAGCTAGAATCAAACATCTTTTCTTATATGAATCTCATCCAAAACTGGCTAGATATCTTTTTCTTGTGCTAGTTGTGAAAATTTCATTTGGTAATGAATCTTGTTAAACTTCTTATTGTAATTGTTGTTTGATTGTGATTGATTACTATACATGCATCATTTGAATTAATGGAATCATGGGATGAATTATGCTAAAATAGTGTTTTAAGCAGAGTCGAGCTCGAGCTCAAATTCGAGTTTGATCTCGAGCTCGAGCTCCAATAACACATTATCAAACCGAATTCGAGCTCGAGTTCGAGCTTGAAAACGAGCAAAGTCTAACACGAGCAGAGTTCGAGTTCAAATATGTCTCATAAATGAGTAGTTATCGAACCAAATTCGAGCTGCTCGCAAGCTCAAAAATTTATAATGAACTGAGCTCGAGCTCAATTTAAAGCTCGAATTCGAACTCGGGTCGAATAAAATTTAAACGAGCCGAGCTTGAGCTTGGTAGTGTTCGGCTCGGCTCAGTTCGTATACAGCCCTACCCCCTACCTTCAATCCCTACCTATCGGCAACCTTCATCCCCTACACTTCATTCCTTTTATTTTATTTTATTTTATTTTATTTTATTTTATTTTTCTTCTACTTCAGCACCACAACACTCTCATTCATGTACACACAAATTCGGATTTTATAGAAGAGGGAAGGGTGAGAAAAAGAAATGAAGAGATAGAGAGAGGAAGAGAATAAGAGAGAGGCCAAGCCTTCAAAATTTATCTTTTTTTTATTCTTTTCTTCTCTCTAAAATCTTAAGAATTTTGAAGCTTAGAGTAATTATCAAATGATTTCTCTAAGTATGAAATCATGATCTTAAATGAATACTGAAGTTATGAGCATGAAAGAGAGAGCATGACTATATATTACTAATGCATGAGATGTGTTCTATATGTAAACTATATCGAAATTTATGGAGTATGCAGCTCAAGACCTTGATCGCTAAATTTCCTACCAAATAATAAGATAGTAAAGACAACAAGTATATATATCGTATCCACAGGGACTGCGACTCGAGAACACAGCAAATAATCAACACATAATCTTGATTATTATTCAAGCAACAAAATATCAAGAGAGAGATAAAAATAAAACTAGACTCAAATATAAATAAGGAATAAAACCAGTTATAAAAGACTGACCCTAGGAATGTACTTAACCTAACCAGATTCACAAAATTAACCTATTAATCTATTTACCAATTTAATCCACATTCATATGAAGGATCACTAATGTAGCTATAGTTTCCGCCAGGACAACCTATAGTAGTAGGTTAGCCTAAACTCTATCTCCGTCAGGTCTCAAGAGAAGTAATCTAATTACCAAAAGCACACAAAGAATATTATGAATTCAAGATATCGATTATGCAATTAATTCAGTCAGGACATCAATCACATAACTAGCGTGCATCAATATTGGCCAGATACCAACACATGAGAATTAAAGCCAAGAATCATAAATCATGAATGGGACGTTAAAACAGTATCAACAGATCAATCATACAAATCTAGTCAGACATATAAACCCTAGGATCAATACGGAATTTAGCTACTCATAATTAAAAAAACTAAAGCAATAAATAAATAAAGATAGCATAAATTGAAATAGATAGATAAAACCGTAAGATTCCACGATGAACAATGTAGCACTTGAATCCGTAAATAAAACTGAACTAGAAACAAAACTGGAATGATAACTGGAAACGAAAAGGAATTCTAAAAGCTAAACTATTATGGAAAACGTGCAAAAGAAAATAAAAGAAGAAAAAGTGTTCTGTATTCTCGTGTCAAAATGAGTTTCTGACGTCTCGTGTAATGTGTGCGATCCCTCTGGTGAAAAGCTCTGACTGCGACTATATATTGAACCCTAGGCCGCGTTACCTCGCGCCCTTTCATCGCGAGCAAAAGTCGCGAACAAAGTCCATAGGTGCGCATCCATTGTAAAGCTCGCGAGATTAACTCGCAAAGCAAAGTCGCGAGCTCTTCAAATACGTGCGTCTATCTTCTCTGGCTCACGAGACTGTCTTGCAACATAGGGTCGCGAGCAAGTCTCGCGAGGCGTGTTTTCTCGCGGTTGCGCATTGCGCGACTTCGCTGTTTCGATCCGTTCTCTCTCGTCCGGACTCCGAATTGCGATCCGTTTGCACCTATGGACTCCTATTGAGATGCTCTTTAACATTCTAAAAAATTTTCATTGATAATTTTCATATCCATTTCATCATATTTAACGTTGTTTTTAAACAGATATTCTTCGCGCGAGCTCGCGACCAGGCTAACAATTCCTCTTTATCGTGATCCACATTTTTGACATCAAAACATGTGCTAAAATGACACGAAATACACACGTCATAATATCTCCCAACGTAAACATAAATATATCAAAAGACAGCTCAAAAGATCACTTATCAATTATAAACGAAACAAATATAGTCTTATAAATCAAGTAAAAATGAGGCTTATCAACTCCCCAAACTTAACCTTTTGTTTGTCCTCAAACAAATCAGAACAAGAGAGAGACGACCAAAGACATGCAAAGAGTTGAACGACAAAAGCAATAAGCCTCGAGCAATGAGCAATAGGCGATTCACTCAAATGAATCAAATCACAACATCTTCGTTAAACTCACACATCATAATAATCATAAGCACAAGCCTTTTCAAACTTGAATCCCGACATGGATATATATATATAAGAAATCTCAAACACTCAAGTGTATCAAGGAGGATGTGTATACTCTCAAAGTTTAAAAACACATGGAATCTACCATAAGCTTGCAAATCGTCTAATTCTCCATTGCTCAAATATGTGCTCAAGAACCAAGATCAAAAAGGTCTTATAAAAGGTTATAATGTAGGCTCTTTGGTAAGGTATGATATATTTATGCTAAATGACTCATAATCCCATTACCATAATGAAAAACACCATAAGCATCACAAGACACAATTCCCAAACTTTCGCAATTCATTTCAATTCTCCATACCAAAAAGTTATTTTTCTTTAAGAACTCCATAATTTTCATCTAAGTGATATACTCATCTCAATCATTAGCTACGTACCCATTTATGTTCTTTTCACACACTTGTGCCAACTTTTTTTTTTTTTACTTATATGGGTTAGCAACTTTTTTTAATTATCACTTTCTCCTCATTTATTTCTTTTCTTTCCTTTCTTTTTCTCAACTCTCAATTCAAGCAACTAAAAATCACACTAACAACATAACCCAACCCACGGCTACATGAAAGAATAAGGTAGGCTCAAACGGGCTCATCAAAGGATAATAAAATAACAGGTTAGTGTTTGGATAGTGTATAGGCTAAGAAAAGAATGCATAATATCATCTCATAATTCTTAAGCACATCAATGCAACCTCGAAAAAGATCCAGAGCAAGTTCTAGAGAAACACATCACTACAAAAAAACAGGCGAATAGCGACGGAAAATTCCATCGCAAATCCTGTCGGATCCGTCGTTAAAATGGATTAGCGAAGGATTAGCGACGGAATCATGGCGTCGTGGGAAAGCTGGTTGGCAAACTTTTAACGACGGATTTAAGTCCGTCGTTAATTTTTAGCGACGGATTAACGACGGACTTTTCAGTCGCTAATCGACGACCTTCCAAACGGTCGTCTGATATCTTATCCGTCGTTAATACGACTCTAATCCGTCGTTAATAACAACGGATTAACGATGGCATGCAGTCGTAGCTAAAAACTACCGTCGCCATTCCGTCGTTAATACGACGATAATCCGTCGCTAATCCGACGCTATATAACGACGGACATAGTCCGTCGTTAAAAAATATGATTTTTTATTTATTTGACGTACCCAATCCGTCGTAAATCCGCCGTTGAATAGTCTCTAATCAGTCGCTAATCCGCCGTTAGTTTCAGTTGGTTCTGTTATTTCACGTTGCTAATCCGTCGAAGATCCGTCGAAGATCCATCGCTAATCCGTCGCTAAATGTGGAAAACCTAGGTAGTTTTTATTTTGTATTTTCGACGACCGTTTACAACAAACAACAAAACTGTTTTCAAAAAAACACAATCCAAACAAACACAATCCAAACAATAAACATTACCATTCTAAATCATAAACACAATTCAAACAAAACAATTTCAAAAGATATAATATCAAACAAACTAAACAATTCTAAATCATATGATAAGTTTTACAAATAAAATGTATTTGTTTCTTCATAACACAATCCAAAATATGGCGAGGGTGGAGGAAGCGGGGCCGATATCACGGTGGGGAAAAGCGAGGCTGGCCATGAAGCGCCCAAGGCCTCCTGCTTGGCGCCAAGAATCGATCGCTAATATTCCTACCAAATAAATTGATAGTAAAACAACAAGTATATATATCGTATCCACGAGGATCTGCGACTCGAGAACACAGCAAGTAATTAACACAGAATCTTGATTATTATCCAGACAACAAAATATCAAGAGAGAAATATCATAAAACTAGACTTGAAAATAAAGAGGAATAAAAATCAGATATAAAAGACTGATCTCAGGGATGTACTTAACCTAACCAGATTCACACAATTAACCTATTAATCTGTTTACCAATTTAATCCGCATTCAGATGAAGGATCACTAATGAAACTATAGTTTCCGCCAGGACAACCTATAGTAGTAGGTTAGCCTAAACTCTATCTCCGTTGGGTCTCAAGAGAAGTAAACTAATTACCAAAAGCACATAAAGATTTAACCTCCTACAGTTTACCTATCTCCGTCGGGTCTCAAGGCAAAAACTGTATTATAAATTCCTGATATCAATTATGCAATTAATTCCGCCAGGACATCAATCACATAACTAGCATGCATTAATATTGATCAGACACCAACACATGAGAATTAAAGCCAAGAATTATAAATCATGAATGGGACGGCAAAACAGTATCAACAGATTAATTATATAAATCTAGTTAGACATACAAACCCTAGGATCAATACGAAATTAGCTACGCATAATTAAATTACTAAAGCAATAAATAAATAAGAATAACATAAGCAATTAAATAAATAAAACCGTAGGAATCCACGAAGAACAATGTAACACTTCAATCCCAAGAAAATTTGAACTTCATACTAAACTATGAAATTGGAATGAAAATCTGAAAGTAAAATCTAAACTAAAATAAACCGAAAAGAACGTGCAAAAGAAAATAAAGAAGAAATTTGTGTTACGCTATGGAATGGTGTTTTAACTCTTGATCTATCTCCTATTTATAATGAATTGCTAGCTCCTTTCTCGCTCATAGTGCAAGCTTCTCCATCTCGGACTCGATTGAAATACACTCGGATTAGGAGTCTCGCCGCGAGGCGCTATCGCGGCAAGCGGTCGCGATGCCCAGGCACGAAAGAATCTCCATGCGGTCATTTGTTTGGGCTCGCGAGTAGTGGTCGCGATGGCAAGTCGCGATGCTGGGTCGCGATGCTCTTCCGTGTCGCCTCGCGAACGTTCATCGCGAGCTTCGATCGCGATAGCGGGTCGCGAAGAAATCATCCGTGTACGCATCTGTTTGCCTCGCGAGCAATGCCTCGAGACCCATGGTCGCGATAGCGGGTCGCGAAGCGCATCTGCTTCTTCTTCGCGTGTCCGCCTCGTGCGTTTTCCTTGCGAGCTTCTTCTTCCCTTGCGAGCAATGTATTTTTCTCGCGCAAAACTTCCAAATGTGTTGGCTAATTCCTCTTTTATCATGATCCACCTTTTTTTTACATCAAAATCTGTGCTAAAATGACATGAAACACACATGGCATAATATCTTCCAAGGTAAACATAAATATATCGAAAGACAACTCAAAAGATCACTTATCACTTAGAAACGAAACGAATATAGCCTTATAAATCATGTAAAAATGAGGCTTATCAACTCCCCCAAACTTACCCTTTTGTTTGTCCTCAAACAAATTAGAACAAGAGAGAGCGACCAACGATAGGCAAAGAGTCGAATGACAAAAGCAATAAGCCTCGAGCGATGAGCAAAAACGATTCACTCAAATGAATCAAATCACAACATCTTCGTTAAACTCCACACATCATAATAATTATAAGCACAAGCCTTCTTAAACTTTAATCCTCACAACATGGATGTATATATAACAAATCTCAAACACTCGAGTGTATCGAGGAGGATGTGTATACTCAAAGTTTAAAACACATGGAATCTACCATAAGCTTGCAAATCGTCTAATTCTCCATTGCTCAAATATGTGCTCAAGAACTAAGATCAAAAGGTCTTATAAAATGTTATAATGTAGGCTCTTTGGTAAGGTAGGATATATTTAGGCTAAATGACTCATAATACCATAATGAAGAACATCATAAGTATCACAAGACATAATTTCCAAACTTTCACAATTCATGGCAAATCTCTACACCAAAAAGTCATTTTTTTTCTAAGAATTTCACAATTTTCATATAGGTGATATAATCATCTCAATGCACTAGCTACTTACCCATTTATGTTCTTTTCACACACTTGTGACAAATTTTATTTTATTTTTTTTGGATTTTTTTTTGAACTTATATGGGTAAACAACTATTTTTAATAATCACTTTCATCATTATCTATTTCCTTTCCTTTCTTTTTCTCAACCCTCAATTTCAAGCAACCAAAATCATACTAACTACATAACCCAACCCACGGCTATATGAAAGAATAAGGTAGGCTCAAACGGGCTCATCAAAGGATAATAAAATAACAGGTTTGTGTTTGGATAGTGTATAGGCTAAGAAATGAATGCTAATATCATCTCATAATTCTTAAGCACATCAATGCAACCTCGAAAAGATCCGAGCAAGTTCTAGAGAACACATGCTATTTCAAACTAATCACGAGAAAGAAACAAGGCGAACAAATATGGCGGTCAAAAGCTCAAGTCTCACAGGTTTCAAAAGTGTGATCAAGTTCTCAAAGGCTCAATACTCACAATAATCATAACATGCTTTATCTCACAAAATCAGTTGCAATCAAATTTTCTAATAAAAACAATTCTCATCATCGGCTGCTCATCATTCAACTCAACCCAAAACAGACACAAAACCCAAACAAGAAAAACAAAAACAGAACAAAACGAAAACAAAACAAAACAAAACAAAGGAAAACATTGGGTTACCTCCCAACAAGTGCTAAATTTAAATGTCTTTAGCTAGACCATTTCATACCCGATCAATCTGGCGTTTTGACAGCAGACTTCTTCCCAGATCTGTGCTTGCCTCCATACTTTGCATTTACTTTAGCCCACCACCGAGTATGGAAGTGGCCTCCCAAACTTGAACAAGTCACTCGGAGTTCCATGCCGAGTCCATCTCTTCTTTAGCACCACTTGTCAACCGGTCGGTTGACATCCAAGCTCGAGATTTGGCTAGTATCAGCGGTGATTGAATGACACTCTTCATGCTCTGAACTATCGTGTCGCGGGATGGCGTCATAGATTGAAATTTTTAGCTCATCATCGTTGACACGAAAAGTCAGATCACCTTCCTGCACATCAATTAAAGCACGACCAGTTGCTAGAAAAGGCCGACCAAGATTAGTGGTTGATTTTAAATTCGTGAATGTCTAAAATAACGAAATCGGCAGAAAGACAAAATCGAACTCTTACCAACACATACTCAACTATTCCTTAGGGTATGTGGTGACACATCGACCATCATTAATGAAATGGATGTTTTCTTCATTTACCCGACTCCAAGCGGTTGAACATAGATAATGGCATCAGGTTTATGCTCGCTCCTAAATCACACAACACGTTGGGGAACATATGCTCGGCAATCTCGCACTCCAGCGTGAAGCTCCCCGGGTCTTTTTGTTTCAGCGGCAACTTTCTCTGCAAGATAGCACTGCATTCTTCAGAGAGGTTGATCTTGTCAAATTTCCCCAACTTCTTCTTATTTGCCACTGCATCTTTGAGAAATTTGACGTATCCGGGCATATTTCTGAGCGCGTCAAAGAGAGGTAGATTAATGTTCACTTTCTGGAATATCTCCTTGAATCGGGCGAACTCCTCGTCATATTTTGTCTTCCCAATGCGCTGAGGAAATGGGGCTGTAGGCTTTGGGAGCGTTGGCTGGTCCTTCGAGTTTTCAGTTCGCGAATGTTCACCATTTTCCTTCCCTCGCGACGTCTCTTCCCCATTCTCTCTCGCGACACTCTCTTCACTGGATTGCTTATCTCCTTGATTCTCCGGATGATTTTCATATGAAGCTCCACTCTTCAAATATATCGCATTGCATTGATTTGGAGGATTGTGATTCTTCGGATTTTGCTCGGTATTACTTGGGAGTTGACCTTGTCTGTGCACCCCAGCTCTCTCATTGGCCATCTGCCCCACTTGATTTTCTAGCATCTTTAATTGTTTTCCCATGGCTATCACCGTATTGTTGATGGCGTTGACTGTACTCTCTAGAGCGTTCATCCTATTCCCAAGCTGTTGGATCTGAATATTTTGCTGAGCCACAATTTGTTGGTGACTCGTTGCTATCTGCTGATTGCACGCCAATACTTGTTGCATCATCTCTTCAAGTCTTGGCTTGGGCTCCACAATCATTCCATTATTAACAAGAAACCGGTGGTGGTTCTTTGAGCATTCTGTGCATTGGCATAGGAAAAATTGGGATGATTCCTATTGTTGGGATGATAGGGTGGATTCCCACTTTGATTCCCCTCGCCATTACTCATTTGGTTCACAAATTGAACCTCCTCGATATTATGCGCCATGGCCACAGTCATTTGCCCTTTTCTCTCGGCTTCGTACTCCTTCTGCAGCGTTGTGAATTTCTCTAACAAGTCATCATATTTATCATCCAACTCTGCAGCAGCCACTCTTCTGATCGGCTATCTCTCCATTGACCATTGATAACTATTTGATGCCATCTCCTCAATAATTCTCAATGCTTCGTCTATTCCACGATTGAGAAGGCATCCTCCGGCTGACGTATCAACAATGCTATGGGTGTTAGCATTGAGTCCACTATAAAATTGTGTCACTTGTTGCTCAGGTGAAAACCCATGCTGTGGACATTTTCTGAGCAGATTTCTGAATCGCTCCCAAGCCTCAAATATGGATTCATCTCCCAATTGTGAAAAATGGGAGATCTCGGCAATGATTTTCTGCGCCTTGGCAGGTGGAAAGTACTTGGACAGGAATTTCTCGCACAATTGCTCCCATGTAGTGATTCTTGATCTGTCCAAACTTTTGAACCACTCTTTCGCCTGACTCCGCAGCGAAAATATGAACATCCGCATACGGATGGCATCGCTTAACTGCTCGCTTGATAGTATCATAGATATCCAAAAACGCTTCCAAATGTGCATTAGGGTCTTGAGACACCCTTCCCCCAAACTGCTTCGCTTGGATCATCTTGATGAGGCGTGTTTTAGCTCAAAATTATTAGCATTGACGTTCGCCCCATCCTTCACCTAGAATTGATCCTTCGTGGCTGTATACATGTGGTTGAGCGGTATGGGTCGTGCTCGCTCCCAAACGGGCCCATTCGATTATTCAACGCCAATTAGCGTTGCATTCTTTACAACATTGCCTCCATCTCGGCTATCCGATCCGGGACTTGGGTACATCTATCGCCATTTCTTGTTGTCTTCTTTCTCGCCTCTCTTATATGATCTGTCAATCTCGAGATCGATGGAATAATTTCTTTCCTTTGGGATCTTGTAATCATGCACTGCGTAGAGCGATAAAAATCAAGTCAAATCTAAGAAGCAACACAGAAATAATATAATATAATATATATTATTTTTTTATTTTTTATTTTGTATAAGCCTGAATTAATAACTACAATCTAGAAAATTATCACTGTGCAATCTAAACAGTCCCCGGCAACGGCGCCAAAATTTGATCGCTAATATTCCTACCAAATAAATTGATAGTAAAACAGCAAGTATATATATCGATTCTCAGGATCATGACTGAGAACACGAAGCAAGTAATTAACACGTAATCTTGATTATTATCCGGACTACAAAATATCAAGAGAGAAATATCATAAAACTAGACTTGAAAATAAAGAGGAATAAAATCGATATAAAAGATCGATCCTGGGATGTACTTAACTAACCGATTCACACAATTAACCTATTAACTGCTTACCAATTTAATCCGCATTCGGATGAAGGATCACTAATGTAACTATAGTTTCCGCCAGACAGACTATAGTAGTAGGTTAGCCTAAACTCTATCTCCGTCGGGTCTCGAGAGTAAGCTAATTACAAAAGCACACAAAGATTTAACCTCCTCAGTTTACCTATCTCCGCTTCGGTCTCAAGGCAAAAGCGTATTATAAATTCACGATATCAATTATGCAATTAATTCCGCCAGGACATCAATCACATAACTAGCATGCATTAATATTGATCAGACACCAACACATGAGAATTAAAGCCAAGAATTATAAATCATGAATGGGACGGCAAAACAAGTATCAGCAGATTAATTATATAAATCTAGTTAGACATACAAACCCTATGATCAATACGGAAATTAGCTACGCATAATTAAATTACTAAAGCAATAAATAAATAAGAATAACATAAACAGAATTAAATAAATAAAACCGTAGGAATCCACGAAGAACAATGTAACACTTCAATCCGGAAGAAAATTTGAACTTCAATACTAAACTATGAAATTGGAATGAAAATACTGAAAGTAAAATCTAAACTAAAATAAACTGAAAAAGAACGTGCAAAAGAAAATAAAGAAGAAATTTGTGTTCTGCTATGGAATGGTGTTTTTAACTACTGATCTATCTCCCTATTTATAATGAATTGCTAGCTCCCTTTCTCGTTCATAGTGCAAGCCTTCTCCATCTCGGACTCTGATTCAGAAATACACTCGGATTAGGAGTCTCGCCTCGCGAGGCGCTATCGCGGGCAACGGTCGCGATGCCCAGGCACGAAAGAATCTCCATGCGGTCATTTGTTTGGGCTCGCGAGTAGTGGTCGCGATGGCAAGTCGCGATGCTCTTCCGTGTCGCCTCATGACGTTCATCGCGACCGATCGCGATAGCGGTCGCCAAGCGCATCTAACTTCTTGGCGTGTCCGCCTGCGTTTTCCTTGTGAAACTTCTTCTTCCCTTGCGAGCAATGTATTTTCTCACAAGAAAACTTCCAAATGTGTTGGCTAATTCCCTTTTATCATGATCCACCTTTTTACATCAAAATCTGTGCTAAAATGACATGAAACACACATGGCATAATATCTTCCAAGGTAAACATAAATATATCGAAAGACAACTCAAAAGATCACTTATCACTTAGAAACGAAACGAATATAGCCTTATAAATCATGTAAAAATGAGGCTTATCAGCAATCGAGCTCGAATCTATGCTTGAACGTCATCTCGCGCTCTGGCGACAGCAATCGGCCTCGTATTGCTCACGCTCAGCTAGTAATCTGGCCTCCATCTCCAATAGCTTTTGTTGATAAGCTATGGAATCAGCAGGTTGGGCACTCTCTACCTAATGAGACGACGCTTCGCTCTGCATGTATGTCCGTGATAGAGAACCGGCTCCAAACATCCTATTCTTTTTCTTTGATGAGCTCCCAAGGACATTTTTTAGAATTTGAGTCCTATCAATTTCAGGTGTCGCCTCACCACTCCCCACAGATTGACTCAACTGAGTCACATGTTCCTCAACCTGCCTCTGTAATATAATTTTGTACAATTATTATTTAATTAAATGCTCGTTATTGCGCTAACGAATATACTTACCGCGATACTCCGAGCTTTCCCGTCTGTATAGCTCCCGTCGTCGGTGGCATGATACATTTGGAATACATCCCATTGGACCTCTGATATGTCTACTCCACGCTCTCTTGCCTATAAATAAGTAGAACAAATTAAATAATTAACAAGTGTCACGATTCTTAAATAAATTTACTATATCTAAAACTTCAAAGTACTTTACAATCTCTCTCATACTCCGAGTGCGAGCATGAGCCACCCCGATGTTGACTATCCCAAGTACCCTCGCCATCCGGCTCGGACATTCGGTTCTTCTTGGCCTGCCGCCTTCACTGACGCCTGTCCGAGCCCATTATGCCTTCGGTTATCCCAATCTCGCCGGGGATAAATGGAGGTGGGTTAAGCGAGTCCTATGCCGCTTGATCTTGTGAACAAGATCTTTATAGCGTTCGGTGGCCTTTTTGCACCAAGAGGAGTAGACCATGGCCTCGCCCATCGTATCATCCCAATAAAAAATTTCGCAAAAATATATGATTACAATATATGACCGTGTCAAAGGTCAAAACATAAATGACTCAGATAAACAAGATGAACCTCAATTCATCGAAATAAATCTGTTTGAACTCTTGAGGCACCAATTTCCAATTAAACCGTTGCTGATTCATGAATTCTGAATGACTCGTAATCACGCTGGCTATATCATTGCTCGGACACAAAATGCTGCAATTTACAAGAAATAAAGACATCAGAATATTATGATTTATTTTAACTGAGACATACAATAGATAACATACCCATTCACAATGGCTATCTTCTTCATCCCCTCTCTCGACGGCACTGCACTACTGCTCGAGGGGACGGGGCTGTGAGACAGTGCCTCCATGCCTTCTTCGAGCCCGACAGGTGAGGGCGACGGCGTATATGATCCTGGATGCCTCCGACGTGATGACGAGGCACCTCGTCCACTGTGAGACATCTGCAAACAAAGGTAAAAAATGCTGCATTAAAATTTCACAAATAATACATATCATAACGTTTTGTGTGCATACTAGAAAATAAAACGTTTTTTGTGCATACTATATAATAAATTCAAACCCTATTCATCGTCGTCGTCATCATCATCATCATCCAATGTATGATTGTCTTCTGACTCTGACAATTCAACTTCATCATCTGCATCATCAGATGTCTCTTCAATGTCTATGAGTGTACCGTCAGGATGAACTAGTGTCGTGTCATCATCTACAACGACATTAGTAATCGAACCAAATGCATCCTCTTGAAAGGGGAGGTCTTATCGATCGCGTAACTCTCATCCGAGACTTCCACATTAGATCGAGCTTTAATTTTGCATACTTCCCACCACTCTTTCATATATTGTTTTAAACTTAGATATGCACAATAATATACTTGAATGGCTTGATTGGCGAGGATAAACGGTTCGAACTTGTTATATCTTCGCGTATGATTTACCGAAATCAACTTGTATTAGGAATGAATTGATAACCCCAATCGTGAAGGATCAAACTACTTGCATCTAAACAATGTTGTGGTCTTCGTTGGTAGCCCAGATATTCCAACTCATAAACCTCCAATAATCGCCCATAAAAATCAAGTTCTTGAGTGTCTCACTATAAGTTTCACCTTTAATGCACACCCACTATTCATAGTTGATCTTTGTGACCCATGTTCTAATGTGTGAAATTTGTACCCATTTATATAATACCACAGTGCGTCTTAATTAGAGCTGAAGACCTTTTGGCAAGAGACAATATGAACGGATTCACAATGTTGTTCGTATGATCTTTGACCTATTATTAGTAAAAACCGATTAGAATGACTAAACGTACATATTAAATATTAAATATTTCCTACTAATAATCATCGAACACTCACATATGCCTCAAACCAAAGCGGAAACCTCTTCAATCGACCTTTGAATATCGTAGCTAGAGATCGGTGGATCGATCTTTTCACATCATCGATGAATAAACTACATCAACATATATTTACGATCCTAGTTAATAATAACAATAATAATAATAATTAACAATCCTGTGCGTCTCAATGCGCGGCTGGCCCAAATGCGATCCCTCGGCGACTCGTGTCACGATAAGTGGTGGTTGAACAACTCAATCTCGACTTTTGAGAAAAACACGACACTTACGCCATGTAAATGTCTGCAACTTCAACACAGTTGAGCAACACGTATAAACGAGCAGCATCATATTCTCTACTATCCAAATATCTCGTTGACATATTTTCAAAAGGTCCGCCATCTTGCTTGAAGATTTGAAGCATATCCGATAGTCTTCGCGCCTAATCTCCGGCTTGACCATGATGCAAATCTCTTAACTTCGTTCTTCGTGATCATCAAAATAATAAGAGCAAAATGTCGATGCTTCTTCTACTAAGTAAGCATTGCAGATAGAACCTCAACTCGCTTTATTTCAGACGTTGTTCTTCAACTTACGTAGTATCTACAAAATAAATTAGATGTTGTTCTTCAATTTATATATATATATATATATATATGATAATGTACTAACAAGTACCTTTCAAATGGATACATCCATCCGGTATTGAACAGGCCCCCTGTACGGGCTTCATCGCCTAGACGAACCGGTAGATGTTCCATGGAGTCAAGAAACTAGGGAAAGATGCTCAAGCTTGCATAAAATCATCGGAATATTTTCTTGAGTCTCGCACGCATCACCAAGCCCTATGTTTCGAGAAGTTAAATCTTTGAAGAATAAAGATAATTACATTACGCCTTTCCAAACATTGGGTAGGAGAAGTTCACGAAATGGAATCGGTAGAATTATTTGCATGAAAATGTGATGCTCATGACTCTTCATCCCAAATATCTTCGGTTTTGTCTACACATCTACCCATGTTCAAACGCACTCATCTCGAAATCTTAAACCTCTTACCCACTCACATAAGACTTTTTCTCACGATTGTCAAGTGTATAAGAAGCGCTGGATATTTTCCGTTGATTCATTCATCGTCAACTCGTCTGCAGAGCGGTATAAATTAAGTTCTTCTCTAGATTTGCTCGTATCTTTTGTCTTCTCTTGACATTCATGACGGTGTTGAAGACATTATCGAACACATTCTTCTCTATGTGCATGACATCCAAATTATGCCGAATCAAAAGACAACTCCAAAGAAGGTAGATCCCGAAAAATACTTTTTTCTTCCATCCAGCCCAAACTGCTTGGATATTCGCTATTTATTTCATCACGCCAATCTACATGGAGACTAGTCCCATACCCATAATTAGTGATGTAAGCTCATCTCCGATCGCGCTTCGGTGGATCGTTAGTAATCACCGTGTTCTTTCGAAACCTCTTCGATCCCTTCAAATTGGTGATTAGGAGCTAGAAATTTACGATGGTTATCAAAACATGATCGCTACCACTTTTAGCTAAAGTAAAGTATCAGATACTCCATGCGGTCGGGAAGCTAATCTTCCAACTGCATCCATCCGCACAACATAGAGTATGCAGGAAGTCACTAATTGTCCAAAGTAATGCAACGTGCATTTAAAAATTTCGCTCAACGATACATCATAAGTAAGAACACCGCCATCCCACAAATCTATTAACTCGCTATCAATGGTTGCAAGAACACATCAATCTTCTCCTTCGGATTACGCGGTCCCGCACTAAGATCGTAAGAAACATGTATTACCTTCATACACAGCCACGGGAAGATTATAAGGGTAAGTATAATGGGTCATGATGAATATTGCTTTCCGATTGACCGAATGGCTGAAAATCGCCAGTTGAGAGTCCCAATCGCACGCTACTAATTTCGATGCAAATAAGGGAAACTTCGTGTTCAAATGTTTCCATGCAATTGAGTCTCACCGATGACGATGACCTCATCATCGACCGACGATGCATGCCAACGATATTTTCCATTTGTAGCATTGATGCATACAATCTTTGTAGTCGAGGAGTTAGGGAAAATAATACATCTTTTATATGCTACTTGTGCTTTCCGTCGACTTCTACCACCGAGTATTGCTCTTGAAACGAGGATGATTACGAAATTTGCAGCTCGTCGATTCGAATCTTCGCGCCAATAAATCATGCAATTAAATGAACAACAATCAATTTTGTGTACGGCAACCGTGATACCACGCAACAATCTCTTCGTCTTTGTAGAAGTCATCAGCACGCAATTTCCATCCGATGCGACTCTTTCATCGCCTCGATATTTGATCAAAACTCTTCTCGATAATGTTGTTCTCTCGCTTCCAACTCTAAGTCGAGCCACAAATGACATTTGTGTATGATTCGAGCAACCCGACCACGAGGTTTATCGACGATTCAACATGTCGTAAAAAATTTTGCATCGAATTTGGCTCCTCTTCGATCTCGTCAAAGTTGAACTGTGGACCAGCAAGATCCACCACCATCGTATGATATGTATTTAGTTGACGGCTAACATCTCAATCCACAACAATGTCCCTACTTGTGGTTGTCGTGGTTGTCTCCTTGAAATATCCATGTGTGATAATTTGGAACAACCAAATTTTGATAAGTGATATCGCACGATATCTTTCTTACGATAAGGTATATTCTTACACTTCTTACACTACACTTGATTTTCTCTCCATCCGCGAATAAAAACCGAGCACTAGCGAATTCAATAAAACTTTCAAGTCCATCTCGAAATTCAATATTTAATCCACCAATCGAATTAAACCTCTTATACATCCACTCACGATTGTCATTCATTCTTCAAGCTCCTAATTATAAATAATTAATTAAACATATTCAACATAAGTTGTACAATATACACTAATTATACACTCATAAGTTTATTGAAGCAATAGTTTTTTTTTATTGAAGCAATTATTTCAGAAATAGACGACGACATAAATCTACTTGAGTATACTATAAAAATACACTAATTATTGGTTTGTTATCTACGATGCAACATAAAATGGACCAACATACTTTTAGTTGAGGTTCATTATCAAACTTGTGGTCCTTCAATTCAATGTTCTTGTTTCTTCTTGTAATATAGAGAAAATATATGGGCTCAACCAAGGTGTTATGAGGGCCTTGCTATAAGTAACCTTACAAGAGTATTGTGATTTGAGTTTGTTAGTTCCAAAAGCAACATATCGTAGCAGGAGCCTAGTGATTTAGAATCCTAAGCAATGAGTTCACATAATTTATAATATGACACACACAAAAACATAAAAAGGCACCGACAAAAAAAAATCACTAAAAAACTCATATTTATGTGAAGTGGATCATGAGACATAGGGAAGAACTAAGATACTACTTTACTTCAACTGCTTGAAGTCTTTCTAGGAGGCATTAAGTTTGTTGTACTATTTTGTCTAAGCTGTCTGACAAACGTACAAGATATCTAGAAAGGATTTTGATTTGATAGTACTCGAGGTGGGCTATGGATTTGTTATGTGTATTATTGCAATCATGATGGGCTAATATGTCAAAGCATGCTGTTGGAAAATGCATACGTCGAGTTGGAAATTATAAAATCGGGCTCAATAACGAATGATTTGCTATTCTTTCTTTATGTTCTACTTTTAGACTGTTGTTTTTTATTTTTATATTCTTTCTTGGGGAATACTTAGTACTTAGCATAATTATACAAGCCATAGAGAGCCTAAATTATAACATAAGTCTATAAATACAATATAGACATATTTTGTGTTATACATTTCATATACAAATTCTAACAAAATTTCGACAGAGTAAGTTTTATAAAATTAATCGCCATTTCATTCCCAATTCAACCAAACTCATCCAAACTTCACCAAATCATCACCATATGCCTAATTATACACTTAACAACTCAAAACATCTTAATTCACGAAATGATGAATTTATCATCCCAATTCACATCCAAGCTAAACATATTCACATCCAAGCTTATCAATTTCTCGCAAACATTTTTATCAAACACCACATATGTGTACAGTTAATTCACGAAATGGTGAATTTATCATCCCAATTCACATCCAAGGTTATCAATTTCACAAGCCCAAATCACAAGATCAAATATCACAACAATATTTCACAAAAAATCAACAAAAACAACAAATATATATAAATCAACAAAATCGAAAAAATATTTGAAATATAAATCAACTGATAAATAACACAGACCGGAGGCGCACGGCGGCGACTAAGGGCACGTACTGGGTCATTTGGGGCGGCTTCTGGGCTCGGGGTTGGGTATGGACGCGGAGGGAACGACGGGGCAATGGCGACGGCAATGTGGGGCGGATGTGGTTTGGAGGTCCTATGGAGGCCAGGCGGGGCTGGTCGAGCGAATGACATGGCGGGCGGGTTGGGACAATGACGACAGGGGGTGGGGTCGACGCCGCACACCACAAGCTGGGCATAATGCGGGTGGGGTGGGGAATTTGGGTTGGGTGTGTAACTTAGTATGCGTAGTGTGAATTTGGGAAAGAAACCCGTTTGATATCTAATTTTTAGCGGTGGATTAGCGACGGAAATTTCTATCGTTATATTTAAAAGTCATTAACGACGGACTAACGACGGAAAAAAGAAATTAACGACAGACTAATATCCATCGTTAAATTACGTACAAAATAAAAAAAAATCCGTTAATATAGCGACGGACAAGTCCGTCGTTAATATTATTTATAATAAATAAATTTGAAATTAATATTAACGACGGATATAGTCCGTCGTTAAATTAAATACAAAATAAAAAAAATAAAAATTCCATTAATCTAACGACGGATCTGCGACGGCTATAACTTAACGACGGACCTAATCCGTCACTAAAGTTAGTCTGTAATAAAAAAATTAAAAAATTCATAATTTTAACGACGGAATATTCCGTCGTTAAATTTAACGACGGATCAGCGACGGTGATGACGTCGCTAACGAGCTTCGCGAGATATTCCCACCGCGTGCGTGGTTGATCCGTCAGAACTCCGTCGTTAATAAAATTACGTATGTATTTAAGTAGCTAATCCGTCGTTGATTCACAACTTTGTATTTTGGCCGTCGCTAATCCGTCATTTGTCGTCAGATTTTTGTAGTCATGCTATTTCAAACTATTCACACAGAAAGAAACAAGATCGAAAGATATGACGGTCAGCTCAAGTCTCACAGGTTTCAAAAGTGTGATCAAGTTCTCAAAGGCTTAATACTCACAATAATCATGACATCTTGCGATCTCACAAAATCGGTTGCAATCAATTTTCTAATAAAACAATTCTCATCATTGGTTGCTCGTCATTCAACTTAACCCAAAACAGACACAAAACCCAAACAACAAAACAAAAAGAAAACAGAACAAAAACGAAAACAAAAAAAACATTGGGTTACCTCCCAACAAGTGCTAAATTTAAATGTCTTTAGCTAGACCATTCCATAGCTCGATCAATCTGGCGTTTTGGCAGCAGACATCTTCCCAAACCTGTGCTTGCCTCCGTATTTATCATTCACCGCAGACCACCACTGAGTGTGGAAGTGGCTCCCCCCAAACTTAAACAAATCACTCGGAGTTCCATGCCGAGTCCACTTCTTCTTTGTAGCATCCTCATCAACTGATCGGTTTCCATTTAAGCTCGAGATTTGGCTAGCTGCAACAGTGGTGATTGAATATCCATTTTCGTGCTCTGAACTATCGTGTCGCGGGATGGCGTCATATATTGAAATTTTCAGCTCCTCATCGTTGACACGAAAAGTAAGATCATCTTCCTGCACGTTAATTAAAGCACGACCAGTGGCTAAAAAAGGCCGACCCAAGATTAGTGGTTGGTTTTTAAATTCAGGAATGTCTAAAATAACAAAATCAGCTGGAAAGACAAAATCCTGAATTCTTACCAACACATCTTCAACTACGCCCTTAGGATATGAGACTGACATGTCAGCCATCATTAATGAAATTGAAGTTGGCTTCATTTTGCCCAGCTCCAAGCGGTTGAACATAGATAAAGGCATCAAGTTTATGCTCGCTCCCAAATCACACAACACGTTGGGGAATGTATGTTCAGCAATCTCGCATTCCAACGTGAAGCTCCCCGGATCCTTCTGTTTCAGTGGCAACTTCCTCTGTAAAATAGCGCTGCATTCTTCAGAAATGTTTTTTTTTCAAATTTACCCAACTTCTTCTTGTTTGCCACTGCATCTTTGAGAAATTTAACGTATCCGGGCATATTTCGGAGCGCATCAAAGAGAGGTATGGTGATGATAACTTTCTGGAACATCTCTTTGAATCGGGAGAACTCCTCATCATATTTCATCTT
This sequence comes from Salvia rosmarinus, assembly GCA_036937905.1. Classification (NCBI taxonomy): domain Eukaryota; kingdom Viridiplantae; phylum Streptophyta; class Magnoliopsida; order Lamiales; family Lamiaceae; genus Salvia; species Salvia rosmarinus. The sequence continues at coordinate 77,978,570 of CM072815.1, read as the reverse complement.
CCCGAGGCGCTGAGGAAATAGAGCATTGGCTACTGGAGGCGTCGGCTGGCTCGCAGCTTTCCCTCGCGAGGTTGAGTCGCGAGACTCCCTCGCGAGGTCTGCTCTGTACGTCTTCGCGGGATTACCTCGCGACTGCTCCTCGTGAGTCAAGGTCGCGAAGTGTGATTGTTTTTCAGACCCGTCTTTCTTCACGGTATTCCCTCGCGACCCTTCCTCGCGAGGGAAGGTCGCGAGGCCTTGATACGTGTTTGGCCCGCTTTTTCTCGCGGGATGTCGCGAGAATTGCTCGTGAAGCAAGAATCTGTGACTTCATCATCCTCGGTTCTTTGCCCATCCAACTCTTCTCCTTCACGTTCTAGATGATTAGTATAGGATGCTCCATTCCTCAAATAAATTGCATTACACTGATTCGGAGGCATATGATTCTTAGGATTCTGTTCAGTGTTGCTTGGGAATTGCCCTTGGCTGTGCATCCCAGCTCTCTCATTGGCCATCTGCCCCACTTGATTCTCCACCATCTTTAATTGCTTTCCAAGGGCTATCACCGTGTTGTTGATGGCATTGACGGTGCTTTCTAAAGTGTTCAGCCTATTCCCAATCTGCTGAATTTGAATATTTTGCTGAGCCACGATTTGTTGGTGACTCACTACAATTTGCTGATTACTCACCAAAACTTGTTGCATCATATCTTCGAGGCTCGGCTTCTTGGGCTCCACAATCATTCCATTATTAACAGCAAAATCAGGTGGTAGTTGCTGAGCATTCTGCGCATTGGCATAGGAAAATTTTGGGTGATTCCTATTATTGGGATGATAGGGTGGGTTCCTACTCTGATTTCCTAGGAAAATACTCATTTGGTTCACATAGTGAACCTCCTCCATATCTCTGCGCCATGGCCATGGTCATCCGTCCTTTCCTTTCGAACCGTACTTCTTCCGCAGAGATGTAAATTTTTCTAACGGATCATCATATCTGCTCGCAATGCAACTTTTCTTATTGGTTGTCTCTCCATCGACCATTGATAACTATTTGATGCCATCTCCTCAATAATTCTCAACGCTTCATCTATTCCTCGATTGAGAAGGCATCCTCCGTCTGACGCATGAACAATACTACGGTGTTAGCATTGAGTCAAATGTAGAATTGAGTAACTTGTCGCCGGTGAAACCCATGTCAGTGGACACTTTGGACGGTGTTTACGAATCTCTCACAGTGCTTCAAATAATGATTCATCTCCCAATTGTGAAAAATGGAAGATCTCGGCAATAATCTTCTTCGCCTTGGCAGGTGGGAAGTATTTGGACAGGAACTTCTCACAGAGCTGCTCCCACATGGTAATTCATGATCTGTCTAAGCTCTTGAACCATTATTTCGCCTGACTCCGCAGCGAAAATATGAACATTCGTATCCGGATGGCATCAGCTGGCACTCCATTCTGCTTAATAGTATCACATATATCAAGGAATGCCTCTAAGTGTGCGTTGGGGTCTTCAGTAACCCCTCTCCCAAACTGCTCCGCTTGGATCATGTTGATGAGGGCATGTTTCAGCTCAAAGTTGTTCGCGTTGACGTTCGGCCCCCATCTTCCACCTTGGAACTGATACGTCGGTGGCCTATACATGTGATTTAGCGGTATGGGTGGTGCTCGCCCACCAATCTGGCCCATCTGATCATTCAACGCCAGTTGGCGTTGCATGGCAGCTAACATCTCTTCCATCTCGACCATCCGATCATGGCTTTGGGGTTGTCTATCTGCCATCTCTAGTTGTCTTCTTTCTCTGCTCTCTCTCTTATGTGATTTTTCAATCTCAAGATCCAATGGAATAATTTCTTTCCTTTGGGATCTTGTAATCATCTGCACCGCATGCAGAGATAAAACCGGATCGCATCAAATAAAAAACACGTAATTTTTTATTTATTATTTTCTATTTTTTTTATATTTTTTTTATAAGCCTGAATCAATAACTACAGTTCAGAAAATTATCACTATGTAATCTAAACAGTCCTCGGCAACGGCGCCAAAATTTGATCGCTAAATTTCCAATCAAATAATAAGATAGTAAAGACAGCAAGTATATATATCATATCCACAGGGACTGCGACTCGAGAACACAACAAATAATCAACACATAATCTTGATTATTAGTCAGGCAACAAAATATCAAGAGAAAGATAAAAATAAAAAACTAGACTGAAATATAAATAAGGAATAAAACCAGATATAAAAGATCAATTTGGGATGTACTTAACCTAATCAGATTCACACAATTAACCTATTAATCTATTTACCAATTTAATCAGATTCATATGAAGGATCACTAATGTAACTATAGTTTCCGTCGGATGCCCTATAGTAGTAGGTTAGCCTAAACTCTATCTCCGCTTGTCTCAAGAGAAGTAAGCTAATTACCAAAAGCACACAAAGAATAACCTCCTACAGTTCACCTATCTCGCGGTCTCAAGGTAAAACCAGATTATGAATTAAGATATCGACTATGCAATTAATTCCGGGACATCAATCACATAACTAGCATGCATCAATATTGGCCGATACCAACACATGATAATTAAAGCCAAGAATCATAAATCATGAGTGGTACGGCAAAACAGTATCAACAGATCAATCATACAAATCTAGTCAGACATACAAACCTTAGGCTCAATACGGAATTTAGCTACTCATAATTAAAATACTAAAGCAATAAATAAATAAATAAATAAAGATAGCATAAATTGAAATAGATATATAAAACCGTAAGATTCCACAATGAACAATGTAGCACTTGAATCCGTAAATAAAACTGAACTAGAAACAAAACTGGAATGATAACTGAAAACCTAAAGGAATTCTAAAAGCTAAACTATTCTGGAAAACGTGCAAAAGAAAATAAAAGAAGAAAAAATGTTATGTATTCTCGCATCAAAATGTGTTTCTGACGTCTCGTGTAATGTGTGCAATCCCCCTGGTGAAAAGCTCTAACTGTGACTATATATTGAACCCTAGGCCGTGTTACCTCGCGACCTTTCATCGCGAGCAAAAGTCGCGAGCGAAAGTCGCGAACAAAGTCCATAGGTGCGCATCCATTGTTCCTCGCTAGCTTTGCTCGCGAGATTAACTCGCAAAGCAAAGTCGCGAGCTCTTTAAATACGTGCGTCTATCTTCTCTAGCTCACGAGACTGTCTCACAACATAGGGTCGTGAGCAAGTCTCGCGAGGTGTGTTTTCTCGCGGTTGCGCATTGCGCGACTTCGCTGTTTCGCTCTGTTCTCTCTCGTCCGGACTCCGAATTACGATCCGTTTGCGCCTATGGACTCCTATCGAGATGATATTTAACATTATAAACTTTTTACATCCATAATTTTCATATCCATTTCATCATATTTAACGTCGTTTTTAAACAGATATTCTTCGCGCGAGCTCGCGACCGAGCTAACAATTCCTCTTTATCGTGATCCACCTTTTTGACATCAAAACATGTGCTAAAGTGACACGAAATACACATGGCATAATTTCTTCCAAGGTAAACATAAATATATCAAAAGACAGCTCAAAAGATCACTTATCAATTATAAACGAAACTAATATAGCCTTATAAATCAGGTAAAAATGAGGCTTATCAGACCTCCCATGAAACTATTTAGTAAATATATTCTACTTGTGTTATGTTTTGGTGTGAGAAATGTAAGACATGAAATGAAAAAAACCTTTTGTGAGAATATTGTTTACAGGCAGAGTATTCACTGTTAAAACCTCTATGTTCGACAATTTTTACGTCAAGAAAAAGTAGTTAAAATTTTAATTTAAAATTTTCTGAGAATATCTCGAAAAATTTTAATAATTTTTCAATGAGTTTTACTAATTTTAAAAATTGTTGGAAGAGCATTTGTAGAAACTGTCACAGATTTGGTAGACCTTGGGAGAAAGGATATATCTCTTAAACCACTTCGAATTTTTGAGTTCATTTTTTTTACTACTAGTTGTAGGGCACGATCGTACTATAGAAGAGGTAAAGCAAGAAGTAACCAATCAAGGAGCTAAGAACGGATAAATTTCTAGAAAGGTGTGTCTCATCTTCTAAAACATCTTGAGTCAAAAATCGTAGGTGTTTAAAGTTGATAGTGTTACAGTACTGAAATTTTGAAAATTTTCTAAAATAAAGAGAATAAGTGTATTATTTGAAAAATGAACTTGAAAATATTATCCTATTTGTTTATGAGTGTGAAACTTGACTTACCATGAATTAGGAGTTTAATAAGAATTTCTTAAATATTAAGAAATATTCTTCATGATATGTTAAGAATATTTTAGCTATGAATATATATGAAATAAATAATCATGCTATTATAATAGTTGTGAAATCAAATGCCTATGTGATTTGTGTAAGTGAGTTAAATTTGCCTGATATATATATTTTTCTTGCATAAATGAGAATAATACTTTGATGTCAAATTATTTAAATGGAATTTTCTGATAAAAACGAGCAATGACAATTTATTTATCCTTTACTAAAATTTGAGTTTTCAAATATTAAAATTTGAAAACTTGGGCTTGCTTAATTCAAGGTTTATTTAGTCTACCTTAGGTCGAGACTCGAATGAGACATTGGAACCCTTTTGAGATAGATTATCTTGTAGGTTTTGACAAAGCGACGGACTAGGTGCCACCTCTTTGACGAAGTCAAGTGACGTTTCAAGCAAGTTACTACTTGCAAGGTGGGTAAATTTCTCTAATGTTTGTTGTAGCTATTAAGATCAAATATTATATGAAAATACATGTTATCCAATAAAATGCTTTATATGTGTGTTACTGCTACGTTCAATGTTCTCACTTCAGAATCGATCAAGGTTTGTGTGTGAATCGTGTATACAAAAAATCTGTTAGTAGTACGATGGGTTGATCTCTATCGTGTGCTAACATAGCAGAAGGATTCTCTGGGTAGCTACCCGAGATCCACCAAGTATTATTGACCATCAAGAGACTCAGGACTCGAGGTCAAAATCGATCTGACACTGGCTAGAGGTCTAGGATCATGAGAGTAACGGAAGTACGCATCATAGCGCGCTGAAGTAGTGATATGAATGTTTTAGTGAACTTAGATGCGGATTTTATTTTGGAACCTTCTAAATAACACCTTATTACAATGGATAACTTGCTCTGGAAAGTATTTTGAAGTAATATGCTTTAAAATGATAATTACTCACTTAGTACATTAGTACTCAGCCCAAATATTTTTTAAATATTTTCAGGTTGATGGTCGATGCGGACGGGACAAGCTGAGGCGAGGGTTATCCCAAATTTTCCAAGTTTAAGCTTCTGGTACGTCTTAAAATCTTAGCTAAATTATGTTATGTATCGAGTAAACGGCACCTTCTTTCAAGACTTATGGTGTATACCTAAATGCTTGATGATTTTCTGATCACAGGCCAAATTCTAGTCACTTGAACGATCATTCTATCTAATGCTATAATTTAGAGACTATTTGAACTCTAATAGCGTGACACTCATGGTCATTTGACCGACCGCTATTTCACACTAACTCCACCTCCGAGCTTTCTCTCTATTTCAGGTTTAGAGAACATATAAAAGTTAATAGGAGAAATAGAAGAAGCTACATATAGACTATGGGGAACCAGGGAAGAAATAATCATTTTGAAATTGCGTATTTTTCGCTTTTGTAGCGTTGAAGTTGTTTCAGTAGTCGACAAATCTCAAAGATTGAAATGAATGAAAATTGTGGACATCTCAAGATTTAGGAGAGAAATTTTAAAGTTTCAATGATTTTAATTATTTAATAATCGAACTAATGATTCGATTAATTAAATAATCGATTAACCGAAATCGAACCAATAAGCGATCATGCATCCATATATCCTGCTGAGTTCCGTGTGTTTGGCTGGCCATTTTTCTGCACCTTAAAGGACTTTTCCACCATCGTGATTCGTGACCTATAAGGTGTTGGAAAATTATTATTTTCCATATGAATTTATTTAATAGAGTTGATTATAGGTGGTTAAAAGCGGTTGAGGTACCTTTTCATATGAAAAGAGATACCTTTTCCATATGAAAAGACGTACCTTTTCACATGAAAGGGCATGTACCTCTTCGGAAAAAGACATTTTCCTCTCTATAAATAGACCCATTTGGTAGACATTCAAACACACCAAAACAAAGATAATCAATCTATGTCATTCATTCTTCAAAAGTCTCTCTGTCCCGAGTATTGAGTAGTTCGCCCGGAATAACGAAATAAAATACGAAATAATCATAAAAATACAAATTAATTAGATAAAACCCGTAGGGTGATGTCTGAAGAACAATCGTTGGGTTCAAATCCCAATCTCGGCGGAAAACGGGAAAAGAATGTAATTCGTTCGGACGAAACCGTTCTAAAACGTTTACAATGCGAAGAACTAAAGCTAGAACGATGGAAAACTATTGCTAGAATTAATCTAAATCAAAACTAATGTGAAAATAAATGAAAAACTATGAAAAACTGAGGAAAAACGTCTAAAATCGCGCTGGGAAACGTTGGGGGCGCGAGGAGGTAATGCCCTATTTATAGAATTAGGGCAGAAACCCTAATTTTCACATCTGCCGCCATGCCTCGCGGCCGGGCTCGCGGGTCGCGAGGAACATCCTCGCCTCGCCATCCTCGCCTTCTCGGCTGCGGCGCGCTCGTCGGCCTCGCGCGCCACACCTCGCGATCGCTAGGTGTGGTCGCGTCGCATGGAAAATCGGCGCGCCACGCCTCGCGGTCGCTGGGAATGCTCGTGTGTCCGCCGCTTCTCGTGGCCGACCTAGCGGTCGCTAGGCGGTCATGAAACCATTATTCTTGCGCAAGATACAGGCGCTCGCTGGTCTCTCATGGTCGGGCTAAGGCCACGGCGGTCGCTAGGCCCTCATTTCGCCTCGTCGCTGCTCTTCGCTCCATGCTTCGTTTTCAACTTATAAGCTACATAACACCAAACGGAACCCAAGAGCAAGATCTTCCAAAATATGTAAAAGCATTGAGATCCAAGACATAAACGCACATTATCGATCTAAATTCATCTTTAGAAATCAACAATAAGCGTGTAAAATGCGCTTATCAACCCCAAACTTAAATCATTGTTTGTCCTCAAACAAAACAAGACCAAAAAGAAAGAGAGACACAACAAAAGATCAACGAGCCAAGAAAGGTGATTAACACAATAACGCCGTAAATATCTCAAAGCTCAAAATCATTAGCGCACACGACATTAGTCAACTCGATAATGTACAACCATTGAAAGCAAAATCTCATTCAATTCCACCTCACAACGGCATGTGCGTAATATATAGAATACACTCAACTCATAAAGAAATAAGGGACGTGTATGCACTCAAAAATCAATGCAATGCAAAAATCTCACCATAGGCTTGTCATTTCTCTAATATCTTCACCACGTCAAATGCATTCAAATTAGGATCGAAAAGGACTTTTCATAGGTTGTATTGTAGGCACATTGGTTAAGGTAGGATAATATATGGCTAAGTGACTCACATATATTCCAAGTACTTCCATCTATACAATCAACTCATATGGACTTTGTCCATTTTCCTTTCCAACATGCTATTTAAACATTTATGCAACCCAAGGTACCATATACTACAATGATTGACTTCCTTTATGCTCACATTTTTTTTTCAAATTTTTCTTTTCTTGACTTTGTAATAGAGCTTATAGGGTCTATTCTTTTTCACACGGGTACTATCCTTTATCTTTTATCCCAACTTAGCATATCAAAATAATTTTTCTCCCATTTGATTCTCATATCCATCCTCACCTCCTATCATCCGGTTAATCAAAGAATAAAGTCTAATAAGGCTCAAAGAAGGCGACAAATGGTATATATCATCATTAGTGTTTGGGTAAATATGTTGTTTACAAAATGGCCTTTATCCTTTCCATATTCAAAAAATATTGCAGCCTCGACACGTAAAAATGGCAAGTTCTAGAAGATAATAACATGCACGATATCACACAATTAAAAGAAATCAGATCAAGATATTTATACAATTGAAGCTCAAGTCTCACTTTTTAAGCAAATGGTGAAAAACAAGCTAAGCAATCTCAAGCCATTCATGCTTCGCTTCCTAACACATCATGTGCACTATAAACAACATTTTTCAGAAAATTTCTATCATCATCGGCTGTATTAACACATTTCACTTAACTCGTTGATCGATGCACACAACAAAACAAAACACGACAAAAGCCCCAAAGCATAACAACTTTACAAACCAAAGCAAAACATAAAAGACTCTCAACCAAATCACACTCGACCACTCCCCCAAACTTATTGTCAACAAGCAGCAATGGAGGCAATAAGGTTTACAGACGAGAGTGATTGGGAGAGATCTTACCTCAAATAGCACGCTACTCCGTCGGTGGATAGAATCCTCGCCATTGATGGTATACCTTGGGACTTAAAAATGAACAAACAAGACACGACACGACAAAACAAAGAAAACAAACGAAAACATAAAGCACGAAATGTTGGGTTACCTCCCAACCGCTAGATTTTTCGTCGCTAACTCGATGGTACCTCCGATCAATCAAAGCGATTTGACAACCGATGCTTTCCAAACCCCGATTTGCCTTCAGACTTGCAGATTTACAACAACCCAAAGAATCGGCATAAGAATGGCTTCCACCGAAGCTGAACGAATCACCGGATTTCTATACCGAGTCCACTTCTTCCTCGCAGATGCTCGTCCGATGGTCTATTGAAACCGAGCTCAAGAACGGGTCGGTTGTGGTAGTGGTGATCGAATAGCACTCTTCATATGCCGAGTCTTCCTCTCGTGACGGCATCATAAATCGAGATCGTTAACTCATCTTTGTTCACACGGAAGGTGAGATCACCTCCCGCACGCCGACGAGCCCCGCCGTGGCTAAGAACGGTCTCCTGAATGAGAGGCGTGTTCCCATCCTCTCGCATATCGAGGACTACGAAGTCCGGGGGAAGATTTAACTGACTTTGATCAAGACATCTTCCATTATCCCTTTTGCCTCAGGACATATGCGTCCGCCATTTGGAGAGTAATAGTAGTAGCTTCAATTCTCCGATCTCCAATTTATTAAATATGGACAACGGCATCAAATTGATGCTTGCCCCCAAATCACACAAAGACTTTGGAGGCGTATGCCTCCAATGACACACGGCATCGAAGTCGCCCGATCTTTCGCTTCGCTGGCAACTTCTTTTGCAAAGACAAGATCGCACTTTTGAGACAGATCGACTGCCCGAATTTCTTTAGCTTCTTCTTATTGGTAACGCATCCTGAGAAATTTCATGTATCCCGCACATCTTTGAGTGCATCAAGCAAAGCGAATATTAATGTTCACCTTCGAACATCTCCGTAAATCGAGTCACCATCATCCCGCTCGGCTTGGCCAAACGACTTAAACGGAATCGAGGTTTATACGCCGGAAAATTCGCAACAGACGCCCCGCGGCCTTCCTTGCGATCGCGAGGCGGTCGCTAGGCACCGCGCCACTTCCGGCTCTCTTCTTCGCTAGACACGCGCGCGGGCTCGCCCCCATCATCTTTGCGTGGTCTCGCGGTCGGGCTCGCGGTCGCGAGCTCTGGCCATGAGGTACTTTTCATTCGCGGCCGCGTCCTCGAATCGACTAGACGCGTGATGGCTCGCGTCGGGCTCGGGTCGCGAGGTGCTCATTTTCTCCGCTGCTGCCTTTTCATCCCGTGTCATTCTCATATGCTTTTCCACTTCAACCGGATAGCAAAGCATCGATTCTTAGGGTTCATTTCAGACACTCGGAAATCGCTCGCTCGTCAGGCATTCACCGTATGCGGCCATCCGACCGATCCGATTCTCCAAAGATCTTCAAGTGTTTGCCCATGGCTGCTATGGTGGATTCCGATATGTAACTTTCTCGAGTAGTGCTATTGATGAACGAAGTTCTCACGCGCCATCGACTTCTGATTGTCGTCATTTGTTGGTTGCTCACAACCAATCGCCGCATCAACTCCTCTAAACCCCGCTTCGCTCTTGAATCATACCATTCTCGCATGCAAATAAGCCTCGCTAGAGGTTGTTGGAAGTTATTGGAGTCTGGCATACGATAGATTCGACGATTCCTCGCTGTTCGGACGGTATGCCGGATTTTCCCACGGTTCCTCCGATTGATATGATCGACCTCTTCTCGTCTCGATCCGCTCTTCAAAAGAGTGAACTTCTTCATAAAATCGTCAGATTAATCAATCTCAACAAGAATGCTTTGACCACCGTGTTCTCTCCATCGCTATTGATAACTATTAGTCATCTCTTCTATGATGCGGCCGGCCCTCTACACGGGCGATTCAATAGCGCCTCCCCACGATGCATCTATAATGCTTCTCGATGCAAGGTCACCGCTATAGAATCTGCGGTGATCGGCCGCTTCTCTAGAAAATCCATGTTGACGGCATTTTCTCAATAAGCCTCGAACCTCTCCCATGCCTCGAATAACCACTGCCTCCTTGTTGGCAAAAGTGGGAGATCTCGATATGATCTTTGTGCTTTGGCATGGAAAGTATTTTGAAATGAACTTCTCGCAAAGTTTCCCCACTGCCTATCCCGTTCGCTCCAAGCTCAACCAATCTTTCGTCTGGTCACAGAGAATCAACATGCGATCCGGATTGTGTCTGTGGCACCCCATTCGCTTGATGGTGTCACAAATGTCGAGATAAGTCTCGAGACGGGCATTCGGCCCTATAACCTCCCCAAACCGCTTCTCCTCGCACCATACCGATCGTACGGCTTTAATTCAAAATTGTTCGCTCACTTCGGCCCCATCCTCCTCCTTGAAATTGTTCAAGGGAGGTCGGTACATGTAATTCAAAGGTCTCGCTCACGAGCAGTGGACAAGGAGTCCCATATTCGCCATCCGGCGCATCTCTCAGAACTCGCTAGCAGACGCAGCAGCTTGCTCGGAGGTATACCCCATCGGGAGCGAACACCCCGCTGCTCGGATTCGCCGCCACGGTCTTTTCTTCTTCTCTCGCCTCCTTCTCCTTTGGGAATTTTCACTGGGTCAAGAGTTTGCTCAGAGGTCCCCGGACCTGTGATCATAAACTACCGGAGAAAAGAGAGAGCTTAACTCGCAAGAATAAATAAATATAATAATATATAACTTGAATTAATATTCCAAATCGTCAAATTATTCCCATGTGATCTTAACAATCCCCTAAACGACGCCAAAATTTGATCGCCACTTTCCTCACACGAAAACGCCAAGTATAAGGTAAGTCGAGTATCGTATCCATAGGATTGCAATCCAAAACACGTGGCTAATTCAACGAAACTTCATCATTATCCAAGAACATATTTGGTTTGATAGTTTTAGGGCTTTGATATCAAATCCAAAGCAAAGGTAACAACTTGAAAATAAACTAAAGCAGTAAAGACTCAAAAAGATAACTATAGAGAAAGACTAACCCTAGGGATGCACTAATCCTATCCACAACGTATGTTTATCCCGCTTATTATTAACCAATTTTAATCCGCATAAGACGGAAGATCACATATGTAACCAACAACTTCGCCATTTAAATTGTGGCGCTTGATTACTAATTTTCCTATTATTGTTACGCCTCTAGAGGAAAATAAGTAACTCCAAAAGGATCACGAAGAATATGCTTCCTACGAATGTTCCTATCTCAGCTACGACTCAAGACTAATCCGTATCATGCATTAAAGATCGATCGACAATTAAAATCATACGTAATTAGTCGCAACTATGATATGCATCAAGATTGATCGTAAATCAACACATATAATTAAGCACCAAGAAACATGAATCAATGCCTGAAGGTAAATAACAATAGCAGAATCACAACATATAGATAGAATCATGCAAACCCTAGATTAGAAATGTAAATTTAGCTGTACATAAATAACAAAATAAAATACTAAATAATCATAAAATATGAATTAAATAGATAAAACCCGTAGGGTGACGTCTCAAGAACAATCGTTGGTTCAAATCCCAACCTCGTGGAAAACGGAAAAGAATGTAATTGCTCGGACGAAACCGCTCCAAAACGCTTACAATGCAAGAACTAAAGCTAGAACGATGGAAAACTATTGCTAGAATTAATCTAAATCAAAACTAATGTGAAAATAAATTAAAAACTATGAAAACCGAGGAAAACTTCTAAAATCGCTACCGGGAACGCTAGCGCGGGGGTAACGCCCTATTTATGAATTGGCGTAAACCCCAATTTTCACGTCACGACATGCCCGCGGCGGGCTCGCGGGCGAGCTCGGTCGCGGGGAACATCCTCGCCCCGGCCATCCTCGCCTTCCGGGCCGCTGGCTGTCGACTCCGCAGCCCACACCTCGCGGCCGCCAGCGTGGTCGCGCAGTATGGAAAATCATCGCGCCACGCCTCGCGGTCACGGGAATGCTCGCGTCCGGCAGCAGCCGCTGCGACCTAGCGGTCGCAGCCGGTCGCGAAATATCATTTGCGCCAAGATATAGCAGCACCGCTACTGGTCTCTCGCGGTCGGGCTAGCGGTCAAGGCGGTCGCAGCCCTCATTTCGCCTCGCTCGCTGCTCTTTTTCCATGCTTTGCCAACTTATAAGCCTACAAACACCAAACGGAACCCAAGAGCAGATCTTCCAAAATATGTAAAAGCATTGAGATCCAAGACATAAACGCACATTATCGATCTAAAATCATCTTTAGAAATCAACAATAAACGTAAAATGTGCGCTATCAACTGGCGCCTAAAATGTTGTTTTATCTACTACTCAACATAGCTCATTTTCGTCCGAATCTCCTCCTTCGTGGGGGATGATGAAACCGACACCCAAAAACGTCGACGTTGACGACGGCATCATAGCGACTTCTTATGTCGCAATTATATTTTGAACGGGCGTGACGACACACTTTAAAGTGTTTACCCACACCAAAACGCCCAAAGAGTTGGGGACCTGCTGAGACAAAATATAAAACCAAGATGCCGGTTTAAAGAAGTTCATCGCTGGTCGCTTTCTCGACTTCAAGATGGTGGACAATAAAACCGTTTCGAGCAAGTGCAGAATTCGGGCTGATCCTCAGATGACATTCTCGCGGAAGGATGCCGCCAAATTGAGAAGTCAGCTCGATGTGGAGGATTTCAAAATTACCTCAAGCATAAGTGCAAGGAGACGGGTCTTGAAGACCTCATCGTGCGATTAAGAATCGAAGACAATCAAGACCGATATCAAGATGAATAAGTCCTCCATGGAGGCAAAAGCAAATCTTGCCGAGTCAAACAACAAGAAACGGAAATTCACTCACTCAAAAGAAGCAAGACTCGCACAAACAAAAGAAAATCAAAGGAGACTCATACAATCATGCAAAGTTGGACATATGGCGAAAGATTGTCGTAAACCAAAAGGAAAAGAAGAACGAGTGCCACCAAGCCAATATAACCAAGAGAAATACGTGCTCGCTGATTTGTCCAACCTGATCTATCCGTAGTTGTAGACGAAGTCAACATGGTTGGTAGACGCCGGATGGTGGGTCGACACCGCGCTACCAAACACATTTGCGCGGATAAAGCCATGTTCTCTCTTACGAGCCCGCCACCGAAAAGATGGTTAGATATGGAAACCACGCTGCCTCCAAAATCATCTAACTCTAGATGTTATACTAAAGATGACATCGGGATTGAAAGTGACGCCAAGAATGTGTTGCATGTTCCTGACATTCTCAAAAATCTCGTCCGCCCGCTTTGAGCAAGGTCGGATTTAGACTAGTGTTCGAATCGATAAAGTTGTAATGACCAAGAATGGTCACTTTATAGTGTAGGAAAACATATGTTAACCCCTCGCCCGAGGATCCATCTCGGTGTTTAATTCACCATACATAGATTATAAACCCAGCATGCGCCTATATAAATAAATCGCAACACGTAGGGTTTTCACGTGTTTACCTTCGATCCCAAGAGGTCGATGGAACGAGATGAATGGATCGAACGGATCGGACTCGTGCTTTGACCTTCCTCGATCTGTATCCCTGCTGCCCAATCTCCAACGCCGAGTGAGGACGATCTATGGAGAATGCTTCGAAAATCACCCTTGCTCTCACTAGAATTTTCAAAATTCTCACAAGAGAAACCCTCTCAATCTCGAAAATAGTGTGTTAATTATGTGTGCATTAACCTGACTTTATCTCATACCTTATATTTATAATGCACTACCTTAATCCCATATGGAAATTACCATAATCCTATATGGAAATTACCATAATCCTATATGGAAAATTACCATAATCTTAGGATTATTTCCATACTCGTGATTATTTCCATACTCGTGATTATTACCATAATCTTATATGGAAAGGATCTATGATATACCATAAATATAATATTATCCTCATGGATAAAGAGAATAAAATCTTCCTTTTGAGAGTACATAGGGCGCCGATTTTCAGAAGCACGGGCTCTGGATGGCCACCTGTGGATCAAATGCAAGGAATAAAGATGGGCCTCAAATAAATTAATTATCTTATGTTCACCCTGTAACATAAATTAATTTATAAACATTTATTCATGCCACTAGAGAATAAATGTCGACTTACCCTTTATTACCGGTTGAGTCGGGCTTGCACTTAGACATTACGAACCCCGTATTTAAGATATCGAACGTCCATTAATCATTTATAGCAATCGATCGCTTAAAACGACAATAACTTCATTTCCTTAAGTAGTACCACTCAACCTTATTATTGTACTTGAGCTAACTCAACCCGCAGGTTTAGTACAATAAACCTTTGAGCTCCTTAAGGGACGCCATCATCCTAAACGGATACGCGACTGACATGATAACTAGCGTGACATACAAGATCGCCACCACCCAAGACGCGAGAATCTGGTTAGAACATATAACCCTCACTCATAACAAGTCAAAGTGATGGTCAAGAACTCATACTCACCTAATACCTTATCGAGGTTTAGATCATCGTAAGTCACCGAGATCTGGTTCTTCACGACGGTCGAAAGAAGAACTCATCTCACCGTGATCCTTCAATACGCCGTAGACGCATCAAGACAGACAAGCAACTAAGTCAAGTCACTTCTTATCTATATGCAGCTCTAAACCGACAACTCGTCCTTAAGTCGCCTCACCAGGAAACTTTTATATCTCATTGCTTGACCAATCATATGTACTTCGTGATCTTCTACACAATCGTATGATCTAACTTATATATGAGATAAGGGACACGATATATGCAATCAAGTATTCAAATCGATAGAGATTGTAATAGTGGTAATAGAAACATTGTATACAAGCTCAATCAAACCGCTTTCAAGATACAAATCCAACAATCTCCCACTTATACTAAAGCAAACTTTAGTATACAATGTGTCTTTCTACTAGCTATTACAAACAACCATCACTTTGCTTCTCCCACTTATACAAAAGTTTCCTTTCTAAGTGGGTGCCATCAAGCGCAATCCAAGTCCTCTAACGTGTCCATCGTAGACTTTTTGCGGCAGCTCTTTGTGAATGGATCCGCTAGATTTTCCGTCAGATCAATCTTTTCAATCAGCACGCCACCGCCTAACGATTTCGTATGACATGGTACTTTCTCTATGTGTTTGGTCGCCTTGTGGGTCCGTGGTTCCTTCGAGTTTGCCATCGCACTGAAAGTTATCACAATAAACTATGATACTCTGGGCAAACCAGTACCACATCTAGATCCACGAGGTAGTTCTCGAACCATACAGCCTCCTTAGAAGCCTCCGGCGGCTACATATTCGCTTCCATGGTAGAGTCCGCAATGCATCGCCGCTTGCACTCCGCCAGATACTGGCCCACCTCCCAAGGTAAACACATAGCCCGAGGTCGACTTTTTCTCATCACGGTCGCACTGGAAACCGAGTCTCAGATAACCCAAAGGCATTAGACTATCTGCATGGTAACCAGCCTATAATCTCGAGTCCTTTTCGTGTACTTGAGTATATGCTTTATCGCAATCCAATGAGCTTGTCCAGGTTAGATCGATATTCAGCTACTATGCCTACCGTGACAGCGTATATCGGGCCTCGTGCATAGCATTGCGACATGAGACTTCCCACGGCGGAAGCGTAGGAACTTGTCTCATTTCCTCTATCTCCTTTGCAAATATAGGTGATCGCGCTTAGATAAAGGAACGCCATGTCCGAAAGGTAGCAATCGCTTTCTTGGTCTCGCATACTAAACGAGTAATCACAAGATCAATGTAAGACGCCCGAGATAAGCTCAATATTTTCTTCTTGCGATCTCTCAGAAACCTTGATCCCAAGAATGTACGCCGATCTCCTAAGTCTTTCATTTGAAACTGATCGGATAGCCAACTCTTTACGCCTCGATAACAACTTCACGGTGTTGCCAACTAGAAGGATGTCATCTACATAAAGTGCAAGAAATACCACATCACTGTTGACATCTAACCGATACACACAACTCGCTAGGCAACTGGTAAATCCATAGGACTTTACCACCGCCAAAGCGTAAGTTCCATGATCGGAGGTTCGCTAAGTCCATAAATGGACTTCTTAAGCTTCCATACTAGATGCTCTTCACCATTTACCACATAACCTTTAGGTTGCTGACATAGATGTCTCTACCTTCCTCAAGGTAACCGCTTAGAAAAGCGGTTTTAACATCCATTTGCCAAACCTCTGTGTTCAAGTGGGCTGCTATGGCTAGAAGAATTGATGGACTTGAGCATTGCTACAGCGAAAAGGTCTCATCGAAATCGATGCCCTCAACTGAGTGTACCTTTCGCCACAAGCCCGGCTTTGAAAGTCGAAACCTCCATCGAATCTCTCTTCCTCAGATATCCACTTACTACCTATGGCTTCCTCGCCATCCGGTAGAGGTGTCTTTTCATATACATCCATAGCCGCGTATGGACTCCATTTCTAAGTCCATACGGTGTGCCATGATCTTGCATCAATATCTCAGACGCCTCCTCAGATGTCCACGGGTCGATTATCGCATGTTCGTCTCACCGACTAAACCAAGATTCACCCACGAACATAAATCGCCGGGTCGACGAACAACCCTCCCACTACGACGAGGTTCTACAGCACAATGGCAACGGTGGGTGCGTAAACTTGTGGTTGTCTAACTCGCACAACTTGTCGTAGGTACCACTCAGACGGCCGGTATCTCCAAAGGAACTCACCCACTTCAATTTCTTGAAGTATCCGTGTCGATCCTCCCACTGACTCGACATCTCGCACTTTCGCCTAATCGGTGGTGGAATACGATCATCTTCTAATTCTCAAGAATGATTTCAACTTTGGACTTATGATTTTTATATAATCCTCTTCTAAGAATCGGGCATTAGTGCTAATAATGACCTTCCGATCCTTAGACTATAGAATAAACCACATTTCGCCCTCTAGATAGCCAATAAACAAATTTTAGGCCGGATCTAGCCTCCAACTTGTCGCCTTCTTGTTCAAAGACGCGGCCGGATCGCCCATATCCTTATGTGGCTTAAACCAGGCATACCAAACCACAACTCGAAGCGGTCTTTTCGACCGACTTGACGGTACTAGATTTAGCAAGTATGTCACTGCTTCTAAGGCATACCCCGTAATCTAAATAGGCAATGTTGCATAACTCATCATTGATCTAACCATTTCCAAAAGAGTCCTATTTCTTCGCCCGACACACCATTTTGTCAGGTGTGCCTATGAAGGCGCCGGGATGTAATCCCACACTTCACCAGATAGTCCATAAACTCGTTATCGAGGTATTCGCCACCGCGATCGCACCGCAGCGACTTGATACTCTTACCTAGCTTCGCTCCACTTCCGCCTTAAACTCTTTCAATTTCTCAAAGCATTCTGACTTGCATGCGAAGGTGTATATGTATCCGCACTCGAGTAATCGCCAATGAAAGTGACAAAATACTGCATTCTCCACGAGCTTGTGTGACATTGGTCCACACAGTCGAATGGACTAACTCCAACATTTCTTTGGCTCTATAACCTTCGCCATGGTCCGGTCGACATCTTACCTTCTATACAGATTCGCAGATCGGAAACTGAGTAACCGTGAGATTCCCCAATGCTCCATTCTTAGCCGCCTTGGATCCTATTTAGATTGATGTGACCTAATCTAAGATGCCGAGAAAAGTAGAGTCATCTTCAAAGAAAACTTTCTTTTTAGGGTTTGATGAAGATGCTACATAGTTATAGTATTATGTTTTGCGTAAATAGTATAAAGTGAATTATATAAGGTGCCAACACGATAACTTCGTCATTTCTTATGATAGAAACACCACTATCAAAAATAATGTAATATCCATGAGTAAATAATTTCAAACAGAACAAGGTTCCACCGAAAACCGCACATATAAAACGCCTTTCAAAACTAAAACTGATGACCCAAAACATAAAGAAACATCTCCAACCGCAACAGCCGACTTTCGCGCTGCCTATGGAGATCGTTATCTCGCCATCAAACAGCCTCCTTGTCCGCAGGAACCCCGCAAGGTGTAACAAACATGATCAATTACGCCAGATCTACTACCCAAGAATGGGTAGAACAAGTCGCTAAACATGTTTCACATTAAAGCAAACGGCGACTGAGCCTTGAGCATAGGGCACTTGGCCTTCCAATGCCCGCCCACCGCACTTGAAGCACTTGCCTTCTCATTCGCTTCTTCAAGCCTTCTATGGCAACCATGTTCTTGTTCCCATTACTCCCACTATTTCCTCGCTTCTACCACCTTTGGCACCCTTTTCTATTTCCATTTTGTGATGAAAATTTTGGGCCCTTAGAAGTGCTAGCAAGAGCATGTGCTCCTTTTCCCATAACTCCTTCCGCAAAGAACGAGATCATTAAGAACCGACTAAGTGTAAACTCGGTCTTGCTCATGATCGCATTCACGCCGAAAGTTCTCAAAAGACTTGCAAGTATTGAGGATGATATCGACATCGCTTCACCACAATACCTCCTCCCAACCGATCAAGACTATCCATGAGACGAGTCATGGGAGACATGTTCATGGACCGAACTTCCTTCTTCCATCTTACACGCCAAGATTTCTCTCATTGTGTGGAAGTCGATCGTCCGATCCGATCGCCCAAACTTACTCTCGAGACTCACCAAATGTCGTCAAGGCTACCATCGATCGATGTCAGAGCCGCAAGCCTTTGGACATCGTAGTCATCATATAGCATTTAGCCATATTGTTCGACTTATTCCAAAGTCCGCTTGTCTCGTCGCTCATTAGTCGACGCGCAAGAAGGGCATCGGGTTTAGAGTAGTGAGAACAAACATGTGTTCTTCAAATGATAAGAACATATTCCATGTTTCGCTTCCACTGATAAAATTTGGACCGATAACGGATTTTGTGCAGCATATTGATAATCGCGTAAGAGACATATCTCGAAACGATAATGTAAACACATAAGCATATGATCGCAAATAATTCAGAATAATAATATTGTAACCTTGATAAAACAATATTAATTGAAACCTCCAATCGCCCAAGGAATTCCACATGCAAGCCACGCGTGGGACGCTACACACGAACCCCCACTGCACTAAAATATACCTTTTAGTCGCTTAATTTCAATCCATGTCAACTTATCCTTATGACAAATGAAATTAACGATCGACCTTACTAGACCACATCACTATCGCAAGAAGGGACTTCATGGGAAGTTGTACTGAGGTGATGTCTAAGCATCACCACAATTTTAACAAAGAAAATGAATTTTAGAATTGGTATACTCACCTCGACCATACCGCCCAATTCAAATCCTTTTGTTATCTCATTTTATATCTATCTCTAGAGAACTTATGAAAATCGCACATGCAAGCCACGCTGTGGACGCTACACATGAAACTCCCACTTCTCAATAGATTTAAAATGTTTTATTTAGAAATCTCATCTAACAAACTTATGATAAACAAGGCAAGCAAGCCACGCTGTGTGGACGCCACTCACAAAGCAAGCCTCACTTTGTTTAGAGATCAAAAGTGGAGGTCTCGACATTTTAATTTGAAAATTAATTTGTCGGGTTGCTTGCTTAGTCCTTTTATTCAAAAGGTTTGTCCATGCAGATCACGTAATCCTAGCATGCTTTTCTATAGAACTCAACATGTAAAACATGCTCGCAGTAATTCTAAAATATGCTTGATAAACGCGATAAACCTAGCATGCTTACTATGCGCATCCAATTACGTAAAACACTTAAAGGTTTGTCAACGTAATATAAACATACATAGCATGCTACCGCACAATTTAAACATCCACGACATGCATATGAACGATAAAATAAAATAAACGCTCATCGTGGCTCAATCGTGAAACCCGCACATTTAAATCTAATCTATTACATAGATTTACAAAGTACAGATTAAACTTCAAAACGGGCCTCGCGTACCCGCACGGACCGGATTCAACAACGGGCCTCGCGCACGGGCACGGACCGGAAAATCTGAAAAACGGGTCCGGGCCGGGTCGGCCCAATTCAGGCCGGGTCCGCTGGGCAGGCGTTCCCGCCGCCACCCCATCGTCCGCCGTGTGCTCGCGTGTCCTCGCCCGTTACCGCGGTCGCTAAGGCGATCACGACCAACGAAAGCGACACGCGGGCCACCGCCCGAGCGCCGAACGCCCGCCGAGACGCTGCCGCCACCGCCGAAACTCGTGATCGCGAGTCCGCCGCCAAGCCGTCGGGTTTCGCTATAACGCGCCCGCCGCCCGCTAGCTCGCACGCCGCTGAAGCTCGCGGTAATCTCGCAACCGCTGAAGCTCGCCGCTAGGCGCCAGGATCTCGCGCGAACGCGCGCCTGTCGCTCGTAGCCCTCGCGATCGCCTCTAGCGATCGCGAGGCTCGCCGCGAAACCACCCGATGACAACACCGAGACTGTTTTTCCGTCGTTTCGTTCTTCGTTCTTTCGCTCGTTCTTCTTTTACGATAAGATTTACATAATAAAATCTAATCTAACCACGGATTTTCTCGTGGTGAAAACAACAACATCCGACAAAATAATAAACGAGCCACGATGAACGATGATCCACAATTAATTAAACGCACGTAATAATCAAACGTGAATTAATCCAACAGAGCCAAGATTCGATCCCGTGCTCGATACCAATTGTAGGAAAACATATGTTAACCCTCGCCCGAGGATCCATCTCGGTGTTTAATTCACCATACATAGATTATAAACCTAGCATGCGTCTATATAAATAAATCGCAACACGTAGGGTTTTCACGTGTTTACCTTTGGATCCAAGAGGTCGATGGAACGAGATGAATGGATCGAACGGATCGGACTCGTGCTTTGACCTTCCGGATCTGTATCCCGCCGCCCAATCTCCAACGCCGAGCGAGGACGATCTATGGAGAATGCTTCGAAAATCACCCTTTGCTCTCACTAGAATTTTCAAAATTCTCACAAGAGAAACCTCTCAATCTCGAAAATAGTGTGTTAATTATGTGTGCATTAACCTAGACTTTATCTCATACCTTATATTTATAATGCATTACCTTAATCCCATATGGAAATTACCATAATCCTATATGGAAATTACCATAATCCTATATGGAAAATTACCATAATCTTAGGATTATTTCCATACTCGTGATTATTTCCATACTCGTGATTATTACCATAATCTTATATGGAAAGGATCTATGCATATACCATAAATATAATATTATCCTTGTGGGATAAAGAGAATAAAATCTTCCTTCGAGAGTACATAGGGCGCCGATTTTCTTGTAGCTACGGGTCTGGATGGGCCACCTGTGGATCAAATGCAAGGAATAAAGATGGGCCTCAAATAAATTAATTATCTTATGTTCAAATTTAACATAAATTAATTTATAAACATTTATTCATGCCACTAGAGAATAAATGTCGACTTACCCTTTATTACCGGGTTGAGTCTGCTTGCACTTAGACATTACGAATCCCAGATTTAAGATATCGAACGTCCATTAATCATTTATAGCAATCGATCGCTTAAACGACAATAACTTCATTTCCTTAAGTAGTACCACTCAACCTTATTATTGTACTTGAGCTAACTCAACTCGCAGGTTTAGTACAATAAACCTTGAGCTCCTTAAGGGACGCCATCATCCTAAACGGATACGGTGACTGACATGATAACTAGCGTGACATACAAGATCGCCACCACCCAAGATGCGAGAATTGGTTAGAACATATAACCCTCACTCATAACAAGTCAAAGTGATGGTCGCGAACTCATACTCACCTAATACCTTATCGAGGTTTAGATCATCGTAAGTCACCGAGATCTCGGTTCTTCACGACGGTCGAAGAAGAACTCATCTCACCGTGATCCTTCAATACGCCGAGACGCATCAAAGATAGACAAGCAACCAAGTCAAGTCACTTCTTATCTATACCGCACCTCAAACCGACAACTCGCCCTTAAGTCGCCTCACCGTGAAACTTTTATATCTCATTAAGCGACCAATCATACGCACTTACGTGATCTTCACACATCGTATGATCTAACTTATATATGAGATAAAGGGACACGATATATGCAATCAAGTATTCAAATCGATAGGAGATTGTAATAGTGGTAATAGAAACATTGTATACAAGCTCAACCAAACCGCTTTCAAGATACAAATCCAACATATAGGAAAAAAACTATCTAGATAATGATCTTTTCAAGCTTAATGCTATCAATGTACTTTTTGATAATGAAATAAACGACAAATTTGCTTACTTGGTTGAGTCTCCTAATTTATGACATGATAGATTAGACATGCAAATCTAAATACACTACTGACGTTTAGTAAATTTAGATTTATTGCCAAAATGACTTCGATCAACACAAAGGTGTGAAATTTGTGTTGAAGCAAAATGGCAAAATCTCATTTTCATTCATCGAAAGATCAACAAAGCCTCTTGAATTGATTCACACAAATCTATGTGATTTAAAACTTGTGCAAACAAGAGGTGGAAAGAATTATTTTATAACTTTTATAGACGATTGCACAAGATTTTGTTATGTGTATCTTTTGAGAAGCAAAGATGAAGCATTCGAAGCTTTCAAAAGTTACAAAAGTGAAGTTGAAAATCAACTCAATACCAAAATCAAGATGATTCGAAGTGATCATGGTGGCGAGTATGTTGCACCGTTTGAAGAATTCTGTCATGAAAACGGTATTATTCATCAAACAATGGCACCTTACTCACCACAATCAAATGGTGTTACCGAACGAAAAAATAAAACGTTAAAGGAAATTATGAATGCTATGTTGATTAGCTCGGGCTTATCACATAACATATGGGGGGAAGCTATCCTTTCGGCAAATAAAATATTAAACAAGTTACCCCAAAAGAAACAAGATAAAACTCCATATGAATTATGGAAAGGTAGGAAACCGTCCTACAAATACACGAAGTGTGGGGTGTCTCGAAAGGTCAAGTACCAAACCAAAACAAGTTAAGATAGCCCTAAAACTATTGATTGATCTTCATAGGATATGCAAACAATAGTAGCGCATATCGCTTTTTGGTACACAAGTTGGAAATACCACCATGCACGAGGGAATGATCATAGAATCAAGAAATGCTTTATTTTTGAAACTATATTTCCCAAGAAAGAAAAGAACGATGCAAGTTCTAAGAAGAGAACTTATGAAGAAAACTCGTAAAATATCGACCAAATGTTGAGCCAACACCTAAACCAAGACGTGGAAAACGAACAAAACCGCAAAGTTCTTTGGTCCGCACTTTGTGGTTTATTCATCGAAGATGATCCTAAGACAATCGAGGAAGCATTGTCTCGTCCCGATGTCGCTCTATGGAGAGAAGCTATCAACAGTGAAATCGAATCTATCTTGAACAATCACACTTGGGAAATCGTTGACCTTCCTCCTGGTTGCAAACATTTAGGATGCAAGTGGATTCTAAAGAGAAAGTTCAACGCCGATGGAACTATTGATAAGTACAAAGCACGCTTGGTAGCAAGGGTTACAAACAAAAAGGAAGAGTATGACTACTTTGATACATACTCACCGTTACAAGGATTACATCCATAAGAACGCTACTTGCTATAGCTGCGTTCCATAACCTTGAAGTACACCAAATGGATGTACAAACGGTATTTCTAAATTGGGATTTAGAAGATGAAATTTATATGGAACAACTTGAAGGGTTTGTTATCCCCGAAAAAGAAAACAAAGTTTGCAAACTTGTTAAGTCTTTATACAGACTTAAACATGCACCCAAACAATGGCATGAGAAATTTGACCAAGTAATGATGTCAAATGGATTCAAAATTAATGAATGTGACAAATGTGTTTACATTAAAGGGACATCCGATAATTTTGTCATTGTATGTCTTTATGTTGATGATATGCTCATAATGGATAGTAATAATGATATAATCATGAATACTAAAGAAATGTTGAAGAGAACATTCGATATGAAAGACTTGGGGATAGCTGATGTGATCCTAGGAATTAAAATTTCTAGACCACATGATGGAATTGTCTTATCACAATTTCACTATGTTGAGAACGTGCTTAAGAAATTCAAAGCTTATGATCTACCTCCGGCTAAGACACCTGTTGATTTAAGTCTACACTTAGCCAAAAATCGAGAAAACCCGATATCCCAATCGACTATGCTAGGTCATTGGAAGTCTAATGTACTTAGCAATTGTACAAGACCCGACATAGCATATTCAATTAGCAAGTTGGGTCGGTTCACAAGTAATTCAAGCAAGGATCATTGACCTCATTAACTAGAGTTCTAAGGTATTTAAAACATACTTTGAACTATAGTTTACACTACACAAGATATCCAAATGCTTTGGAAGGATACAATGATGTAAATTGGATATCTCGACATAAAGACTCCAAATCCACAAGTGGATTCGTGTTCACCATAAAGGAGGAGAAAGTCATGGAAATCTTCTAAGCAAACTTGTATAGCTCGATCTACAATGGAATCCGAATTCATTGCCTTAGACAAAGTCGACGAAGAAGTTCGAATGGCTAAGAAATTTCTTAGAGGATATTCCTTGTTGGGAAAACCCACCTCCCGTTATGGTGCATCAGTGATAGCATGTCGCCCATAGGGAGAGCTAAGAGTAGCATGTACAAAGGTAAGTCTCGACACGTTCGTCAAGACACAATACCGTTAGACAATTGATCACGATCGGTATAATGTGTATTGACTATGTAAGGTCAAAAGATAATATAGTGGATCCGCTTACTAAAGGTATTAATCGTGATCAATTATACAATGCAAGAAGGGAATGGGATTAAAATCCACACGTTAAGAACACTTACAATGGTAACTCACCATGATGATTAGAGATCCCAAAACATGGTTCAACGAGACAACTAAGTTGTAGGAGTTCAAGTTGAGCACTTGAAAATTTTAAAATCCATTCTCATAGTCGCTCAAGTGCAAACCTCAGTAGCTTGTGATAAAAGGGTAAGTTTTAAGGTTTTAATGATTCCTATATCCTTTATAGGTGGAGTATGGCAGATACTCTTTATGGGAGATCACCTATATAAGTGAAGTTGTGGGGCGCTTCAAGATTACGATAACACTTATGAATCCAAGAAATGGTCCAAGGCCAAATGGACACAACGTGAGAACGAAAGATATTAGATCTATTATCAGTGTATGTTGTTGTCTTGGTTTACACTAAAATCGATCGTTCAAGACATCGCGTCACCAAGAAATGAGTAAATCCGATATCATTGCACTAAGGAAGGTTCAAAGCTAACTACTACCTATCCTGATGCAATAATAGGTCGTCGGGACTTTAAAAAACCTGCATTTGCATTAAATATCATTCATGTGGGGATTGTTGGAAAATTATTATTTTCCATATGAATTTATTTCATAGAGTTGGTTATAGGTGGTTAAAAGCGGTTAGAGGTACCTTTTCATATGAAAAGTCATACATTTTCCATATGAAAAGACGTACCTTTTCACATGAAATGGCACGTACCTCTTCGCGAAAAGACATCTTCATCTCTATAAATAGACCCATTTGGTAGACATTCAAACACATCAAAACAAAGATAATCAATCTATCTCATCCATTCTTCAAAAGTCTCTCTGTCCCGAATATCGAGTAGTTCGCCCGAAATACGATTTCCTAATACAAGGTCTCGTATTCATACAAAAACCGTTGTATCTTGGGAACATTTGCCGTTGAACCGCGTGTACTGTGCGGGACAATTTCGTCTTACAGAAAGAGAGTCTAACTCTCGTCTCGGTTTTATATAGCATATTATTATTCTATCCATTTTCTACACCCTACATATAACATAAGGTAGAATGGCCTCTAGAAGAGGCCCAAAATTTCCGTTAAGAGAGTGACAAATTACTATTTCTCCATCAATGGACGTAGAGTAAAAAGCTTCTTAATTAAACATGATGCACCAACAGAATAAAGTAGTTAAGTAAAGATCTTGCGTGACTTAATGCGTTTTTAGGGTTTACTCTTAATCTTCTGGCCCACTTTATTTCGATTAAATTATGGGGTGGTCTCCTGTGCGCGCGCGTGCACCGTGAGTCCACCCCTAATCAATTAATTAATTAATACTAATTAACTAATTAATTAATTAATTAAATTTAATTATTTTTAATTAAAATTAATTAGTTTAATAAACTTTAATTATAAATTAAAAAATTATAATTTTTAATTAATATATCTTAATTTTAAATTAATAAACCCTAATAGTGAATTAATAAACCCTAATTTTGAATAATAAACCTAACTTTGAATTAATAAACCCTAATTGTGAATTAAGAAACCCTAATTTTAAATTAAGAAACCCTATTTGAAATTAATAAACCCTAATTTTGAATAATAAACCCTAATTTTGAATTAATAAATCCTAATTGAAAATAATAAACCCTAATTTTGAATAATAAACCCTAATTTTGAATTAATAAATCCTAACTTTGAATTAATAAACCCTAATTATAAATTAATAAACTCTAATTATGAATTAATAAACCTTAACTAAAATTAGTAAACCCTAATTTTAATTAATAAACCCTAATTGAAATTAATAAATCCTAATTAGAATTAGTAAACTTTAATTGTGAATTAATAAGTATCAATTTTGAATTAATAAAACCTAATTGAAAATAATAAATTTTAACTAAAAATAATAATTATAATTGATAATTAATACATCCTAATTAATAATTAATAAACTTAATTATCTTTAAAGCGTTTTTAATCGTGAGCGCATGTGAGCGCCGCCACAGGAGCTTTTGTCTTAAATTATTGCGTTGTTAGTTATGAATCACTCTCACTTTTTTTCTTTTTGGGGGAGGGGGATGGCGAATCACTTGTTTATATGGATTAGTACTCCCTCCGTATAATCCAACATGGTCTGTATTATTTTTTGGACTGTCTCATCCAAGATGATCTGTTTCATTTTTATGAAATAATTATCTCTTCAAAAGTTATGGACCTATCTATTTTTTATCACTTTAATCACTTTATATCATTCTCCTAAATAATCGTGTTGAAAAGAAATGGACCGTCTTGAATGGAACGGATGGATTACTTTAGTTGGATTTTGGTCACATGACGATATGAATGGAACAAAATGTTTTATCAAATGGTATATAAATTAAGTTGGTTCTGGCAGCATCAACAATGAAAAAATTACAGAAAAACCGCTAGAGGAAATAGACGGAGAAGAAACTGTAAATTTTCATGTTGTTATTATTATTATTATTATTATTATTATTATTATTATTATTATTATTATTATTATTATTAATTAATTAATTATTTTATGGATAATTTAATAAAATATACAAAAGTTATATGTTATATTTATATTGCATGGAACATTTAATATTAACGTATAGATACAAAATAGAATAAAGATAATAAGAAGGAACCGATATAGAATAAAATAAAACACATATGGATCTGTTATTTATTATTATAGTTTTGTATCGTTGTCATTTAACTAATGTCAATCACGACGTCGTCACTTTCATAATTATTTGTACAATTAAAATAATGTATAAGCTTTTGTACTTTTTTTCAAAAAAAATAAAAACAAACATAAGATTTCAGAGAATCATCCCCTAAGAAAAAACGATTTCAGATAATCATACATATAGGAGTTGACCTAACTTACTTAAGCGCTTGGTTTGAAAAAGCGGTTGCGTAAATGACCAAACTGTAAAGTGTCATTAATTCTTAGTCTAATATATAATTAGATGTCATCACACATATATTATTGAAATCACATGCTACCTAATACGATATTTGGGATTCGGTGGCAGGCTTCTTATTATTTAACGCAATCATATCATTCTGATTTTGTAGACGATTGTATTGAAACGGTTTAAAATATACTAAAAATTAAATATGAAAATACTAAAAACGAGCAAATTACTACATAATTTAAGTTCAAAATGTTAGTTATTTTTAATAGTATGATTTAGAATTATTTTGGGTATAATGAATAATAAATAATTTGAAAACCCATTAGTAACAATAATAGTACGATACATATCCCTAGAAAATAGTAGCACATGCTATTGTCGAACATAAATAATAGAGGGATCATATAATACCTAAATCTTAATATATAATGTTTAATGTCATCTATTCATCTCATTAATCTTATGATTGATTTTTTTTTTTTAATTTTTAAGCTTATTTTCGTTGATCTCGCTATAATAAGAATAAAATCGTAATTTGATTTGTTATGTGGTATAAAAAAAACATGCATATTGTTAAACAGAAATATGCATACGATTGAACACAAACATGCATATTGTTGAACACAAATATACATATCAGATTAATTGTTTCAGACTTTCTTCTCTCATTTAATGTATGCAAGTTTATATTTTGTAGTATTCATATTTCGGTTTAATGATATGCATGTTTCTGTTTGTAAATTATATTTTGTATTATGCATGTTTTCATTTGGTAATATGCATGTTCATCTTCCTGACAACAAAACCTTCCCCCATCCTGCTCCGTCGGTTCCACCGTCTCCTTCTCCGATTACAAACAAATTTTGTCATAAACCACCGTCATAGTCACCATTTCTCTTGATTCTTCACTCTTCTCTAAAAATCCCTTTCTTTTTTCCTCAAATTCAGGCGAAAACTCATTGTATCAATCGTTGTCACGCCGCTGCGGCAGTTTATTACCGAAGAAGTCATTTCTCATTTTCGTGCGAAGAGAAGAAGAAGAAGAAGAAGAAGAAGAAGAAGAAGAAGAAGAAGAAGAAGAAGAAGAAGAAGAAGAGGTTGTTCCATTTTATCTCCTACACAAAAATTAAATAAATCATAATTGAAAAAAATGTTGTCACATATCAAATTCTGGTATGTTCACATACTCACAATGTGTGGTTTAGATTTAATACTGCTATCTCAGAACATTGTACTACTTAAACCCAATGTCATATGTATATTGATTATTGTGAAAATTACATATTTCGTGAGAACGTAGGAACACAGTATTGAACGTATAAAGTCATTGATTCGCCGTGAAAGTTATTGCATTAAAAAGAAGAAGGATTTTCGATCTCATGTGATTCGACCTAATGATTCATTCATCTAGCAAAATGATGCATTCTCCGTAGATCTTCACGATTGAAATGGTTGAAAATGGTTCTCAAGTTCTCACTTTAAAATAAGGTTCTCATTTGAACATATATATATATATATATATATATATATATATATATATATATATGATTTGTATCATCTAGGAAAACAAATATTGGTAAAATAAGAATAAATAGTTATTAATCTCTATATATTTATAGACATGATTTAAAGGAGTTGTGTTATAGATTTATCTATGCGGTGCAATGAATTATGGCTGCAGTATATTTATTACGACCATATTTGTAATTTAGTTTTATAGTAAACGGTTAATCCCTATTATTATAGAATTTCATATCTTCAATTATCGAAGTGTTTAAAATCATTACTTCTGTGGTTTTTGCTATTATTTTGCATAATCTTTTTTCCACAACAATAAGAAAAATGTGTATTTCTTTCCACAATAATTTATTTTATTGCTACTGTTTTTATTCAACATTGTTTCTATGATGTCATGTTGTTGCACACTCTTATCAGTTTATGGCATAACTTTCACATAAATTTTGCACAACTATATATCTTGTCAATTTATAGTTTTAGATTCTGTTTGATTTGTCTGACATTGCAATATATATCATTTTCTTATCACACACTATTTCAAACTACAGTTACATTATGTATCTTGTTAATTATTTATTTTAATTTGTATTGTAGCATTCTTGGTCAAAATTGTTGCACAATTTTTATGACAGTTTAGCATTGAAATAACACTTATAAATAATACTTCTAATTTATCTCTTATTGCACTATATTATCATTATTAGCACAAAATTCATGTGACCATTGCATTATATACATTGTTAATTTTTTTATAATTATTTTATATTGTAGCATTTTTGGTCAAAAACGTTGCACATAATTCACAATAGAATATCGGATATCACATAAAAATTAATCCTAAACACTTTCATAATATAGAATATAGAATATCAAATCTCATACTCACTCCATCCGTGATAAGTGTATCACAATTGTCTTATTTAATGTTCATGAAAAGTGTATCACTTTCATTTTTAGGTCACTACTCCTAATTATTCAACCACTCATTATTTGCCAAAAAATCATTCATACATCTCACATCCTAACACATGGTGAAATCATTTCTCCACTCAAACAATATCCACCAATAATTTTATTAGAATCTGTATCGTCCACAAGTGATACACTTATTGTGGATGGAGAAAGTGATAATATGGATTAATTGTTTAAGATAATTGTCAAATTATATTATATCATCAATCATTATTATGCAGCCATAAATTCTTGCACAACTAGTTTATATATATAGTGCATATAGTTTAAATCTTGTTCGGTAATTTAACAAGATCAAAGGTTGATATTAATTCTATTTCTCATCAATATATGCATTCCTACAATAACACACACACACACACACACACACACACACACACACACACACATATATATATATATATATATATATAGAGAGAGAGATAGAGTTAGGTTCAAATCGTAATCATTTTATCGTAAAACTAAGAATCAAATGAATTCACTATCAAAGTTGATGAATTAGTTGGATAAGTTCTTGAATTTAAAAATTCAAAATTTTCACTCGGTTCAAATCCCATGGGGGCTAAAATTTCATTTTTATTTATTTATTAACTTTTCCAGCAGATTCATCAACTTTCACAAATAATTCATCATTTTTCGTTCTCACGTTAACCCTCCTATATATATATATATATATATATATATATATATATATATATATATATATATATATATATATATATATAAGAGAGAGAGAGGATAATTGGGATCATATAGTACCCAAGCCTTAGGTAGTATGTACTATGTAGTACTCAATTTCATCTATTCATCTCATAAATTCTATGGTGGAGATTTTTGAATTTCTAAAGCTCATTTTACGATTTCGCTATTATAATGGTAGATTAGTAAATTGGATTTGTTATGTGATTAAGGAAAACAAATCGACATATAGATGAACTGACTTATGCATATAAATGAACATAAAAATGCATGTAGTTTAACACAAACATGCATGTATGTTGGAAGCGGGCGCCGGACGCCCAGTGCTCGCTCTCACTCGCGTGTCGTCCCAACACATGCTCGTGCGTCCCTTAGCGTCTGTTTTCCAACATACATGTTTATGTTTTGTTATATACATGAATATGTTTTATTATATGAATGAGTATGTTTTGTTTGCATATTTGTGTTTTGTGTCAATATGCAGATTTATGCACTCTTATATATG
The DNA here is from genome assembly GCA_036937905.1 of Salvia rosmarinus. Taxonomy (NCBI): domain Eukaryota; kingdom Viridiplantae; phylum Streptophyta; class Magnoliopsida; order Lamiales; family Lamiaceae; genus Salvia; species Salvia rosmarinus. The sequence continues at coordinate 77,946,682 of CM072815.1, read as the reverse complement.
CATGTTCGTGTTTTAGTAGATGCATGTTTGTGATTTTATGTACGCATGTTTGTGTTTTGTGACTAACATGTAATTTTATTTTTGTTATATGCATGAATATATTTTCGACATCAAATCTCTCTCAGATTTTTCTCCTTCAGTTCTGCCGCATCTTTCTCTAATTACCAGCGAATATCGCCGTCATAACCACCATCTCTTTCGATCCTCAATCTTCTCTCAAAGTCTTTTTCTCAAAATCACTCAATTTTCTTTTCAAAATATCTTCTTCTTTTTCTCTCAAAGTTTGATGTTCGTTGTCGTCGTCCACCGCCACCGTTACTATCGTAAAACAAAGAAAAAAAGAGGAAAAAAGATTAGTGAAGAGAAGAAGAAGGTTCTTTTGTTCTTTTCTCATTTTTTCTCCTCACAAAAATTAAAAATAAATAAATTAAAAAGCAGCTGCCACTTGTTAAGTTGTGTTATAACCATATATATATATATATATATATATAGAGAGAGAGAGAGAGATTTGGTAATACCCAAATTTTAGGTATAGATTGAGTATGTAATACTCAATCTATACCATTTATTGTGTTTGTGTGATCATTCTTAATTGTTGCCACGTGGACCCATGTTTTTATTTATTTATTTTATTTAAAGCAAACACGGTATTATCGCAAAAATGCATAACATGTGAATTTATTGTATGCATATTTATGCCGAATATTATGTATATATCTGTTTAATAATATACATGTTTTGTTGTCTCCCAACCCTACCTGCCCTCTTACCATTTCATGTTTTGTTGGTTTCTGCAGATTTTTCTCTAATTGTATGCATTATTTAGTTTAATTGTGTGCAATGTTATGTTTTAACGTATGTACTGTATGCATGTATCTCATTTTTGCATATATCTCTTTCTCACTTCTCCAATCTTCATAAAGCTCATACCCAAATCTATCGATCTATCTTTCATTCTTACACAAAATCTGGACAAATCAACTGCCAGAAACTACCATAGTCACCAACATTAACACCTTTCTTTCATCTTCTAATTTTTATGGCGAGTTTGCCTCAATCATTTGTCATGTCTTTAATTAATAAGATCAAGGAACCTGAAACTACTTTTCTTGCTGATCATTTGATTTCTTTTGAATCATTTTTATAATTGCTATGAAGCTATAAGAAAACTATCTAAAAGAGAAAAATAATGTATGAAATAATCAATCTCTAATACATATTTGTATTCAAAATTATGCATGTTTGTGTTCAACAGTTGACATATTGTTTTAAACGGAATGCATTTTATTTGTGTTTTAACATTAAGCATAAAAAATACTCTTATACCTTTCTTACAATTAAAAATTCATTTAAAATATTTATAAAAAAAAATCGACTATTGGATAAACAAGAGAACCATTTGAGATTAGTTAATATATATTACTTAAGGCTTGAATACTATATGATATATATATATATATAGGAGTTGGATCCAGTGAGAACTCATCTTTTTGAGAATGTGAGAAATATGCACAAACGTATAAAATCGATGAATAAAATCTATAAAGTTGTGTATAACAAAACATTCTAAAAATATTGCATAATAAAACAATTTTAGAAAGTTTTCATTATATACAACTTTATACCGTTCTATGCCTCATCTTTACACGTCTTACGTCTTATGTATAGTTCGCAAAAAAGATGAGGTTCTCATTTGATCCACTCCATATATATAAGGGTTGGTTATAGGAAGAACTGTTGGATTTGTATACTGGAAGCAGTTTTGGTTGAGCTTGTATACAATATTTCCTGTTACCACTATTACAATCTCATATCTGAATTGTTTACTTGATTGCATATGTATGTCCCCTTATCTCATATATAGGTTAGATCATACAGTGTGTTGTAGATCACATAAGTCCGTATGATTGGTCAAGTTTAATGAGATATAAAAGAATCACACCGAGACAACTTGAGGACGAGTTGTCGGTATAAGCTATGTATAGATAAGTGACTTGACTTGGTTGCTTGTCCATGCCGACACGTCTCGGCGTATTGATGGATCACGTGAGATGAGTTCTTCTATCTGACCGTCGTGAAGAACCTAGATCTCGGTGACTTTACGTTGATCTAAACCTCGATAAGGTATTAGGTGAGTATGAGTTGTTGACCATCACTTTGACTTGTTATGAGTGAGGGTTACATGAGATAACTCAAGATTCTCTGCATCTTGGGTGATGGTAGTGCTTGTATGTCATGCTAGTTACTTGTGTCGAGTCACCGTATCCGTTTAGGATGATGACGTCCCCTTAAGGAGCTCAAAAGGTTTATTGTACTAAACCCTGCAGGTTGAGTTATCTCAAGTACAATAATAAGGTTGAATGGTACTACTTAAAAAATTAAAGTAATTAATTATTTTAAGCGATCGAGCATCAAATAAGTCTTGGACGTCGATATCTTAAATACGAAGATTCGTTAAGTCTAAATGCGAGCCCGACTCAACTTCGGAAATAAATGGGTAACTCAGCATTTATTCTCTAGTGGCATGAATAAATGTTTATGAATTAATTTATGTTCTGGGCTGAACATAAGATAATTAATTTATTTGAGGCCCATCTTTATTCCTTGCATTTGATCCCTGGGCTGGCCCATCCAGGCCTGTAGCTTGATGAAAATCGTCCCCTCCTTGTAGAGTCCCTATGTGACTCTGTTTTGATCCTCTCTATCTTAAGTGATATTAATATATTTATTAGATATGCATAAATCCTATCATGATAGGATTTAAGGTTGCATTATAAATATAAGGTGAGAGAGAAAATCAAAGGCTAATGCTAAGTGAATATTTTCGAGAATCACACTTATCACAATTGAGATTTTAGAAAACTTTCAAGGAGGAAGGAAGACGAATTTTCATAGCACTCTCCATAGATTGTCCTCACTCGGCATTGGAGTTTAGGCAATCGGGATACAGTCCAGAAGATCAAAGCACGAGTCTTGATCCAATCCTTGCCTGGAAAATTCGCAGGTAAACACGAGAAAACACCAACGTGTTGCAATTAATTATATAGATGCATGCTAGGTATATAATCAATGTATAGTGAATTAAACATCCAAGATAAATCATCGGGAGAGGGTTAAAATCAGATTTTCCTACAAGAACCATCCCCCAAAATGAGAACTAAAAACTAATAAAGACCCTAGATAATGTATTATCTAATGTTCTAGATTTAATCTTTGCATAATGATGCATTTGACTAAATTTATCAGATTTGATTCATTTTTACGTGTTAAAGGTGAAATTGTCAATTCAAAATCCATCAATCTCGACGAAACCGCCATGCCCTCTGAATTAAGGAAACAAATTGATTCCAATTCTTTCTCTCTCCAGTCCCACTTCTTCCTCAAAAGGTAAATGTCTCAAACTTTCTAACAAATATACAATATATATTCAATAGTGTATTCAATCCCTTAAATCTTGCATAACTATATGGACCAAAATATTGTGAACATATACAAGGTTGTTCGAATTGATTGGTCACACTTATGCATTGAGTTTGGTGGAAGCGAAGTGTAAATCATGCATAATGTAAGGTTTCACTGTGAATAAATTTTAGGACTTCAATTTTCTGTGTAAGAACATTATTTTGCATAAATTTTGTGAATATGAAACTGTAAATGAGTTTTTCTATGCAACAAAAATGTTAAAAATTCATATTCATATTTTCCTCCACTTTTGTTATTCATCACAGAGATGCACATGAAGTCAGAAGTAAATTTGTTGGAAATGAGAATATAAGGTGAACATGGTTTACACAACCACTATTTAGGTATATATGTATTTTTTTTGGGTGAAGCAAATAGTATTTGAGAACACTAATGTTCTGCATAATAACTTTTTTCCATTGATTTTGTGCAATAAATATATATAGAGGTTAAGAACCATGATTCGCGCCAAAATTTCAGAGATAAATAGGTATCTGATCGGTAGATTTAGAATGAAGATATGCTTTTTTCTTCTTCATATGTGCTGATTTTTTTTCCGGCTTCATTTGTACCGAATTTGTGAATTATTAGATTTTCGGATGATTAGCTATGCACAAAGATGTTATAAGGCTTGACCAGAGAGGCACACCATAATGTACGACTACTTTATGCGCGTGTGCATAAAAGCCACTTTTGCGTGAACATATATTTGTGCAATTATTCTAGTCAACATCTTAGATTTTGTTTATTTTGTCTTCAAGGTGACCAGCATGAAAAAATTGTTAATTAATCGTTGTACCTATCCATATGGCTTCTAGATTTACAGGAAGAAATCGTCTGTTTTATTACGTAACTAGTTTAAGCATATAAATAATATTGTTTGCACTTTCAGTAATTTTTTGATTCTATTCTGTAATTTCATGATATTGTTTTATTTGCTAATATGTGCACGATTCCATGTTTGATTAATTGACTTGTTCGTTAGTAAATAGTTGGGGATTAATGTATTGTAAATATAACATGTGCATATAAATAAATGTCATTGTGCATGCTTCGGTGTAGTATGTTCATAAGCATACAACATGTAATTATTGTGCATATATTTAGAAGTTGTTGTGCATGATTACAATTATCGACAACTCAATTATTGTATTACCAATATAACTTGTGCATAAAGTTGTTGTTGTATGTTCATATGCATTCGACATATGACGTTTGTGCATAATGTGTATCTTAAATGTCCATTTCTTTATGAAATTATTTTTTAAAAATATCAAAATTCAATTATTATGCATATATTTAAAAGTTGTTGTGCATGATTACAATTATCAACAACTCAATTGTTGTATTGCCAATATAACTTATGCATATAGTTTATGTTGATATGCATAGTATAATCATTACATGTTTAACATAATGAGCATAAATAATATTTCGTTATGCATCATTGTTTGAGTATAAAATAATTATAAGATTAACTTTTTTTGCATATGTAATTCAACTTTATGTAATCGATAATTGGTTGATGTTGTATGTGCAGATCAAGGAGATAAGTGTGATCGTGCATGACAAGTATAATCTTTTGTAATTAAAATGGGTAAAAAGAGATATGTTAGGAGGTGTAGGAAGAACTAGTACGATATACTTGTAAATATTAACTCATCAATACTAATATCAGCGGTAAGCATAACTCACGGATGGATGAAACTATACGTCTAATTTTGAGGAGTATGACAACAAACAGATATCATTATGTTGTTAAAACACACCGTTTTGATTACTATTCTATTGAACTGTGTTCAAGACTATAATTTATTCGTGACACGCTTGAGAGTATGATTATCAAGTATATTTTAGTTGTTGCGATTAAAAAATTTAAACAACATTGGATTTTTTTAATGAGATCATACATTATGTAATTACATATAGACTATTCTATATGTAATTCAACTTTATGTAATCGATAATTGGTTGATGTTGTATGTGTAGATCAAGGAGATAAGTGTGATCGTGCATGACAAGTATAATCTTTTGTAATTAAAAGGGGTAAAAAGAGATATGTTAGGAGGTGTAGGAAGAACTAGTTCGATATACTTGTAAATATTAACTCATCAATACTAATATCAGCGGTAAGCATAACTCACGGATGGATGAAACTATACGTCTAATTTTGAGGAGTATGACAACAAACAGATGTCATTATGTTGTTAAAACACACCGTTTTGATTACTGTTCTATTGAACTGTGTTCAAGATTATAATTTATTCGTGACACGCTTGATTACTATTCTATTGAACTGTGTTCAAGACTATAATTTATTCGTGACACACTTGAGAGTATGATTATCAAGTATATTTTTGTTGTTGTGATTAAAAAATTTAAACAACATTGGATTTTTTAACATTTATATAAAGCAAGATTAAGGGACAAAGTATTATTTTTTATATAGTTTGTCGTAAAATGTCTTTATATAACAAAAATCACAGTCCTAATTCTCATCATCACATAAAATGATCAAACTTATTCAAGCCGACTTTAAAGAATGTTTAACCAACAAGATAACAAATTACATATAAATTGGTAGTGTTTTATCTCTTGTGTGATGACAAAGCATATTAACTTATGTGCACAATCTACAACTCTCGAGATTTTATTCACCTGAACTTATGCAATAATGTGAAAAACGACAAGAACGAAAAACAAAGACGTACCCAACAGAATACTAAAATGCGCAAAAGTGACATTTACGCATGATACTTACAGAAATTTACATAATATTATTTCAAAAATGAACAAGGATCGAAGATATCATGCACAACAAAGAACTACCTCGTGCATACTTATCATTAAACAACCAACACGTGCCTAAGTGTCATCAATATCATAAAATTTCATAGAACAACATATTTAATTTTTTTTTTTTCTAAACAAATCCACTTGCATACATAATGTGTAGTGTTTCAACAATACTACAAACATTCTTATAGAAAAGATTAATGGACAAAACCATCAAGATATCTGTGGAAATCAAAAACATAATTTTTTTAATCGATGTTGAATCTAATCAAAATAAATGTGTTACCCTTTTTTGTATCATCAACATCATAGCTAAAAATCAAACCATTACAATTATAAATCATGTTTTCATTTGAAATTATCCAACAATATTTGAGCATCAATGTTAGCCACAAACATCTTCAAAGTCATACTTATAATTCTTGAAGTCTATCATAATACAATCAACATCATAGCTACCAACAATCTCCTTTAACATATAAAAACTTTTTTACTTGGACAAATGCTGACTTTTACACCATTCTCAATAAAAATATCGATATCAAATCAATATATGCATCATAATCTACAGCAATCACATATTTGTGCATATCATAATCAACATTATGCATGTACAATTGTGATATTGTCCAGCTATCGCGAACCAGACATTTGGAAGATATATTAAACGACCACATCATTCATTTTTTTTAAAAATATAATAAATGAATATAAAAATGTAATATCAAACAATAAGATACTTATCAATGCCATTCGAATTGCTATGAACAAAAATCGATTGAGCAGATTGCAAAAGAAATATAATACAAATAATATGAATAAAAATATACACAAATCTTTGTAACATAAAATGTAAATCTAATCCCTTAATTATAGGGATCATACGTTAAAACATAAGAGACATTTACTTAAATAGCCTCAGTTTTAATTCTGTAAATAATATGGAATAACTACGAAATTAATTATAGACCACAAGATTGCATCAAATAAACGTTCATGATTAGTTTTCATTTCTCAAAATACTTATGGTTCTCATTTGATCCATCCCCTATATATATATATATATATAGGGTTTATGGTTGAGTTTCTGTAGTACTTGGTCCCCATATAGTATGCAGTACTCAATCTAGACCACATATTTTGAATATATACATATAGGGTTTATGGTTGAGTTTTCGTAGTACTTGGTCCCCATATAGTATGCAGTACTCAATCTAGACCACATATTTTGAACATGTGGCCGCACCACAGGCTAACACGTGACAACTCATTTTCTTTCTTTCTTTTTTAATTTTTTTCCGCAAGGGGCAAAATAGGAAGAAAACAAATCAGTATTCTTCTTCTTTAGGAAGAAAACAAATCATTCTTCTTCTTCTTCTTCTCCTTCTATCTTCTTCTTCTTCCATTTTTTTTACAATTTTACAACGGGGGCAACAGATGGAGGCAGCGGTGACTACGACAACGGCGGTAATGGACGACGGCGAACAATAGCAATAATACATACGAACATAAAAAAATAACAGATTTTGAAAGAAAAAAGAAGAAAGAATTTTTAAGAACAAAATTGATGGATTTTGGGAAAAAATAAAATATGAATTTGATAGAGGAGTGAATAATCGAGAGAGATGGTGGCTATGTCAGTGGTTCACGGTGAAATTCACTGCTTAATCGAGGAAAGAGACGTCGGAATTGATGGAGAATTGATGGATGAGAGATTTGATGTCGAAAAATATAAAACTGCATGTTAGCACGAAACACAAGCATACATTTAACAAAACACATTCATGCATCTTACAAAACGTAAAAATGCATTGTTGGCCATGAGATCTAAAGGGGTGCTGTGCCAAGACTGGGTGTCTTGTTGGCGCAAGACGCTCCAAACTACATGTTCCAACAAGACGCCCAAACTACATGTATTATTGTGTTCAACTGCATGTATTTTTGGTTCATTTAAATGCATTGTCTAGTTCAACTAAATACATGGTTTATTTTTCGCAATCACATAACAAATCAAATTACTAATCTACCTTTAATATAACGAAATTAGAGAAATTAAGCTTAAAAAAAAATCCAAAATAACTCCACCATAGGATCTATGAGATGAGTAGATAAGATTGAGTATTACATACTACCTCGACTCGGGTAATATTTGATCACTACTCTCTCTCTCTCTCTCTATATATATATATATATATATATATATACTTTATTTTGAGTTGAAATAATTATTTCTATTTCTTAGTTAATTCTTACATGCGCTTTGTACCTTTTAATTGATTTCATGCATGTAAAAAACAAATTATCTAAATTATTAACTTCATTCCAAAAAATTATTTAATCTCACATATGCTAAAGAAAACTAATATTGAAAAGTATTTAAAATTTCTATAAAGAATTTATTAGAGTGTAATACCAATAACTCAAAAGTACAAAGTGTCTTTGCAAACATGTTGAAGTTTGTCAATTTGATGACATCCGTGCAGTGTGAACTTCTTTTGTATAAAGACAAAAGATGGGTCTAGCATTCAAACATATCAATTTATTAGAAAATAAAATAATTCGTCTTTCTATGTTCTATAAATTTGCATGTAATTATTAAAATTGAATGAAGATATTTGACACAATGTAAATATTCCATCCCAAAATTGTCTTTTACAAAAGTTGTTAATTTTAGACGTTAAATGACAATAATAAGCATTATAAAAGTTATTCGAAGTCAATATTAACGCACTTTTGTGCCTAAAATAATTAGTTAGAAAATGATGATCATGTATGGAAGACGCAGAATTTTACGGATAATCTTAGCCAGATTTTCGTAAACTTATTGAAGCAACATGTTTTATTCAAAATTTTAATTTATTTTAAAAGAAACGCTCGTTTTTTTTAAAAACTTGCTTTAGTTTTGAGAACGTCACCACAGTTGATTCTATAAGAAAAAACGTTTTTGTAAGATAAATATAGCATACTAATATTATAATTAGTTTTTAAAACTTTACTCCTAGATTTTAAAATAAAACAGCATCAATAATTGCAATGGAATCTTATTTGAAATAAAAGCTTTTCTTCCGTAAACGATTCAATATAATTTAATAAACATAACTAAAATTACTTTGAAACTAAAGCTAACAGAATAATTAAAATCTATTTCGACTTATATGTAACTAGGGATGCGTACAAATCAAATAATTTTTGTTTGGTTTGGTATCTAATTTGAAATTTTGATATTTGAATTCGAAATTTTATGATTTGAAAACAAGTACAAATACTTTTGGGGGGGTCTCTTGTGCGTGCGAGCGCACAGTAAGATCATCTCTAATTAAGTCATTAATTATATAATTAATTAATTCTAATTAAAAATTAACTAATTCTAAAAATGATTTAATATTTTTATTGAAATTAATAAATTATAATTAAAAGTAATAAACCCTAATTATAATTAATAAACTCTAATTGTAAATTAATAAGTCCAAATTTTTATTTAATAAAATCTAATTTAGAATTAATAAATCCTAATTTTGAATAATAAATCTTAATTTATATTAATAAACCATAGTTATGAATTAACCCCAACTTAAAATTAATAAATTATAATTATAATTAAAATTAATAAACCCTAATTATAAAATTAATAAGTCCTAATTATTCTTAAACACCCTAATTACCATCTAATTACCTTAATTCATTAATTATAATGGGTAAGCGCACATGTTGAGACTACTCTCACCCAGGTTTTTGTCATACTTTTTTTGGTTCGATTAGTCATCAAATATATATGAATTCAAAACCATGATATTCGATTCGATATTCGTAAATACTTAATTAAATATTTATATATATACAATATTCAATTCGATATTCACAAATGTTCAATTGTATATTTAAAAAAATCAAGTATTCGAATTGTATAATTTAGATAAACTTTAAAAAATTCGAATTGAATATTCAAATAATTTTGAATATTCGTGAATAACAGTTCGAATCGAAGATAATAACCAAAAGTATTGAATACCAAATTGAATATGTAATTATTGTCACAAATAAGAATCGAATGCAATGATATTCGATTTGATTTATTTACATCCCTACCAATAACCTCATATTTATCAAACTGAAATTTTATTAAATCAACTGAATTTATTTTCTATTATTTTTAAAGGATGATAAAATCTTAATCCTTATCTAGAAAGAAAATGTAAAACTTATTTTGGAAGGACTCGTATAGTAAAGATTCGGAAAATACCAGATATTTCAATTTATTTCCAAAAGTATTCTGATGTTTAAAACATAACATTTGATAGGTAAAGTTGATAGTATCACAATATTTTCTAAGGTGGAAAAATCACTCATCATGTATAATTCGAAGCTAGAAGTTGAATTTGAAATTTAACGTACAATCGCAGGGAACATCAATCACTTGAATGACACTTTAAAAATACGATTGGATATATTTTTGTGACATTATTTACATGTAAAATACTAAAAAATAAGTATTGTTTTAAACGTTATTATATTACGTGTGTCTGGCATTTTCCGCATAGATATACTGGCAATGTGGGAATATATTCTACCTGTAAAATGTTCCTAAAATTATGAGTTCGCACGTATTTTAGATATCGATGTTTATATTAACTTTTTGCTTGGAGATTTAGCTGTCGATAGCTATTCGAAAGAGGCCCCAACAAATTTTAAATAGTTCCTTCGCACTTAGTTCACTGATTGCAAATTTGCAAGTTGCAACAGTGATCGAGATTTGACTCGAGCGGCCCTCCTTCGTCACTCGTCACAACATAAATATCTATGTTTTCGGAGAACAGAATGTTTGTGGTTTATAACTTTAAACAATAAACTTCGTATTTTGCAAGTAAACTCACACAACTGTTCCCATTGTGTTTATAATTTTTTGTATTAACTTACCGTTATCGCATAAAAATAAAGTTTATCAAAAATACAGCTAAAGGATGCTATTTTTATAGTCCAAAATCATACTCATTTCGTCCCAAAATATATTTCGAGAATCTTCATGTAGTTTTAATAAAAGTTATTGAATATTTTGTGAGTAGAGTAAATATCTCACATTAATATATTATTAAATTAATTAATGATGGGTCGTATATGGTGAAATGTGTAAATAAATTATGTTATTGAAGATAATAAGTAAGTATAGTGGTGGATAGTGGATGATAAATGTATTGTCAAAAATAATAAATAAAAATATTATGTGAAATAGTTTTCATAAGTGAAAAGGACAAATTTGGGGATATATTAAAAGAAAAATTAGAAACAAATTTTGAGAATAATTAAGAATACACTTGATCAATAAATATCAAGAGATTCACATATCTTTATCGAGAATTATATTTATATTTTGTCATGCTGAATAATTTTGAAAATATAAATAATGGCCTAATAAAAGCCGTCAAATTTGTATGAACAATGTACGAGATCACCATACATGATATAGCAGTCGTAATATGCTTCATGATATTCGCACATCATGCTAAATATTTCATGCGAGTAAGTAACATCGATATAGTGAGAATGAAATTGAAAAGCATGACATTATAAAAAACAATAATTCAACAGTTGTCAAGGAATAGCAACAAAAAATGATAATCAAAGACAAATCACAAAAAATAGTAATATAACAAAATTCCACGTGGACCACATGCCGACTTAAATGTGGACAGCTCAGTATAGAATAGAAGCGCATCATCAGCACCAGTTGAAGCACAATCACATCCTCATTCTCTGAGGTTGTTCGCACGTCATCTTCCCTCCTTCTCACACTACACTACAAATACGCTCTCTCCCGTTCACATTTCCTCTGCTTCGTACACATTCACCGCCTCCCTCCATTTTACACGAGCAAAATCGAGAAATTTGCCCGCGCGGCGGAGCTGTGGTGAATGGCGGTGGAGTACACTTGCTGCGAGGTGCAATTCTTCGTTCACATTGCGGTGATTGTGTTTTTGGTGCTGTTTGCGGGCCTAATGTCCGGGCTCACTTTGGGCCTGATGTCTCTCAGCCTCGTCGATCTCGAAGTTCTCGCCAAGTCTGGAACTCCAAAGGATAAACTATATGCCGGTACGTATCAAGTTTCAATCTATTTATGCTATTTGTAATCTTCGGATATTCTGAGAGAAATGAAAGTACTAATTAAAAAAAAAACATATCGGTGAAGTTCCAGTTTCCAAACACGAAATTACTTTTAGTTAATGTTTATATTCTTATTTGCAGAGAAGATACTTCCAGTTGTCAAAAACCAGCATTTATTACTCTGCACTTTGCTTATTTGCAATGCCGCTGCTATGGAGGTACATATCATGTGATTTTTGTGTTTATTATACCGCATAATTCAATTTGAGATCGGTAAAGGTTTGAGTTATTTTTCAATTTGAGATTAATGGTGTAAATGAGATATTTGTGTTCTCAGACACTTCCTATTTTCCTGGACGGCATCGTTTCGGCTTGGGTTGCGATTCTCGTATCCGTCACTCTGATACTTCTGTTTGGTGAGGTAGAGCCTTTTTGCAATTAAATTATTGAAGAAGCTCATTTTATAATTAAATTATTTAAGAAGCTCATCATCTAATGATTAATACTTAATGTCAGATAATTCCACAATCTGTTTGCACTAGGCATGGACTTGCTATTGGAGCAACTGTTTCCCCAGCCGTTCACGTTCTTGTTTGGATTTGTTTCCCTCTTGCATATCCCATAAGCAAGGTAACCTTTTCGTATTCTTCACTCCACTATGTATTTGTCAAGTTTTTACAGTTTTAATTTCAGCATCTTTTTTTCTGAAGTTGTTGGACTTCTTGCTTGGTGATGGCCATAGAGCTTTGTTTCGACGCGCTGAGTTAAAAACACTTGTTAATTTTCATGGCAATGAGGTAGTACATGTGAATTAATAATTTGGCTTTATAATTTCCTAGCTTTCTTCATCAAATGTAACTCTAATTTTGTATTATATAGGCTGGTAAAGGTGGAGAACTCACACATGATGAGACAACAATTATTGCTGGGGCGCTTGAACTCAGTGACAAAACTGCTAGTGATGCCATGACCCCACTATCGGAGATATTTTCAATCGACATAAATGCCAAGCTTGATAGGTTATGGATGATTCGTGATTCAACAATTTAACTCTTATGATCATTATATGTGTTTTAAATAGTGTTATTCATTCCTGTTGTAGGTCTTTGATGAATCTGATTTTGGAGAAAGGACATAGTAGAGTGCCGGTCTATTACGAGCAACCTACAAATATCATTGGGCTTGTTCTGGTACATGTTTCATACTTTAGTTTCAGATAAATTAGGAGTTACTATGAATTTGGATGCACTAATTAGATATATGTTACTACTTCAAAGTTAGGTTTGCTTAGTAATATTCCACAAATTAAGTCACCAGCTTTACGTAAATAAACTTAAGTTTAAATAGTTTTGTTTTGATTCTTTTGAATTAATCCTACGTTATCCCACTATTTTAGGATCCCCACTTTGTAATCTAGGGAATGAATTAATCATATAAAGAGGTCTTTTTTTCCCTTTCAAATTGACCTTACATTGAGTTGATACTTCAAAATCCTTGCTGTATACAAGGGAATCAACTAGACTCTGTAATTTAAGATGTAAGCTTTCTAAGTTGGTTGGATCCTAGTATTTGATGATCCTCAACCAATATTCTAGATATGAAAAGAGAATGTGGCATATGTGCAAGTGATACAACATGAAGTAGTAATAAATATATAGGAGTAATGAGATTTTTAAATTTCACTATAGTCATGTACTTGGATGATTATAGTCATCTGTTTTCCTTAGTTAGCGTATTCTTTTATTTTCTTTTATCATACAGTGTCATCCGTAGTTGATGCACATCACTTTGTTGTTGACTAGAGAGTTACAAAGTTAAGTTTTCAGTTCGGCCCTCCTATTTCCACCTTCGAGTAGTGCATTGTACACAACCTTTAACTTAATATGTAGTAGCTCCAACTGCTTGTGTGTACTGATGTCCTTCCAGGTTAAAAATTTGCTAACCATTCATCCAGAAGATACAGTACCAGTAAAGAGTGTCACAATTCGCAGAATTCCAAGGTATGTTCGAACACTGAAAACTCTAAATCTTATATTCAGAAATGAGGCCTTGATTACATGTGTTAATTTTTCCATGCTTCATTAAGATGGTTTTAGAAATATGGAGAATGTGATGATACCTCTGGTTCCTCTTAGGGTTGCAGAAACCTTGCCACTATACGACATCTTGAATGAATTCCAGAAAGGTCACAGTCATATGGCTGTAGTCATAAAGCAGTATACCAATACAGTCGACAAACCTGCTAGCCAAGCGCCGCTAGATAGTAAGTTTTGTTGGTTCCTATAATTACTGTACAATAACATATATGTCTGCACTTTCAAAACCACTTACGTTTACACTGTATGTGCAGATCCAACCAAGGATGTGAGGATAGACGTGGACGGTGAAAAGATTGTGAAGACGAAGAAATCACTACAGACATGGAAGAGTTTCCCAAACAATGGAAATGATTCTTTTAAAAATACACACAGGAGCAAGAAATGGACAAAAAATATGTATTCAGACATTCTGCAAATAGATGGAAACCCGCTGCCGAAGCTCCCAGAAGAAGAAAAGGCTGTAGGGATTATTACCATGGAAGATGTCATAGAAGAACTTCTGCAGGTGAAGTATATATTAATTATAATGTGTTTGTCCTACTTAAAATTTTCAAATTTTCTAACATTATATGATGGATTGCTTCTTGCAGGAAGAGATATTTGATGAAACGGATCACCATGTTGACGAATCATGACCACATATATAAAGAGATAGCATGTTGTATGCGAGAGATATATACAGTAGAGATACTACTTCGAAATTGTTGCTGTGGCTCTTTAGTGCAACTTTTATTAGTATGTACAAGTTTTGGTTGGATATATGTGATAAATTGGATAGGAAGTCATGTTTCTTAGTCTTATGGCTTAGAAATTTAGAATGCAGATTGCTTCAGATATTGAACAATATTAATTGGTTCATGAAGCTCGATTTTGTTCAATCAAGGATCCAACTGAACTTTTATGGTGTTATATAAATATTTGTATTTTCGTAAATTGGAGTTGTGGTTGCGATTGAAATACATTGAACTGGTGCCAGATTGATTTCTATCTTATGTTGACATCAAGGTGGTCATTTTTCGTGCCACAAATAGTGGAATATTGTCGTGATTATATGTTTTTCTCTTTCTTTCTGAAATGAATATTTACTAGTAAAACCTAAAAATGTTTATTTATCGCTGTCTGTCATCAATAACGTATCTATGTTTATTTTATACTTTTACATATAATATTCAGAATAGCATTGTATATTTGTATGTCACTAGACTTAAACATAACAAGCCAATTGTATACGTGATTGTAATTACAAATATACATGTATGTATTTGATTAAATAAAGTAGTCCCTATATTAGTCGGAAATGAAGCAATACTATAGCGCTTCACAATTTTCTTTTAAGTCCCTTATATTTTTGATTCATCTTAAAGAAAAAATATATATTGATTTGTTTGATGTTAATATGATCTAAAAAGATAAAAAGAGAGATTGTCAGAAACAGCTTTCTATCATAATTTGTTAATACATTTTATTTGTGTTTTCTTAAACCTCACCGACAAAGGACGCATCCCACTGCCCACGTCATCAATCCGCTCCACGCTCAATCTCAAATCTTGACCGTTGCCCTCGCCAACCACGTCATCTATCCTTCCCATCTCAAGAAACAATCGCAGCCGTCCACAGAAATTCAAAATCCGACCGCTCCAATTTTCCCTTCGTCCCGCCACTTTGAATTTTGAAGAAACCTTGCTATAAATCTCCACCGAGAATCCATCCCTTCTTCATCCACAAATCAAATCTCAAATCCTTCCAAAACCTTCGCGCAGTTCTCCTCTCTCAGAAACCCTAGAAATGGCACGCACAAAGCAGACTGCCCGCAAATCCACTGGCGGCAAGGCACCGCGCAAGCAGCTGGCCACCAAGGCCGCCAGGAAATCGGCTCCGGCCACCGGCGGAGTGAAGAAGCCCCACCGCTTCCGCCCAGGAACAGTCGCCCTCCGTGAGATTCGCAAGTACCAGAAGTCCACTGAACTGCTGATCCGCAAGCTTCCGTTCCAGAGGCTTGTGCGCGAGATTGCGCAGGACTTCAAGACGGATCTGAGGTTCCAGAGCTCCGCTGTTGCGGCGCTGCAGGAGGCGGCGGAGGCGTACCTTGTCGGGCTCTTTGAGGATACGAATCTGTGTGCTATTCACGCTAAGAGGGTTACGATTATGCCCAAGGATATCCAGTTGGCTAGGAGGATTAGGGGTGAGAGGGCATGATTTATAATTTGGGGGTTTTTGTTGCTGTGGTGGTGCTAGATCGATTATTGGGCTAGTCAGTTTGGTTTGATGGTACTGTTGTTGAATCTGTGGTTATAATTTTGAATTTCCGTGAGGAACTTGATGTCAGATCTATGTTCTGTTGTTGTCATATAAACATATCAATGTTATTAGAAATCAAATGTTATTTCACTGGATTCATTATAAATAGCTACAATATATGGGGCTTAAAATTGCTTTATTTCACCCAGTTGTTACATGGGAACTAAATTGGAGTTTTAAGTCTTGTTGAACTAAGGTGGTTGCTTGCTCTTGATTGAAGGTTTAGGTTTTAGGAAAGAAAAAATGATAAGCATTTCTAACTTGTCCCCATAAATGGCAATCAGGTGCAACTTAATTCTAGTCCGTGCTGATATGGAACATAACACAAATGAGTTTATTCAGAAAGATTTGGCTGAGAAAAATCGATAAGAAAGGAGGACAATATTCAGTTTAATATTCCAATAATATCAGGAAAAATTTTCCATCTTTTTATAGAGCATGGTGAAGATGGAGAAGCACATAAACTCAGTTTAATATTCCAATTTCAACCTTGTGGCCTGGATAGGAAATTTTTCTGCAAAACATCTTTTGTTGAAAACTCTTACTATTAGTTTGGGAACTAATTCAGACAGAGACCTCGTGCCGCCTAAACTAAAAAAGAAAGAGAAACAAGGAATTCACCCTGCTTGTCGTTAATAGTTCACATGCAACTTGCATGATGCAAGAGTTGTTTCAGTATCTTTTCCACTAAATCAACACTTCTCTCCACCAAATCTATTCGTGATTGCACGAGTTTTCTTCCTGAAATAGTTTCTCACAGATGCAGTAAATTCAAAGAGTGAATAAAACAAATGCAGTAAATTCTAAGAAGAGAGAGATACATCTTCATGTCCAAACTAGACCATATTAATAGTTAAAATGCAACCAACTTCACTCCTATCCTTCTTATTAGATCTAATCCAGTACTTTTAGCCCATGTTGAATAAACTCGAATCTGTTCCCATTCCATACCACACATGCATAACGAATACAAACCATTTTATTACAACTCAAATGTGGACATCTAGAATTTTTCTACAGTCCCTTGGATAAGCAGCTAGCCATCACAAAAACGTCAAGAGATATCATGAGTGCTAGTAGAACGATGATATAAATTAATGTACATACAACAAATGGCAACTACATACATTGATATATCTGGGCCATCACGAGACAAGGCCCTAAGCAACCTGCTGCTTCCCATTTGAAAAATGTTATCTATGATCACTTTTCTTGTCCTTCCTCCTCCTTTTACTCTTGTCTTTCGGCCTCTCTTTTGATTTGTGTTTCCTCGAATGCCGCTTGCTTGAGGCTCCCTTAGCTTTCTTCTTCCTGTGTGGATGCGATTCATCATCTGAAGATGATTCGCTAGATTTCAGGGAATAAGGCTTCTCCGGGCCAAGGACGACTCTAGCTCTATTTGTCCTCTCATTATCGCTTTCAAACTTGTATTTAGAATCTGGGCTAAGGGGAAGGTAAGGGCCAGTTTCATCCATCCTCGATCCAACAGAACCCCTGCCTCGCTTGATTCTGTAATTGGAAAGATAATGCAATTAGCATAGATAATAATTACATCAACAAGGACAGCTGCCAAATTAAACAACCAAATTGTATGCAGAATATAACGTGAATGAGAAACGAACCTGGATTGTAAAAATTGGTCAATCTCATCATCCTTTAGACCCTCATCCTCCATTGGATCGAAACGGCCAACAAATCTTTTCTTTGTAGAGAGAGACGCATTTGCACTGTTCTCCATTTCATTGCTTCCTCTACTCATACTAGTGTGAGATTCATGAATGTCCTTGTGACCTCTTACACTGCTGCTCTCACTTCTGATTCCTCTAAGTTTCTCGTCCAGTTCCAGCTGTTTTTCCCTTAGTCGCCACATCTCATTAACTTCAACGACACGATTAGCTGCAGTACCAAATGTCAGATGGGAGTTATACAATAATGCATCCAGATACATAAGATACTAAAGCTGGTTAGAAAAGACACCCGTGTTTCTGTGATACTTGCCATACTACTTGTAGTCTCAATATATCAACAGTAGTTCAGCTCAGCTTTCCATAAAACAGCCAGAAAAAAGAGAAAGTTCAATTTACTGTCCAGCAACAAACATCCAGAAGATCAAACAACCTTCTTAGTATAAAAAAGTTATTTTCGCTTCTTAAGTTGCATGCTCAATGAACAGATTTCCTCATCTCACAAAAAGATTTTGAGTAAAATATACAGCAGAGAAAAAATTATAACTTAATGACGCATACACCATTTCGACTCAAAAATCCAATCAAATATATTTTTGTATGGCTTCAATTCAGTAGATAATCTAAAACAAGACAATAACTTTTGCTTCATAGTTTTCTACTGCAGATCTCCACAATCAACTTTAGGGGACATATAAAGACTTTCGACGTATAAAAGACAACACAATCCCTTGATCTTCCACGCTGGCTAAAGAAAAGGCTATCTTTCAGTCCTTTCTATGACCTAGGGACTATCACCCTAAACATGCATAATTAAGTTAATATTAGAAAACGGAGCTTTATGAGTATTTGCTTGAGAACACCCTGTATTATTTCTAAAAACAAGGCAAGTCCAATCCAACGAAGAATTTCGTCTATAAGCACAGCCCCAAAGAACAACAACCAGTAAGAGATGCCCACACATATATATTTAAATTATAGCCCATTCCAAAACCAAAAGAAGAACATAGGCAGCAAAAACTTACCTTGTTGTACTCCACGAACAGTTGCAATCAAGAAACGAGAATTTGGTCTACTTCTAACAGTGGGTTCACGAGGATAAGCAAGTGCACCTTCCTTCTGAGCCTCACGACGCAATTCTGCAGCCTCCTTTAAAAGAATGGCAGCTATTCTGTTTTCCGTCTCCAAATCCATATTAAAACCTCAATAAGGATGTTCTCTAAGGGGCAAAAGAAGATATTCCTGCATAGTAGAAGCAGATTTAGAACATTTTCATTAATCAAAGATGCCAGGTGAATACATATCAGTTCAGAAATCTTTTATGCTCTTTAGTTTTCAATTATAGATTCAAACGTATGAATATCATCAGTGGCTGCTATTACCTAAACTGTTTATCTTTATACTTTATTGAAACACAATTCGAGGAGCATAATTCAGATCAGAGATTGACAGACTAGTCTACAAAAATCTCTCGCCGAGGCTGGAGACAATTTATCTCTCATCTTTAACCAGAATCCAGAAAATACACATTCTTTAACACAAGAAAGAAATTCAACTATTATGTATCCATCCTCTTCGCCTTCCTTGAGTAGATTTACTGTGGGTTCAATTATCACAGGGGGATATGAAAATATTAACAAAATCATGTATTCTCTTAATCAATTGATTAACTTTCAAAATGATAACATATTATATTTACCTCAAATCTTCTGCAAAATATGTGCAGATTCTGTCGCCAGAGCGTGCTACACCCACTTAGATTTATGTCAGGTGCCGGTGATTTTAAGGCGTACGCGAGTTGATCGGGAAGATTTCTCGAGCAATAGGATGGATTTCCGGAATTGATGTCTAGGGTTTTTGGGTACAGACAAAGAGATTGTAAATATGCAACAAAACGAAGTTCGACTGTTAAACAAGAAAAGTGATTGTGCATATTAGAGAAGTGAGATATCGAGAATGAAAAACCTACGAGTTTATGTTTTAAAGCATGCAGGTTTGTGTTTCGTTGTATGCATATTGTTGTTTAATAGTATGCACGTTTCTGTTATGTAATAAGCATGTTTATATAGTATTATGTATATGCAGATTTGTGTATATTGTTATGCAGGTTTATGTGTATTAGTATGCATATTCTTTGCTGAAAGCTTCATCTCGTTATCTCCTTCTCCGATTTATCTCATTCTTCGATTTCCGGCGAACTCCACCGTAAACCACCGTCTCCTTCTTCGATTTTTGATGAACTTAACCTTAAACACCACCATAGTCATCCTCCATATCGGTCATTCAACCTTATATCAAAATTCTCTTATTTTTTTCTTAAATTTCAGGCAGCTCCAACCATAGCCACTATCCAATCGCTACCGCCGTGAAAGCCACAGCCACGACCGTTTCCACCATACCATTGCTGTCGCCGTGACCGCTTCCACCACGCCATCGTTGCCACCTACTTCTCTTTCTTCTTCGACGAACAACACAATTTACAATAGAGGTGAAGAAAAAGAAGAAGAAGAAAAAAAAATAATTACTATATTGCCCTTAAACGAAAATTAAGATGTCATTCCACGTGTCGTTTATCTAAGCTGTCCACATGAACACATTGTGTGATCTAAATTGAGTACTACATACTACCTGGGGACCGGGTACTACGGAAACCCAACCATATATATATATATGTATATATAGAGTGAGGTTCAAATAAAACTAATTTTAACGTGAGAACTAAGAACTACGGAAATTCTTTACGAACAAAATGAATACGTTGCGAAAGTTAATGAATACGTTGCGAAAGTTAATGAATCCAAAATTGAATTTTCACCGGGTTCGAATCCCATGAGAGACGAAAATTTATTTTTTTTATTCATTAACTTTGCAGTCAGATTCATTAACTTTCATAAAGATATTCATTTCTCATTCTCACAATAAAATGGTTCTCTTAACCCTCCCTATATATATATATATATATATATATATATATATATGGATTGATTATAGAGGAACTACCTCTTAGATAAGAACTAAGAACCAATAACCATCGTTAGATTAAATAAGATCGGATGATTCATAATTATTTAATGATAAAATAGTCAAATCCCTAAATTTTCGTTATTTGGATATTTCACATTCTATTCTCCGTTGTTCATATAATTCCTGTTGTTATTCATACAATCGTAGTTCTTGTGCATGTTATCACATTCCAATTCATTGTTATGTTCATATAATTCATGGTGTTATGCATGTAATAGTAGTAATTGTGCATATAAAAATAATTTCGAAAATAAATATATAGAATCCCTTAATTTTATGACTAAACGGTTATCATTAAAATATGAGAATAATAAACTATTTATAATAATCTTGACTGTTAGTTATAAAAAAATAAATGGATCACATTAGTTTTTAGTTCTCAAAAAAATTAGAGTTATCATTTGATCCACTATATATATATATATATATATATATATAAACACACGAATTTTGTACATATTTTGAAATTTGCACACGAACTTTTAAAAGAAAATATAAATATAAGAACTTATATGCTATAGTAATTTTATCATATTTTATGTTTTTCTCCAAATTAAAACAGACATGGCAAGTCGGAATATTGATATAGAAAAATCAGACATTTAAAAAGACAATGTCATATATATCATTTTAAACCGGCATCATTTTCATTTGGATTGTATCAATTAAAAATTAGAACTATTGAAATAGTCTAGAAAAAAATATTTGCAGCACACTGCATTCGAATATGCAATGTTAGTTTCGAATGCAGTGTGTCACAAATCACAATTAACTATTTCTCAACATAAAACGATGATGTTTTAAGATGATATGTACGACATCATTTTTCAAATGTTCGATTAGTTCACATTAACATTCCGATTTGTCACATCTGTTTTAATTTAGTGAAAATAGAAACTACGGTAAAATTATTACAACGTATAAATTCGTGTATTTATATAGTCTTTTTAAAATTCATATGCAAAATCAGATATATGCAAATTTTACTTATTTATATGTCAATAATCTTTATTTTTTTTTCACGAGAAAGATGATGCTAGATTGGCCAAGTCTTCTTTTGAATTTGATTTTTTTTAGCTCGGATCCCCCCCTTTAATATATATATATATAAGATTGGGTTTTCGTAGTACCCGGTCCCCAGATAGTATATAGTACTCAATCTAGACCATACATTTTGAACATGTGGACGCACCACAAGCCGACACGTGGTAATCCCCTTTTCATTTATTTATCTTTTTAATTTTCGCAGGGGTATATTGAGCAAAAATAAAAACTTAGTCTTCTTCTTCTTCTTCTTCGATTTTTTTCATCTTCTTCGAATTACTTTACGACGGTGGTGACGACGAGCAGCGGCGGTTGCGGTGTGACAGCAGCGACGGTGGCAGTGCGACATCAACGGTGTGAAGCATAAGACAACGGATTTTGAAAGATGAAAGGGAGAAAAAAAATAAGATTTTGAGAAGAAATTTGAGAGATTTTGTGAAAAAATGAGATGTGGATTTTGAAGGATTGAGAGACATGGTGGTTATTGCAGTAGTTTACGACGAAGTTCGCTGGTAATCGGAGAAAGAAGCGACAAAACGACGGAGAAGGATAATGAAGAATTTTGCTGTCGAAAATGAAGTATGCATGCTGCAAAACGTAAAAATGCATACCACAAAACGTCAACATGCATTCTATAAACCGTAGACATGCGTACTAAAAAATATAAGCATGTATATTTTCTAACAAAAATATGCATATTACAAAAAAATAACATGCATACGACTAAACATAAATATGCATGCCACGAAACACAACATGCATGCTTTAAAAAAGAAAATCATAGGTTTCTTATTCACGATATATCTCTTTATATCTCCTCCAATATACACAAACACTTATCTTGTTGATCCTCTGTTTTCTTTATTATTAATCATATGTTTTCTTTCGAATTATGAAGTTAGAAGTAACAGATCTAAATTTGAGAATAAATTTTAGAGAAATCAATCTCATATGCATTTTATGTTCAATATTATGCAGTTTTATGTTCAATCGTATGCAGTTTTCTAAATAACAATATGCATGTAGTTTCTGGAGAAACAAATCTCATGCATTTTTTTGTTAACGCGTATGCAGTTTTATGTACAAACATATGCAATTTTGTGTTCAAACATATGTAGTTTTCAGTTTTAAAACATGCATGATTTGTTTTCACAATCACATAACAAATCAAATTACTAATCTACCATTACTTTTGCGAAAATCAGCGAACTTAAGCTTAAAAAGTCCGAAAAAATCTCAATCATAGGATCTATGAGATGAGATGAGTGAATGAGATTACGATCTTCATACTATCTCGCTTCTGGATCTATTTGATCCATCCTCTATATATATATATTACTTTTCTTTGTTTCCCGTTAAGTTTGGTTATTAGATTTAGGTGCATTAGTTAGCTGGCTGGGTATGCGCTTTTATATGTAATTGGGTTGATTTTATAATTTGAATGAGCCAGCAGTATGCGTTTTGGACTTTAATACAAAGTTGGGTTATTAAGTTAGAGATTATGTTCATTGCTAAAATGTTTGATAGTGAGTTGTGATAGTAAATTCTACATGAAATTGTGTGATCAATTCGATCTTAAAAAGCATGGAAGAAATTCGAATTTGAATATTTGACCTTAACAATGATATGATTTTTTTTTGATTAATTTAATATAAAAATTTAAAGGTCGCGTCACGGTGAATTCGGATCCGATACCTTTGGCCTCGAGCATTAACCACTCTACCACTAAATCAACACACACACAACAATGATGATTCTATCGCTAGATCATGACAAAGAAGTAGAGTTTTGGAATTGAAATTGATTTCACACATACTATTTACAATTTAGACTACTTTTAAATACTGATCAAACTATTTCGTAAAAAAAGAAAAAAGAAATTGAAAATGAAATGCTAAACTAAACTGATGATGCCATTTCGACATGTAAAACTTCTGTAAAGGATTACCAAATGTAAACCCCACAGAATCTAGGGTTTGTATTAAAAATTGCAAACCAAAAATCTCGTCACAATTGGCGGCTCTGACTGGGAATAACTGTGCATCACAGTGCAACGCCAACTCTCATCTCCACACTCTCTTCTTTTCTCTGAGCTCACTTTGCGAAAATGTCTGCGATTCATCAAAATGTTTCTACTTCTCTCTCCGCATCCACCTCCACTTTCCTCGGTCACAACAATCTCAAGGCCATCAGGTTTCGACTATTTACATAACTTTGAGTTTAGCATTGTTTTCTTCTGTCTCTTGCTCAATTCGGATTTAACTGTAACTTTCGCGATTCTTGCAGGCCTTCTCATGTCTCCGTGGCGGGGAGAATGACTGCGGCTGTTAAATGTGTTGCGTCGCTGTCAGCTGAGAAGACTGGTGACTGATTTCCTCGTTATTGAATAATGTGTTTTTTTACCCGTTCCCTTGTCATTTTCGTGATTCTTTTTTCACGCACGTGTAATTTTATCTTGAATGCACGAATATGTCTGTATTTCCTACTCAAATACTTGCCTTTGTGTTCAAATGTTATGAATTTAATGGTAAGGAAGCTTGGAAAGATGACAGAGCTCCTTGACTGTAATTTTTTTTAAGAACAATATATCACTGCTAGAAAGTAGATAAGTTCTGTACTCTCACCAATTTGGGACTCTGCTTAAAAGTGCAAAAGCTATTAGGAGAATGGCAGATGTGGATGTGTAGCGCAAAAACAAATACAACAGACTAATCGGACGAACATTTCAGTAAACATTCGAGAGAGAGTTCTGATCATGAGGACGAACATGTTATTCTTGAATATCCTCTGATTGGTTTCTTCCTGCATATTGTTATGCATGAGTTATTTTGTGTAGTTAAATGATATGGATATTGTTCAGACATTAACTTTAATTCAATATGCTCACTGTTGATGCTACTTTTGATGAAGCTTACAAGACAAATGTGGCGCGCAACAAAAACCTAGCTAAACTTCAAGCTGGCTATCTCTTTCCTGAGGTCTGCTTCAGGACTATTGTTTCTAATTTTATACCATTTTGATAATTCTTGTTTTATCTGGTGCAGGTTTTAGTGAATCAGAATCTCATTTTGCATGTGCTTCTTTTCTGTACTAACATTAGCAAGGATTGCCTTCCTCGGTTTTCCTCAGAAGTTTCTTAGAATCCTTGAAATCTTGGAAGCTTTTATGAAAATGCACAAAATGTTCCCAAGTAAAACTGAAAAATTTGTCTTAACTCCTGAGTGTATCTCATATCTTTGCCTTTTGGATCTTTATAAATTCCACAGCACAGAAAGTAATGCAGCTACTCTAATTTCAAATGCAGATGATCAGACATTTCCAAATGAAACTTCGATACTCATTTCATTCCCACCTTCCATTTCTATTACACATATTTATGCCCAAAGTAGCTGCATTTGGTTATCCCTTTCGGTAATAAAGGTCTTTTATTTTCTTTATTTAAATATATTTGTATTTATGCAGTAATGTAATGTGGTGGTGAGATTTGAAGGTTGTTCCTTTTGTTCTGGATTAAGAAGTTCATGATAGTTGGTACTCTATTTTGTTTCTGGATGTAATAACTGGATTTAAAAAAAAATGCTATTTTGTTCTTAGATAGCAAGACAGAGAAATGCGCACATTGCTAAAAATCCTGACGCCAAAGTTATCAGCCTTGGAATAGGAGACACAACTGAGCCGATTCCAGAAGTCATTACTTCTGCCATGTCGAAGGTATTGTTGTTCTGAGCCTCATCAGCAATTCTTAACAGTTTTTTTTTTTTTTTGGTGTGCCCATTGAGCATCACTGTATCCTGCTTCTGGTCATCAAAGCTCACCGAACTTGATGTTTTCACTGTCCTATTATATGGGTGTGCACGTGAACCCACTCCCCTGGGCGGTGAATTCAAGGCGAGATTTATGTCTTCTGGTAGCTTCTCCTTATGCAGTGTTTGCATCAGTTGAAATTATGGTCTTGGTCCCACAGGCTTTACTTTTGTAACTAGTTTAATCTAAATAGGCAGAAAACAAAAAGGTTTGTTTGATTGGGAAATTGTTGTTCATTCATAGATAGTATTTGTTTTTTTGTGCTCTTTTTTCTTGTTGGTTATTGGTCCTCTTTCCCGGATTATGATGACCTTTTCATATTAGAGATCAGAGGTGCTGTCAACAGTCGCTGGATATAGTGGTTATGGTGCTGAACAAGGTGAACAGGTAGTAATCTTCACATCTTTCCTGTCTTGTGCTCTTTGTGTTTTTTTCGGCCCTTTCCTGATAGAGTAAAGGTGATTGACGCTGGAAAGAGAAATTTATTGAAAGAAAACTCCTCAAAGAGGCCTACGGTAAATTACCGTCCAAAATTCCAATCTCAAAACTGCCCCTGACTGTGATAAAAGAAGCTATAAATAAAAATGCAACCCAACCCTAAAGCCCATGCAGCCCATGATAACTCGGGCCCGACTCAACTAAAACCGGACTTAATTAAATAAATAAATAACTAATTAAAACATAACACAATGACTAATAGTGCGCAACAACTCTTTTCCCACGCTATAAACCGCCCACGGGCGCGATCGCTATCAATTGCTCCCCGGCGTAAATTGTCCTCAAGGCGAAATCTGAATCGACTCGGACATCGCCGATATCCAACCACGTAGCTTCTTCCACATCCGGCCATCCCATTTGATCGAACACGGTCAACTTGTCGTCCATCGCGAAGGACCGATCGGCGCTCTAACACGGCCTCCGGTAGGTATGGAGGATCCACTAGGAGCTCGTCGGTAGTTGGGGTTCGCATGTGCTGCCCCAACAGCTTTCTTTAACAGAGAAACGTGAAACACGGGATGTACTCGCACCCCTCGGAAGTTTAAGACGATAAGCCACCGTCCCACACGTGCTTCCACCTCAAAAGGACCATAAAACGAGTGCGAGCTTGCCATGTCCCGCTTTGTAGAGGGTGGATGGCGATCGGCCAAATTTCAAGTAGACTAAGTCCCGACATGGAACACCACATCACGACGGTGCTTATCGGCCTCATGAACCATACGTTCTTTGGGCACGCTCGAGGTGGAAACGCAAATGACCTAAGACCTCATCACGTGATTGTAGGGACTCGACAAGTGCTCGCACTCGCACTTCCCGGCAAGAATTGATGCAAGGTGGGTGGGGCCATACACCGCTCAAAAGGAGTGGTGCTGCGGCGGAGTGAAACCGGTGTTGTAACAATACTCGCCCATGCTAACCACTTGCTCCATTGCTTAGGGCGTTCGACGAAAACAACGGAGATATGTTTCTAAACACCGATTTAGGACCTCGATCATCCATCTGTTTCGGATGGTATCGAACTCATTTTCGACATGGTACCGCCATTCGAAACAACTCGCGCCAAAACGAATCGAGAAAAATTGGATCACGATCGGATACAATAGAACTTGGCATGCCGTATAAGCGAACCACTTCCGTGTAAAACCTCCGCTCGATCTTTCTTTGTAAAAGGGTGACGTAGGGCTAAGAAATGCCCATACTTGAGAAGCGATCAACAACCACCAACACACAATCAATGCCTCTGCCGTGGTAACCCGAAATGAAGTCCGTGCTAATGTCTTCCCGCACGCGAGAAGGAATTGGCGTGAGGACGATGAGCCACCGGCGACTTTGTCTCGTACTTGTTCTTTTGACAGATCGAGCATGTCGCCACAAATTTAGTAACTTGCCTCATCATACCGCCCGTATACATTGGCGATAGCACGACGATAGGTACGGTATGCGCTCGCATGCCTCCTACCGGGTTAAATGGAACTCGCAATCAACTTGGGTATCCAATCGGACCGTGTTGGAACTACCAATCGCCCTTATAAAATAGAACTCCATGCACAAAAGTATAATGCTTAGGTGTCGGTGCCCGTTCTCCAACGCCGCTTTAATCGTCGCTAAACACGGATCACTTGCCACGTGTTGTTGTACCGACTTCAATCAACCCACTGCGACGGAGATGGCTGTAAATTCAGCGTTCATCGCTACGCGACAAAGGCATCACCGCTTTATTCGAGTTTCCTCCTTATAATTAATCAGAATTCATAGCTGGTAACTTGCTGCCCAATCTGTTGTGCGGAGTGGTCAATGGTTGAGTGAGGAGATAACGCAAACTTCTCCGATCGGTCCGAACCACAAAGCGTCGCCCGGAGGTATGGTCGCCAATGTTGTATGGCGAGAACCAAGGCCATCAATTCTTTTCATATCTTGACTTAGCTAGCAAATTTTAGAAATATGCTTGCTAAAGTAGCTATAGGTTGTTTATCCCGCATGAGTACCGCGCCAAGTCCTCGTCCCGAGGCATCACATTCCACAACAAATTCTTTAGAAAAATCAGGCGTTCGGAGCAACGGAGCCGAGGTGAGTGCGCCCTTGAGAGCTTGGAAGGTAGCGTCTGCATCATCTGTCCAGGTCCATTTTTTGGAGATATCCTTTTTTAACAATGCCGTGAGGGGAGCTGCGATCTTTCCATAGTCCCGAATGAAACGTCTGTAATAGCCTGTTAGCCCAAGAAATCCTCGCACCCCGCGCAGAGATGTTGGTGTAGGCCATCTTAGAACGGCTGAAACCTTGTTGGGGTCCATGCAAACTCCTTGACCAGACACAATATGGCCCAAATACTCCACGTTCTCCCGTCCCAACAAGCACTTCTTCGGATTAATCACCAAACTATGAGTTTGAAGAACATGTAAAACTTGCCTTAGATGAACCAGATGGGTGTCCCACGAGCAACTGTACACTAGGATATCGTCAAAAAATACCAATACGAACTTACGTAGAAAAGGTCGGAAGATATCATTCATTAAACTCGGAAGGTAGCCGCGCGTTTGTGAGCCCAAACGGCATCACCGTAAATTGTAGTGGCCGAATGAGTACGAAATGTCTGTCTTAGGTACATCAGGAGCGGCGACTCGGATCTGGTGGTAGCCTGCCTTGAGGTCTAGTTTGCTGAACCACTGGGCCCCATGTAGCTCATCTAGCAATTCTTGAATTACCGGGATAGGATACTTGTCTGGTACCGTGAGTTTGTTGAGCTCGCGGTAGTCAACGCAGAAACGCCACGAACCATCTTTCTTCCTCACTAAAAGAACCGGGCTAGAATAGGGGCTTGTACTCGGCTGAATAATGCCCGCTGCAAGCATCTCTGCTACTAATCGCTCCATCTCATCCTTCTGCAAGTGATTGTAGCGATATGGTCGTACTGAAATCGGTTGAGCCCCTGGTTGCAATGTGATACGATGGTCGTTGTCACGTGCTGGAGGGAGTCCAGTGGCAGGTGTGCTCTTGAAGGAAATTTAGCGATCACCTCAACTAGCTCACGTCGGGCTGCTGCAGAAAGCATTTCTGAAACTCCAAATTGGTCTAAAGCCATAGAGCAATCCATGGACCACAAAAACCAACACTCGTCTTGAGTCAAGAGATTGCACTTGTGAGAATTGCCGCCCTCTGGTGAGGTGAGGAAGGGTCCCATGCAAACAAACTTTTCGACCTCCACCGAAAATTCCATGGTCAAGGTTCTCCATTCGCTTTCACCTCTCCCAACATCGCCAACCACGATACTCCCAATATTATATCAACACCGCCAATGGAAACACGTAGCAAGATATAGTGAATAACTCGGATTCTAACGGTGGGGTTACGTTCTTACGATTCCACCAGCTGGACTTTTGATCCATCACCTAGATCACCGAGAACCATTCCGTAGGTTCAATGACCCAATTCAATCGCTTGGCCACACTAGCCGCCACGAAGCAATGACTCGCTCCGCTATCGATCATCACCTTCAGGCGAACTGCACCAATTCGACCGATCAACTTCATCGTTTGATAACCGTCCAAACCATTTGAAGTCAGCTCTGATAATTGTAGGTGTTGTAGGGTTGCTGAACCGTTCTCCTCCAGTGCCTCCTGAACCTTGCCTTCGGACTCTACTATTTCTTCTTCGCCGGAATCCTCCTCCTCCCCGCCGACCAGTACGTGCAGGGTTTTCGGGGGGCAGCGATGTGTCGGCCCGTATCTCAGGCCACATCTAAAGCATGTACCCGCAGCCAAATGTTTCTTGTACTCTTCATCGGACATGTTGCGGAAACGACGGGGGTTTCGCGGTCCTGATGAGGCTTGGGAATAGACCCCAGTTGACCGCTGTGGCGTAGTGCCTTGAGGTGTCACTGGCGAGGAGTGCTGATTGAAGGTGGATCGCGTCGGGTAACTCATGACAGTAGCCTTTCGTGATGAATAAACAGGTGGTGACGTTACTTGGTCGATTCTCTTCGCCATCTGGATAGCTGTGGAGTAATCTGTGATATTGGGATCTTTCATCTGCATCCGAATATCTGGTTTCAGTCCACCCAAGAAAAATCCCAAGTACTGGTCATCCTTGAGATCGGGCAGTTGGGCAAGTCCCTCTTCAAACGCAGCAATGTAGTCCTCCAGAGATCCTACCTGTTTTATAGTGCTGAATGCCTCGTACCCGTTGAGTGCAGAATTGGTCCCAAAACGAATCAGCAGTTCACGTGAAAATTGAGCCCAATTTAGTGTCGGGCAGCGACGTAATAAGATTTGCACCCACGACATGGCTGGGCCTGCCATGGCGATTAGGGCTATCTTTACTCTCTTCTCCTTCGGTGTTTCGTGCACTAAAAAGTACTGGTCGGCACGTGCGATCCAAGCTATGGCGTCAGTTCCATCAAAGCTTGGGAGATCCATCTTCTGGAGAATCTGGAGTGGAGCGGTCTGTTCTGGACTTGTTCCCGATTCGGTATCATGACTTCCCTCTGATTCTTCGTTGTTATCCTCTCTGGAGGATGATAACTTCTTCAACAGCGCGTCGAGTTTTTCATCTCGGGCAGCTTGGGCTGTTCGAAATTCTCGAAACTCCTGTACCATGCTAGAGATCTCTGCAACCACCTTCTCTAACCCTTCCAATCGCTGTTCAGTGTTCCGGGTAGTCACCATCTTGTGATCCGGCAGGTCGGACCAAATTGATAGAGTAAAGGTGATTGACGCTGGAAAAGAGAAATTTATTGAAAGAAAACTCCTCAAAGAGGCCTACGGTAAATTACCGTCCAAAATTCCAATCTCAAAAACTGCCCCCTGACTGTGATAAAAGAAGCTATAAATAAAAAATGCAACCCTAACCCTAAAGCCCATGCAGCCCATGCATAACTCGGGCCTGACTCCAACTAAAACTGGACTTAATTAAATAAATAAATAACTAATTAAAACATAACACAATGACTAATAGTCTGCAACAACTCTTTTCCCACGCCTATAAACCGCCCACGGGCGGCGATCGCTATCATTCCCTCCACTAGTATTGCATTTTCTTCTTTGTCAATCTGAGTTATAGGTATGGCTGCCATTGATGTTTTCGGCTTCCATTATTATTTACTAGATGGAGTAACAAAGGCACTCATTTTTCTAACTTGATTCTCAACAGAAATTGAGAGCTGCCATTGCTTCAACCTATTATTTAGGCCTTGGCATTGAAGAAAATGATATATTTGTATCTGATGGTGCAAAAAGTGACATATCTCGACTCCAGGTTAGCTTTTTCCACTTCTCTTGCGGGTATAGTTCAGCAATCGATAGGGTTTTTGTTACTGGATATATCTTTTTAGTTGCTTACACTTGATTGTGGTTCTTGGTTGGCAGGTCCTTTTTGGATCTAATGTGACAATGGCTGTTCAAGACCCATCTTACCCGGTACATATATTATGCTTTATTTTGTAAATAAGAGTCGAGTTATTAATATTATTAAAATATAATTAATCTTGCTGCATGAATCTTTCAAACGTATAATGTGAGGGTCTATTTTGTTGTTGCCGTCTTCTGTCAGGTCATTTGGCTTAAGATTGTTGACATCGCAGAATCGCCTTACACCTTACAAATTAAAATTCATTATGATGAGGCAGCATTGAGTGTGTCCACATGCTGAATAATTCTATTCTTGCTTGCCTCCTTTTGTTAATTGTGCTGCTACTAATGGACTGCTAAAACTGTTAGCAGCACGAGGATCTATTGGCTGTTCCATAAATAATTTTACCTTATCATCTCGTTCTTCTTTTGGAATTTTATGAAATATCTCCTCCTGTAGGCTTATGTGGATTCGAGTGTTATTCTGGGTCAGACTGGGCTGTTTCAGAAAGATGTAGAGAAGTATGTAAACATTGAATATATGAGGTGCATGCCAGAAAATGGGTTTTTCCCTGATTTATCCACGGTTCGTCGGACAGACATAATCTTCTTTTGTTCTCCGAATAACCCCACTGGTTCTGCTGCATCAAGAGAACAGCTAACCAAGCTTGTACAATTCGCTAAAGAAAATGGTTCTATCATAGTCTATGACTCTGCTTATGCTATGTACGTCTCAGACAATAGTCCAAGATCCATATTTGAGATTCCTGGAGCCAAAGAGGTTCGTGCTGTATCCTATATTTCTAGTCCTATGTAAATATTATTTGTATTCTTGTTTCTTGTGTTTATGTAATGTTCCTCAGATCCATCCTTTGTTTTACTTTTTTTTCAGTAGCTGCAATCATGGTTTTCTCTTGTCACAAAATGTTAGTGCATTTGCTAGTCTCTCAATTATTCAAGAGAAAGCATGCAAATGTTTGATGTGCTCATGTTCCTCTTAATAATCTTTTGTTCTTAAGTTGGTGATTCTATAGTTTGACATGCCAAATAAGATGGAAGATTTTGGTGTTGTTCTTCCTACACAGTTTGTATAGTTATTTCTGAGAAGCATGGATCACTTGGTTCTTTATAATTGTTGCAGGTTGCACTTGAAGTTTCTTCCTTCTCTAAGTATGCTGGGTTCACTGGAGTTCGTCTTGGTTGGACAGCAATTCCGAAAGAGCTCCATTATTCTGATGGTTTTCCCGTGGCCAAGGACTTCAACCGCATAGTGTGCACTTGTTTCAATGGTGCATCTAACATCGCTCAAGCTGGTGGTCTGGCCTGTCTTTCACCTGAAGGCATTAAGGTCTTTCCTTTTCCACATCCTTTTTTTCCTTCCCAATTTTCAATCTTTTGCAGTTTCTTCAAGAGAGGACAAAGTCAAAATTCCTTAAGCTAGAAAACATATGAGTGGAAGAAAAGGCAACAGCAAGGCTAAAATGATGCTTGGTATAATGACCATAAATCTATTATGTGCAGGGAATGCATGAGGTGGTTGGTTTCTACAAGGAAAACACTGCTATCATTGTCGACACGTTCAACTCACTCGGGTTTAAGGTTTATGGAGGCAAAAATGCACCATATGTTTGGGTCCACTTTCCTGGCCGTAGCTCGTGGGACGTGTTCAGTGAGATTCTGGAAAAGACCCATGTAGTCACCACCCCCGGAAGTGGTTTCGGACCTGGTGGTGAAGGTTTCGTCCGGGTCAGTGCTTTCGGACACAGGGAGAATGTTCTCGAAGCCTGTAGAAGATTCAAGGAGTTGTACAAGTAAACCACCCGCCTCCGCTGTCAAATTCTTCTAGAATCAATCGGACGACGTATATCAGCAGTGTTAATGCTTGATTTGCATCTAGATGTTTTCTTCTTTTGCCCCATTACTAGTACTCTGTTAATCATGCAGAAGCCTAAAGTTGCAGACAATTTAGTCCCCACTGCTTTGAATAAATTATCAAGTCCATTTCTTACCAGAAAGCAATGTTATCTGTTAAGAATATAAAACATGATGTTGGGGAAATTTTTTCTATATTATTAACTCATCAAAGCTTCTATATATACAAGAGTCCTACAATAGAAGGTAAATCCTAATCTAATCCATAAGATATACCATATATAAATATATATATCTAACACTCCCCCTCAAGGTGGAGCATAGATATTAATCATGCCTAGCTTGTTACAAAGATACTCAACCCTAACCTCATTAAGAGCTTTAGTGAAGATGTCTCCCAATTGGTCTTGAGTTCCTATGTACCCCGTGGAAATCAGTCTCCGCTGAATCTTCTTACGAACAAAATAACAATCAATCTCAATATGCTTGGTTCGCTCATGAAAGACCGGATTAGATGCAATGTGAATTGCAGCCTGATTATCACACCACAACTTAGCTGGTATTGAGATTTTTAAACACACTGCTCGTAAACCGATATATATACATGCTCTCACATACAGATTTAGCCATAGCTCTATACTCCGACTCTGCACTTGAGCGTGAAACCACTTTATGTTTCTTGCTTTTCCAAGAAATTAGATTCCCCGAGGAAAACATAAAATCAAGTAGATCTTCTATCTTCTTCGACCGCCCAATCAAGATCCGAAAACATTCAATCTTCTCATGGCCATGATCATCAGTACAAAATTCCACGTCCAGCGCTCCCTTCAAATAATACAAAATCGCTCCATCGCTTCCAATGATCAACAACAGGTGACATATACCGACTTACCACATTGATCGGATAAACTATATCGACGTGTCACTCTCAAATAATTCAACTTTCCAACCAATCTTCTATATTTCTCGGGATCATCAAATAACACACCATCTTTAGTAAGGTGTAAATTGGGAATCATTGGAGTGCTGCATGGTTTAACTCCCAACTTTCCTGTCTCAGAAAGTAAATCAAGCACATATTTTCTTTGAGATAAGAATATTCATTTCTTACTTCTCATCACCTCAAAACCCAAAAAATACTTGAGCTCACCCAAATCTTTGGTGTTAAATCGAGTAGAAAGAAAAGTTTTCAAAGAGATAATCCCGTCAGAATCACTACCAGTAATCACAATATCATCCACATACACAACCATCAAAATAATACCACCTTCAAATCGTTTGTAGAAAATAGAGTCATCGGATTTACTTTGTGTCATACCAAACTCCTCGACAGCGCGAGCAAAAATGCCAAACCATGCACGAGGACTCTGTTTCAAACCATAAAGTGATTTACGAAGATAACAAACCTTCTGTGACTCCCCCTGAGCAACAAAGTAGGGTGGTTGCTCCATATAGACATCCTCAATCAAATCACCATGCAGAAAGACATTCTTGATATCGAGTTGGTGAAGAGGCCAATGATACCGAGCTGCCAACGAAATAAGAAGTCTGATAGAGGTAAGTTTGGCCACGGGTGAAAATGTTTCACAGTAATCAACACCATAAATCTGAGCATAGCCTTTAGCAACAAGGCGAGCTTCCAAACGATCAATGGAGCCATCAGGATTGACTTTAATTGTAAACACCCACTTACAATCAATGGATTGTTTACCTTCAGGAAGCTCCACCAAAACCCAAGTGCCATTAGCATACAAAGCATTCATCTCCTCAATCATGGCTTTGCGCCACTCAGGATGGGCCCAAGCTTCAGCAACAGTTTTAGGAACAGATTCGAGAAAAGCAACAAAAGCACGAGACCAAGGAGACAAATATAGGAAACAAATGCAGAGATGGGATAAGTACAAGAACGTCTACCTTTACGAAGAGCAATGGGAAGATCTTCACTGAGGGTAGATCGGATGACGCCAAAATTATCAGCGATCGTGACATGAGGCTTGCGATCCGGGACAGGGCGAAGAACAAAAACCGAAAGTGGCGGACGATGAGAATATGTCTGTGTAATTGGAGGCTTAGCTAAGGCTGTTGGAGGAACAACCATAGCTTCAGGAGAAGAACCAACCGGAGGAAGAATAGTGTATAGAAGAAACTCATCCTCCCCCTCACTGTAAAAAGGAGAAGGAGTCCCAGAAAAAGGTATATGCTCAGAAAAGACAACATCAGAGGACACGAGATATTTGTTAAGGCTAGGACAGTAACATCGATACCCTTTTTGTACCCGAGAATATCCCAAAAAGATACACTTCAAGGATTTGGGATCCAATTTAGTAACTTGAGGTCTTACATCCCGAACAAAACAAGTACACCCAAACATCCTAGGTTCAATAGGAAACAACGGTTTGGAGGGAAAAAGAATATGAAAAGGGGTCTCACCACACAGGACAGATGCATTTAAGTCATACGATTAATGAGAAAACAAGTCGTAGAGATCGCATCACCCAAAAGTGTTTAGAACTTGCATTTCAAACAACAAAGCCCGGCCGTCTCGAAGATGTCTATTTTTCTTTCACCACACCATTTGGGATGGTGTATCAACACAAGATGTTTGATGAAGAATGCCATTATGCATCATGTAAGAACGAAATTGTTCAGAAAAATACTCTTTAGCATTATCACTTCGCAATATTTTCACAGGAACATCAAATTGAGTTCTAATCTCTGCACAAAAGGCGGAAAAATGAGTAAACAACTCAGAACGATGTTTCATGAAATATAACCATGTCATACGAGAATAATCATCAACAAAACTAACAAAGTAACGAAATCCAGGTTTCGATGTTATGGGATAAGGACCCCAAACATCAGAATGTACTAACTCAAAGGGAGCAGTAGCTCGCTTATTGACACGAGGACTAGAACTAAGACGATGATGTTTGGCAAATTGACAAGACTCACAATCTAAAGACAACAATTTAGAGAACTGCGGACACAGTTTCTTCAAAATGACAAGAGACGGATGACCCAACCAATAATGAGCTTCAAAAGGAGTAACGGTTCCAGTACATGCTATGGGCTTGAGAAGATGCATGTCCATAGTGTAGAGGCCGCCAGACTCATGTCCCTTACCAATAATTTGTTTCGTCGTGAGATCCCAAAACAAGCAATGATCAGGAAAAAATGAGACACAACAATTAAGTTTGCGGGTTATTCGACTAATGTACACCAAATTGAATGGGAGGTTTGGTAGGTTGAGCACGGATGACAAGGGTAGAGATGGAGTAAGATTGATAGTTCCCGATCCAAAGACACGAGATTGAGAACCATCGGCTAAAGTAACAGGAAAAAGATTTATGTGAGTCAAAAGTGGAGAATAAGCTCGAATTACTCATCATATGATCTCAGAGCACCGTAATCAATGACCCATTTGGAAGGTGACGAAACAAGACATGCATTGGGTTTACCCGACTCGAGAATGGCGATATAGGAGAATCGATCGTTGCTTAGCCTGTTCCTGGAATCGAGACAACTTTGCATATTCGTCAGTAGAGATAGTGATGGTGTGACTAGATTTATTGCCACTATCGTGACATAAGCTACAGACTGGGGCCTCTTCTTATGCAATTTTGGACAATCTCGTTTAATATGCCCAATTCCATGACAATAATTGCATTCCACATCTTTTGTCCATTGTCCAGAAGTGCTTTTATTCCCACCATTCTTATATTGTGTCTTTGCAGATTCATATGCACCAACACGACTAACAAGAGCATTGTTAGGCTGAGGAACTTGGCTAGATGTTGTATGTTCAGTGCGCAGAACTCGACTAAAAACCTCTTGGAGAGAAGAAATCTGTGAATCAGAGAGAATTTGTGACTTAGCAGTCTCAAAGTCAGATGGAAGACCTGCTAAGAAGCTCATTACAGCCACTTCTCCCTTTGAACTGTTGTCTTGTGATATCCGCATCGAACGGAAGCAACATATCGAGTTCTTCATAAGTCTTCTTAAAATCCATGAAGTAATCTGTAAGAGATCTATCCCTTTGTGCGCCTCAGAAAGCTTGACACACATCATATATCCGAGATATATTCCTTTTCGAAAAACAAAATTCAAGATACGTCAAAGTGCTTTAACCATCCTACGTTGAATAACCATGCCAACTACCTCACCGATAGAGTTACGAATCAGAGAAACAAACGGGCATCCTCCCGTAGCGAGGAAGTTTTGAAGAATCGGCGGTGGATCATCACCATATGATTATCCATCGACATACTCAACAAATAAAGTTCAATTGTCGACGCCAATCTAAGTAATTAGTAGGAGCGAGTTTGTGCTCGTGATTCTTGTCATCACGGCACAATATCGTGAGCTACCGACTTACTTTCAAATGATTCGTACATAATTCATCAATTCAAAACAACCCAACACGAAATCGAGCAAAAAAACAAAATCTAAAACAAACCGGATCCAACACCAAAAGATCTTGACTTGAGCAGTACTTAGATAGGTAGAAACGTCGAGGCGAGTTGAACGAGACCGCCGAGCAAATTCCGACCACGGACGCGACTTGTACGAGCGAAAAACTGCACCGCATGTAAACACTGCTCACACGCCGCACGGTTCACTGTAACATCGTCACGTGGTGGGCCCCACGCTACCGGCTCGACGACCGGACTTCCGTGAAGGTTCGCTCGACAATGGCGCACCTCCCCGTGCCGGAGGTGTCAACCGTGAAGCTCAGAACTCAAATGGGTGGCTTTTCCTTTTCACCCAAACCCTAATTTTCAAATTGAAACCTAATTTCAAAAATTCAAAATTTTCAAGCCTTAGCTCGATACCATGTTAAGAATATAAAACATGATGTTGGGGAATTTTTTTCTATATTATTAACTCATCAAAGCTCCTATATATATACAGAGTCCTACAATAGAAGGTAAATCTTAATCTAATCCATAAGATATACCATATATAAATATATATATATCTAACATTATCAAACTGTCAAAATTCGTAAAGAGTAAGAATATACAAAGAACACATCTTTCATGGTATAGATACATTTGAGGTACAACAAGAATTATATTTTACAAGACATTTACTAAGAATGCCGAGCAACTCACCTTACACCTATTTGTAGCCTAAATTACAAAACCGAGACACCTAGATCATTGTATACTCTTACAAACGCTGGATTTGCGAGTCGACTTGTAATGTCCGGCCTGATTGCAATGGACGATGATGCTTCGTGGTTGAGATCCTCTACATTCGCTTCTTCTCGTGATGTCCCGAGGTCGCCTAACCTTAGCGGTCATACGCTTCTCGTTTCATCATCCAGGCGGTCTCGCTCACCACCCTTCTTCCACTCAATCTACCGGGTATGGGGTGTATCTCTTCAGATATGCAAAGAAGATAACTAGCCACAATGTAGTACTTTCTTTGTGAAAGTATATACATGGTTCTTGATCGAGACGACGGTGCGCAAGCCCGCAACAACATGTGAACACGGTAACCCATACAATTGTCAATCACGACAGAACACGAATGCGCTCGATGTTCACAATATCGTAATGTTGAGCTGAGAGGACCTCGAACTCTACCTCATCTCGATCAAGAACTTGATAGGTGGAAGCACGATTCATTGCCTCCATCATGAGCTTGTTGGAAATCGCGTATATATATATAATATTATATATGTGGTCAAGTTGTCGTGAAGCTACTTTGACCAAGATTTTGAGTGACGAACATTTAATTTTGTGAAATTAAATGGCATAGGATCGATCAACGCTTTAGTAGATGATCGTGGTGTATTCACATTCTCAAACCGATTTCGGTGAGTGAGAAATAGTGGATCAAAGTTGGTCACTTAAAACATGGAGTTTTGTGCTAAGGGATAAGCATGGATTAATTAATCCTTATCCCACATTGATTAATGTACCTTCATTAATTGTCTATAAGTGGTTCATTGAACACTTAGTATAATTATGTGCACAAGTGATGGGTTGGAAAGCCCACGCCACACACGCACGCCGCCGCCGCCGCCGCCGCCGGGCGCGGCGGCCCGGTGCGGTGCCCGGTGCCCGGTGCCGGCGCCCGCGCCCGCCCGCCCG
This sequence comes from Salvia rosmarinus, assembly GCA_036937905.1. Lineage (NCBI taxonomy): Eukaryota > Viridiplantae > Streptophyta > Magnoliopsida > Lamiales > Lamiaceae > Salvia > Salvia rosmarinus. The sequence goes on along the minus strand of CM072815.1, from coordinate 77,906,561 downwards.
CCCGCCCGCCCGCTCGGCCCGGCTCCGTTCCGTGGTCCGTGGATCGTGGATCGTGGATCTTGGATCTTTGTCTTTGGGTGGTCTTTGGGGTTCTTTGGGCTTGCCCCGGGCCCGGTTCGTGGCCCATTACCCTTACATTTTGGATCAACGCTTGATCGAGCCCAAAGATGGAGTTGGTCCGACGCTTAACTCGTGTGGCCCAATCCGTTGGGCTGCTTGTGCACTGAAGAGACGTCCGGATACGCCCAACGAACCCGGGCGCACGCGTTGTCCGGATTCGTCAGAATCACGCCCGTGCCCGACATGATGGCTCATGGAAACGTGCCCACGTTGTCTCCGTAAACCGCCAGCAGCACTCAATAGGGACATAACTCCGTAACACCCGACATCAATGCGGTGTTGACTCCAAGATGCTTCCCCATGAGGGACGACGCCTATAAATAGGACATGTCTCCCAAAGATTAGCACCCCATCACAACGCATTCCAAAGATTCCAAACTCTCTCGCATACTTAGCTCGTGTCCAAGCTTTGTCCTCGCCTCCGTCCGATTCGCCGGAGCTCGTTCGTCTCGCGTGTCGCCACCTTCGAGACGCTCGTCGCTTTATCTTTGGAGACGATACGCCGTAACCGAGAGCACTATCGGGCGATCTCGCCTTCTGGAAAGAGGACCTCGACCGGCATTAGATTACGGTTATCCGTAATTTTCTATTCGCTTTTTCTTCTTTTCAAATTCATTGTTAGTTTTGATCTTCTACTTACATTTACTTCGAGTTGTAACACGCCCAAGTCTCTGCATCGCTCGTACACCTTTTTCCAACAATCGCAAGACGAGATAGCACTTGCCAAGGAGTTCGACTCTTAATAAACTTAAAACGCTCAAACTTAATACCTTTGCTTGAGATGTCGACCGTACTGCCATCGACCGCCTCCGCCGCTATCGCCGCCGCCCCGCCGCTGCTGCCGCCGCCACCGCACAATGGCTTCGGTCATGTTTGGTTCGATGCCTTCGGTCAACCATGGGACCCTTTGGGTCGATCGTTGGTTCCACTTTTAGTGGTTCAACAATTGGTTCCACTTTTAGTGGTTCCTTCGCTCGACGATCGCACTTTTCAGCTGGTCGATCGCTGGATCCATGGGATCTAACACCGTGGATCCGGTCATGGATCGATCTCGCCCTGCTCATACCGCAGGATGATGCCGACGGTCGGAAGTCGCCAAGTTTGGAGGATCCGACTTCAAGAGATGGCAGCAAAGATGTTGTTCTACCTCGCGACGTTGGGCTTCGCCAACTTCTTGTGGAAGATGAGCCCGCCGTGCCCGGGTCAAGTGACGGACTTTCACGTCCGAGCAAAGATATGACAACCGGCGACCGCGACTACCTTTGTAAAATTTTATACTTGGTAGTTTAGAAGATAGCTTGTATAGTGTTTATGTTGTTGTAACGACATCCAAAAGTATGTGGATGCGTTAGAAAAGAAGCACCGTAGTGATGATGCGGTACTAAGAAGTTCATTGTAGCCAAATATTTGGACTACAAGATGGTCGATTCCCGACCGATCATGGACCAAGTGCAAGAGTTTCAACTCATTGTGCACGAGGTTCGCCGAAGGCACACTATTTCGACGGCTTTGTCGTCGCTATGTTGATTGAGAAGCTACCGGGGGGAGAGACTTCAAGGTCTACCTTAAGCACAAGCGAAAGGATATGACACTTGAAGACTTGATCGCCGATCGCGATCGAGTCCGACGTGAAGAAGCTAGAACTAAAGGGAAAGGCTTGATCGATGCTAGAGCCAACTGTTGGAGAGGCGGTCCTCCAACAAACGTGTTCGCCCCAATGTCAAAGATAAAGCGCAGGGAAGGTGGTTTCGTAAGTTTGACGGATCGTTATAATTGTGGCAAGCATGGCCACACGAGTGAGACCGCCGTCGACCCAAGAAGAAGAATAAGCAAGTTACCAACGTTGTCGAGAAGGACTTCGACAAATGGGACAAGGATGACTTGGCTGCCGTGGTGACCGAAGAAGTCAACCACGCCGAGAATCAAGGTGGATGGTTCATCGACATCGGCGCAATCGCGCACGTATGCGCCGAAAAGATGCGCTTCTCCACCTACAAGCCTCGCTGAGGGCGAAGCTCAACATGGGGAACCAAGTCATCCGAGGTTGCCGGAGTTGGTGATGTGGTGCTCAAGATGTCGTCCGGCATTGAGATCACGTTGAAGGATGTCTTGCATGTCCCGGACATCCGCAAGAATTTGGTGTCGGGCTCTATTCTAGTTAACAAGGGGTTTAGACTGGTTTTGAGTCGGACAAGTTTGTCTCGACTAAGTTTGGGAAGTTCCTTGGTAGGGTTATCTCACCGGGTCTTTTCAAATTGAATGTAATGGTCATCTGCTACCGTGTACCCAAGATTGTTATGAATGAAAATGCATCTACTTTCTCTTACTGACCGAGTGCTCGATTTATGGCATTGTAGATTAGGACATGTTAATCTAAATGCAATAAAAGATTAGTAAATTTAGATTTACTAAAGTTAAATGAAGTGAATACACAAACGAAATGTGAGGTTTGTGTGGAAGCCAAAATGGCTAAGTTACCGTTTATTCGGTGAACGGAGCACTAAGCCCCTAGAACTTATTCACACCGATGTGTGTGATTTAAAATTTGTACAAACTAGAGGTGGTAAAAGTACTTCATCACGCTTATTGATGATCGACAAGATATTGTTATCTTTACCTTCTAAAGTAAAGACGGGCTATTGAAGCTTTTAAAAACTTCAAGAACGGCCGAGAATCAACTAAGTCGTCGAATTAAGACTGCTCGAAGTGATAGAGGGGAGAATATGTAGCTCGCTTGAGGCATTATGCAACGAAAGTGGTATAATACATCAAACGACGCCCTTATTCACCTCGCCTAATGGCGCTGTTGAACGAAAATCGAACACTTAAGGAGATGATGAATGCTTTGTTGATTAGTTCAGGTTGTCCCGAACTTGTGGGGGAAGCATTTTGACGACCAACTACATACCGAACAAGATTCCACTCAAGGGTAAGGATGTCACCTCACGAGTTGTGGAAAGGAAGAAAGCCATCGACAAATATCTCAAAGTGTGGGGTGTTTGGCGAAGGTTGAGGTGCTCTTCCTAAACAAGTTACAATTGGACCTAAAATAGTCGATTGTATCTTTATTGGGTATGCATCAAGCAATGCACCTATCGCTTTTCGATCTACAGTCGAGGTACCGGATATGATCGTGGGGACGACGATTGAATCAAGGAATGCTATATTCTTTGAAAGTGTTTATCCTCAGAAGACAAGGATAAAGTGAAGCCGACTCTAGCAATAGAGTCGATGGTGGCTACTGAGTTCTAAACCTTTGGAGGAAGAACCGATATCGCATAAGAGATCGAGGTCGATCCAGAGGAGTCGAACCGAGACGAGGCGATGAGTCGAACGCCAAAGGATTTTGGTCCCGACTATATTGCGCTCATGTTGACGAAGAACCAACGCCGATCAAAGTAGCCTATGCTCGGCGGACGGGATGCTCGCGAGAGGTCGTTCAGTGAGATTGATTCTATTCGCAAAACCACACTGGGTCTTGGTTGATTTGCCGAAGGTTGTAAACCCTTAGGATGCAAATGGATCCTTAAAAGAAAGTACAAGCGATGGATCAATTGAAAAGTATAAGGCCCGCTTGGTTGTCAAAGGGTTTAAACAAAGAGAGGGGTACGATTTCTTCGATACCTATTCACCTGTGATGAGGATTACGTCTATTCGGGTGCTTCTCGCAATTGCTGCTTTGCGCAATCTTGAGATTCATCAAATGGACGTTAAGACTGCGTTTTTGAACGGTGACCTCGAGGATGAGGTATATATAGAGCAACCCGAAGGGTTTGTAGTACCGGGTCAAAAGGGCAAGGTATGCAAACTCGTGAAGTCTCTATATGGTTTGAAACAAGAGCCGTTGCAATGGCACTTGAAATTTGACAATATAATGTTGGCAAATGGTTTCAAGATCAACGAGTGTGATAAATGTGTCTACGTTAAGAACACTGATAATGGTTATGCCATAGTGTGTCTGTATGTAGATGACATGTTGATCATGAGTAGCAATACTCAAGTCATTAATGACACAAAGCGCATGTTAAAAAGAAATTTTGACATGAAAGACATGGGATTAGCTGATGTGATTCTTGAAATCAAGATTCTAAGAAGATCAGACGGAATAATCTTGATACAATCTCACTACGTCGAGAAAGTGCTAAAGAAATTCAACGCGTTTGACAGTTTACCGCTAAGACCCCATTGAGCTCAATGTTCACTGAGTAAGAACAGAGTGAACCCGCTGGACAAGAAGACTATGCTAAGGTCATCGAGTGTTTGATGTATCTTACAAATTGCACCGACCCGACATAGCTTGCGTGAACAAATTGAGTCGTTACACGAGCAATCCAAGCAAGGAGCATTGGAAGGCTCTAGTGAGAGTTTTGAGGTACTAAGTATACTCAAAATCATGGGTCATTTCACGAGATATCCCCGCACTTGAAGGGTACCGTGATTCCAATCGATATCCGACACGAAAGATTCACTTTCTACAAGTGGGTGCGTGTTCACGATCGGGGAGGTCTTTGCTTCTTGAGATCCACGAAACAGACGTGTATAGCCCGATCCACCATGGAATCGTAATTCATAGCTTTGGATAAAGTCGGTGAGGAAGCCCGAGTGGTCTGTAATTTTTGGAAGATATTCCATGTTGGTCTAAACCGTGCCACCGTGATGATTCACCGTGATAGCCAAGCAGCTATTGGAATGGCGAAAAGTGGTTTGTATAATGGTAAGTCTCGACATATACGCCGCGACATAATACGCGAGGCATTTGATCTCAGTGGGGTTATATCAATCGACTATGTCAAGTCAATAGATAATCTGCGCATCCGCTAACCAAAGGGTTGAACCGAGATCAAATGATCAAGTTGCTAGAGGAATGGGACTAAAATCCACATCTTAAGAACAATCATAGTGGTAACCCAACCATGATGACCTGAGATCCCAAGAACTTGGTTCAATGGGAGAACTAAGCTATAGGAGTTCGTGTATAAACACTCAAGTTAGTCTGCTCCTAGAAAGCAAACGAGTGGTGAAAAACTTGCCTAGTGGTGAGGTTGAGTCGCCGACTCTTAATGATTCCTAAGATACCTCGGGAGGTTGAGTATGGCAAGATACTCGGTAAAGAATCACCTATGTAAGTGCGGTGGGCCGCTTCAAACAAAACACTTATGAATCCAAAGTGGATGTCCATGGCCAAAATGGAATCAAACGTGAGAACGGATGAGGTTGAGGTGTTAAAGTGTTAATACCATTGTCTCAAAGGCACATTGTGGGGAATAGTTCAAGCATCGTGTCCACTAATCCGCCTGTGTACTGATGGTACTAACTATGGAAGGTTCAAGGCCATAAACCACCGTCCAAATATTTTAACATCTCTTGAGGATCGAGCGTGTCTCGCATACATGCATATGGATATTTCCACTCATGTGGGGATTGTTGGAAATCAAGCGTATATATATATAATATTATATATGTGGTCAAGTTGCCGAAGCTACTTTGACCAAGATTTTGAGTGACGAACATTTAATTTTGTGAAATTAAATGGCATAGGATCGATCTACGCTTTGAGTAGATGATCGTGGTGTATTCACAATCTCAAACCGATTTCCGGTGAGTGAGAAATAGTGGATCAAAGTTGGTCACTTAAAACATGGAGTTTTGTGCTTAGGGGATAAGCATGGATTAATTAATCCTTATCCCACATTGATTAATGTACCTTCATTAATTGTCTATATAAGTGGTTCATTGAACACTTAGTATAATTATGTGCACAAGTGATGGGTCGGAAAGCCCACGCCTCCACCCGCCGCCGCCGCCCGCCCGCCGCCGTTGCCCCCGGCCCCGCCCGGCCCGGCCCGGCCCGACCCGGTTTCGGTTCCGTGGTCCGTGGTCCGTGGATCGTGGATCGTGGATCTTGGATCTTGGATCTTGGTCTTTGGGTGGTCTTTGGGCCGTTCTTTGGGCCTGCTCGTGGGCTTGCTTCGGGCCCGGTTCCATGGCCCATCGCTTTACATTTGGATCAACGCTTGATCGAGCCCAAAGATGGAGTTGGTCCGAGGCCCAACTCGTGTGGCCCAACCGTTGGGCCTGCTTGTACTTGAAGAGACATCCGGATACGTCCAACGAACCCGACGCACGCGTGTCCGTGATTCTTCGAATCGCGTAACGCCCGACATGATGGCTCATGGAAACGTGCCCACGTTGTCTCCGAAACCGCCACGCACTCAATAGGGACATAACTCCGTAACACCCGACATCAATGCGGTGTTGACTCAAAGATGCTTCCATGAGGGGCGACGCCATAAATAGGACATGTCTCCCAAAGATTAGCACCCTATCACAACCGCATTCCAAAGATTCCAAACTTTCGCATACTTAGCTCGTGTCCAAGCTTTGTCCAGCTTTGTCCTCGCCTCCGTCCGGTTCACGGAGCTCGTTGGTCTGCAGTCTTTGCACCTTCGAGACGTTCGTCGCTTTATCTTTGGAGACGATACGCCGGGCCGAGAGCACTATCGGGCGTATCTCGCCTTAAGGAAAGAGGACTCTCGACTCGGCATTAGATTACGGTTATCTGTAATTTTCTATTCGCTTTTTCTTCTTTTCAAATTCATTGTTAGTTTTGATCTTCTACTTACATTTCATTTCGAGTTGTAACACGCCCGCAAGTCTGCATCGCTCGCACACCCTTTTCCAACAGAGTGAGAATGGAGAACCACGACTTGCACCTCACACGCCTCCTCAAACTTCATTGTCAATTTACACCGGATTTGTTCGATCACCGAGTCACCCAACTCCCGAAGTTTCGAAAGTTGATGAATCTATCGGAGAGTTATCGAATCCAAAAATGGATTTTTCGTCCTTCATAGGATTCGAACCAGAGTGAAAAATTCAGAATTTTTGGATTCAGTAAGTTAACCAACAGATTCATCAACTTTCATAACGAATTCATTTAATTCTTAGTTTTTATAATAAAAATGATTCTCATTTAAACTCTCTCTCTCTATATTATATTTTCTCAACTTCTTAATTAAAAATATTCAAAGAACATAAAATTGAAGTGAAAAGATTAGATCCAATCTACAATTTAATTACATACAAGAAGAAAGCTAATCAATTAGGCAATGTTCTTTAACATTTGATAATATAGAATAAAAAAATTGAAATTGAATTAGTTTCGGTCGGACAGTCAAAACCGAATTAGTCCGGGCAAAAATCGAGGCGATGAAAAATTCAATCATATTTTGTATTTATTAATCCAATCGATTGAAAACTCATCGATTCAATATAATATTTCAATTTTGGTTTGGTCATACTCACCCTCACTCCTATTTCAAGTGGCTCACACAGAATGACATACAACCCTATTAACATTGATCTGATCTAGTCATAATAAACTATCGGCATAGGCATAGAAGGAGAATATTAAATGATAATTATGATATTTTTCAACATCCTTTCAATTTCAATAAGCAAAAAGCAAAGAGTAATCCTGTCGAAATTCAGTTTCATCTTTTAGTTTTTAAGGACTTCATATATATTTGAATTGTATAATTTCTGGAGTCACATTTTAATTTTATATATACGAAATTACATAATTCTTCATACGATTTTAACTACGAATAAAATAAAATACAATACAATGCGAAGCATAAAATCTTATTGGGCCAGAATATATGATATTGTAGAAACGTTGTTCTGATTTATTAAAGGAGAAAGAAAGATCCGTAATTGGATAGTTAATTTTTGAGCCTAGAATTATTATGTAAAGAGGCACATTCCGGTGCATTCGTCCTAATCAAATCCAAATTACGATTAATAAATTATAATTATAGATTGATAAACAATTTGTGAACTCTAATTAGAGTAAGTGTACCGCATATATCCAAATATATATAAGTTTAACCCTACAATTGGATCCATAAATTGGGTTACTACATTTTTGGCCCAACGAACTGAAAACTCAAAATTACCTTCCTCTTACAAACCAGCCACGTAGGAATTAGGATAGATCCCAACGGCTACTTTGAGTCGACCCAAATTTAAATTTATCTCAATTACTCTGATGCTGTCGCTTCATAGAAAGTGCATAACGCTCTCTACTCCTCACCCCTTTTTGCTTCATTAATTCAACATACAAACACACACAGACACGAGTTATAACACTAAAGGATAATCATACAACAAATGGGGGAGTTTCCGGAAATTCCGAGCATATTCTTGTCAGTTTCGTCATCGGAAAACCAAGATTCAGTCGGGTCCTTGAATGACGACGGAGGGGACGAAGAATTTTACGAGAAAATCGAGGCTCCGAAGTTCGTAGACTTCACCGTGCCCGATCACTATAGCCCCGACGACCGTTATTGGTTTTGCCTCCGTGTAGGTTAGTCCCCGGTTTCAGATTTTGTCTTCTCATTTCTACTTCTCGAATTCTGATTTTGCTCATACTAGCTTTTGCAGCTATACTTATTATTTCTGAATAAGAGTTTGCATTGTTTACATCGATTCATTTTAGATGGATGGGATTTCTTTCTGTTATTGATAATTTTGCCTCGTGCTCGATGCATTTGTATGGTCATGAGACTTGACGAGTGAGAAAGAGAGGATTTTCCTCAGTTAACTGCAAATTTGTGGAATTACGAGCTCACGCATTGTTGACTGAATTGGATGCATCATGTTTCAGTCACATGCTACGATTTTATCAGTACACTTCTAACACCATCAGAATAGAGGATTCTACCATCTCTTTTCGTTAATCAGATGAAGGATTTATATTCGATGATTTGGAAAATCTCGCCTGTAATTATGAGGAGCTGGTTAGCAGTGAAGCCTAATTTCTTTCCAAGAACAAAACTGATTAGTTTTGGATGATTATGCACCATAGCTTACTTCATATAACTGTTTGATTGGTATTGAATTATACCTTTCAAGCTCTTTACTATGTGTGGTATTTTCTCTGTGTCAGAGTTTTCAACTCCTGTAAAGTTGATCTTCAAATCTTTATACATTAGCCTTTAAGAAGGAGGAGGTTGATTTGTGTTTCAGGATGTGATCAAAAGCATGAGGAAGAATTGGATTCTGAAGCAATCTACAACAACTTTGTGCTTCGGGTTAGTCATCAATCATTGATCTCAATACTGTATTGCCTTGTCTCGTGTGGATTACTGAATAATTTTTCTACTGCTAAAATCTGCTTGTACAGGTGATGGCAGCTAGGAGTCCCAATGTAAGGCTTCAAAAGCACTCGATAGAAATGCTTCAAGGTACGTTTGACACAGAATCCACATTATATGTCGTTATGTTGCTTCTTGAAATGGACCCCAATAGATCGAATTATGTTTTCCAGAACACCTATCAAATGCCCACTTTCAGCTCCTCCAAAATCTTCCAAGCCAAGGCTATCAAGGATGGCTGTCATTTCATCGATTTATAGGAAAATGGCCGAGGACAAGAAAAGGTCGTTCAGCCCTTTTGAAGCCTGGATCTACACCGTGACTAAGATGAAACCAGTTGCTGCAAAGTATCTTACAACCCAAGGAACAAAAGTGCACATCAGATCAAAGTTTGTTTAGAAGTGTTCAGCATCGAAAGCTTATCAATGTTGAAGTGCCAAAGAGTCGGATAGTGGCAAAGGCTCTGGTTTTTCGCTCTCCAAAGAAAGACATCAAGGTAAAGACGTCTGTTGAGCGTACACCCATCTCAAAATTATGCCAAGGGATGAATAGACTTGAGATTTCGAGTCAGAGAAAGCATGCCTTGGGCTATTCTAGCAACTCATCGAAGAGTTTGAGTGATAGTTCGTCGAGGAGACAATTGAGCAGTCAGAAGTTGCAAGCAAAGCCTGAAAAACCACTTCAAACTTGCAGAGGTGAAGAAGCTAAATCTGGGAGACTGATTAGAACGAAGCTCAAAGGACAGTTATCTCAGCAGCAGGAATCTAAGAAGTTGCTGGGAAGTGATGAGACACATAGCTTAAAGAACAAAGAAAGTTGTGATGTTAGAAAACAGTTAGCCAAAAAAGCCAGTGAAGAGTCTGGACTTCAAGAATCTAGTGATGAGACACATAGCTTAAAGAACAAAGAAAGTTGTGATGTTAGAAAACAGTTGGCCAAAAAAGCCAGTGAAGAGTCTGGACTTCAAGAATCTAGTCATGAAGAAGCACTTACGCATTCAACAGTGCCACCAGCCACACCAGATCACTCGAAAAGTGAAGTTAGTTGTTTAGACCTAGAAGGAAAAGATGATTCAAAATCCCAAGCTACAAAAGTAGAGGAGAATAATGGGGATGAAAATACCGCTTCAGAAAGTTGTGTGCCATCTAAAGACCAGTTTAACAGTAACAATGCTTCTGAAGGGGAACAAAGCGGACTTGACTTTGAGGATGGTGATGACAAAGAAAATGCTGCAGCCTCTGATGAGAACAGGTTTGAAACTCTATAAATGTGTGAAAACATAGTTTTAAAATTTGTTCTTTCTTAACCTGTTGAAGGGATACTAATCAGTGTAATATTGTATGCAGAATACCTAACAACACTCAGACGCAAAATGGAAGAAATTTTTTTGGAGTGCATGAGAAATGTGATCAAGTTAGAAAAAAGGTTATTTTTTGGAAGTTCACGTGTCATTTTCATGGCACTTGTTGTTTAAATTTATCGTGTACACTGTTTCTGATTGCGATATACTATTGATTGCATAGGTCACTCAAGCACTGGATAATCTGAAGGAGAGTTCCCGTGTTCCAGTGACGAAGCTCAAGAAACCAAAGGCCACGAACCCTAAACCTTTTAGACTAAGAACTGATGTAAGGATCATCTCCACATAGCAGCTGAATTTTTGAAACAGCAACCAGAAATCTAATAACATTGTAATTTCAGGAGAGAGGAATTCTTAAAGAAGCTGTCTTGGACAGAAGAGTCGATCCCCCAGCTAGTCAAAGTGAAAATGCAAATGTGAGCACCCCAGGTGGGAAGTTGCAAAGGAAAATTGTCAGTAATATTCAAGTAAGCATTTTTCTTTCATGCCAAATTCTCTGTGTATTTTGGTGCTTCCTTCAAGTGTAATAGTGAATGTAGGAGAAAGAAGGTAACACAATTTTGAACTTTTGCAGAAAGGCAGCACGGCAGTAGTTTTAAAGACTCCAAAACGGGAGGTATCGAAAACAACAGCTTTAATCACACCAGATACAAATAAATGTCAAGAGCGAAAGTTGACGAGTAATGCCATGCAAAGGTTGGAGAAGTTCAGGAAACTCACATCTCATGTTGCCAAACAACGCGTGAGGCCTCACGGGTAAGTTAGAATTCTCTCTCTCTCTCTCTCTTCCATAAGACCACAACCATGTCTAACACTTAAAAATTAAAATTCAGATTATTTATATTGTCAAAATAAAAGTTGATGTTTTGATTTTGGCAGGGTTGAATCAAGAAAGCAGGAATTGATTTCATTACTGATTCCTGGTCAAAAGCTGGACGTGATACACGAAACTTCACCCCAAGTTTCGGAACCACGGAGCATCTGAAACCGACTGGGAGGAGGCTCATTACGGTTGCCGAAGAACCTAAGTTACATCCATACATACGTCACCAAGAAATTTTGATTTAAAAGTTATTTATAGATTATTATTTGGTTCAATTGTGTATTGAAACTTTTTACTCTGCTGAAAAGTGTAAAACTAAAATATCGACCATATTGGTCAATTTAATTCTATGTATTATGGAAAGTTTTATACGACGCTCTTAATCTGTGATTATAACTTTCATATTATGCGTCTGCCTTGAAAATGCGCTGTCCCTAAAGATCGCAACCACCTGGTTCGAGCCGGACTGAAACCGGTTTTGGTATTTTGAGGAATCTGGAATAGACAGCGGAGAAGAATTTTAAGATTTTCTTTCGTTATGATGTTTTATTTTTATAACCAGTAATTTGTAGGATTTCAACGTAATTACCCTTTTAACTTAATTATAGCAACACCAGCTATATAATATGAGATGGAACCAATTCCAAATGATCCCGCGTCGAATTGAAAGAAACAACAATCTCGTACAAACAGAAGCCACTACAGTGAGAAAAGGCAGTCTACCAGAATCAGAATTTCATGAATTCTGTCAACACCAAAACTAGAGGCTTATTGGATAGACAATCAAAATAAAACGCTGCAGCAGCAACACCAAACCATAAGATATTGCAGACCAACTGTTCTAGGGAGCACCACCCTTTATGATATTCTTCAACTTCTCAGTAGCAGCAACAAGTTCTTTCGATATTCCTGGCTCGTCAGCGGAATGCCCAGCATCTGGAACCACCTGTGGAGATGGAACAAATTAACCAATACATTACTTGTATAAATTAAACATGCTATTTTCCATCCTTAAAATTCTTGATTCGCATCTGGCTTGCCTCTTCATCTAGGAAATTATCTCACATGATGACATCTTACATTTACATGCCAGAACATTCTATACATCTCCAACCACGGCAAATATCTACTCAAGTGTCATAAATTTAAAATACTATTCTTGGTTCAAGATGGTGATTTTATCAGAAGGATGCCCCAGCGAATATATAGTTAGTCCAACAAACGAGTTTCCAACTAACCAACTCCAAGAGATTTCTCTATATTAAGAAAGATGTCGAAGATGTCGAAAATTGATTCTTACTCTGAAATCAGCCTCTGGCCAAACCTTATGAAGATCCCATGCTGACATCATAGGACAGCAGACATCATACCGACCCTGCATGAGAAATTACAGACTTATTATCACGTACGTCTCAAACTCTAGAACGATTGACTTCTGGAGTAACTCAGTAGCTGCTCAAATATGAGAGGACAATGTACAAAAAAAATTATTTGGCACACGAAAGATGTATTTTGCAAAAATCAAGAGACGAGAGAAAGGAAACATGAAATGTTGTTGCCCATTTGAGCAAGAATCTCTGTAGACGTAATAGTTGGATCATAGTAATTTCCTTCACATTCTGTCTTTTAACTACTGATCTTCTCCAGAAGATGAATGATAATGACAGAGCAGTTTTATAACTCTCTTTAACATATATAGGTTGAGAGCTACTCAATGATACTGAATGCAAAGTCGGGACCTTGCTGAGCAGGAATGAAGATTTTAACATTAATATATAGTTTCTCAAAATAATTCAGCATTCTGCATTACCATATTGGAATTGCTAGACAATGAACATTATTTTCCACATTCCAGAATCATATTCAAAGTTTTTATTTATATTTTCATCATCCAACAAGATAGTAAACAAACCTGCACAATTACAGTGTTGATATGCTTTATTTTCTCAATATTGTCCAACAGGTAGGAGTCTGAAGGAAAAAAACCTCTGTTGACAAAGTAGTGATTCTCAATCCTTGCAAAAGCCTAATGGAAAAATCACAAAAACAATTAGTCAATTACAAAATTCCTAAGCAAGAAGCTCTCAATTAATACTGGATGTAAACCAAAATTATACCAGAGAAACTAAATGACGAGAAAACATTTGTAGGAATCTGACAATATGAAATGGACTACATCACTAACATGTTCAAATGACTCCAACAAACTGAAAACTATATTATTTTCTCGAGGATTACATACTTGATAGATCTGCTGGCATCGATAATGTTAAGATCCAAATAACACATATCATCATTAGTTTAAATACTGATATTGTTCTCCTAAACTCAAAAAATAAACCTAAACCAACAACATCAGACATTGTCTCTTCTAGAACTATGTATCACATAACTTCTATTCCCTAAGTTATGACGAGGTGCAGTGGACTTAACTTAATTGTCAAAAACAACACAAGTAACTTAATTACCACTACCAAAGTTTTAGCAACTTGATAGTATAAGAATCAAGTGGAAAATACAAAGCCTCGACAACTTTAATGATATTTGGCCTATTGAATGTGCAGGGAGTATGGTCTTTTTTTCAAATTTTGTTATTTGCATATTCACAAAATAGCAGCACTTTTCAGACTCTGTCATTCTTGAGCTTGATTTTAGGATTGATGTTATCCATTCAATTCTCCAAAACAAGAAAGTTGCTGCAGTAGCACCTGTTTATTTGGAACAAGTATTTTGCCATTTTAAGAGAAAAAGTAATTACTTGTGGCTGGTTATATTTGGAATCCCATCTTATAATGTGTAACTCAATAAAAGACACAGAGTCTGAAGAGTATCATGTTACTTTCATTTAAGGTGTTTATACTAACATTCCAAAGAAAAAAAACGATTCTGGAAGAAGATGACTAAATGTGAATTAATACGACATTCAAGCTTTTCTACACAAATAAAGTAGCTTTATGAAATTCAAATCTTTCAAAAAGAATAAGAAATGATGCTAATTACATGCGACTGAACTCACCAAGCAAAACTCATCATCATCTCCTCGTTTAGTGGTAGCTTCATTAGGCAGAAGATGAGCTGTCATCATTTCCCATTTGGTCCATTCCCTAGCAGCTGCATACTACATTATCAAGAGATTCAGATAAACAATTTTAAGGAAGACAATTTTAAGGAAGACCATAAAAATACTTTTAAACAAAAAGAGCTCTAATTAAGATGTGTAACTGTAATTAAACCCACCACTTTCATGCAATGAACTGTTAAACAAAACCCAAATTGAAAAAACACAAAAAATAAAAAAAGGAACAAGAAAAAGAACAACCACTTAGCATAACTGCATTATGTGATTGCCATAATGATCATTGGAACATCAACTAATTTACATTGCTATTCAAACTTTTGCACATAAGAGCACAATTAAGATACAAATATAAACAAATGCAGAGATTGTTGTATCAATGAACCATGATCTCCAGTATTTTCAACTCATTGGCTCAGAACTTGTAAACTCTGAGCAAAATGATTTCATGGTTTGAAATTTAGACCCTTTATTCATTATGGAATATATCTCAGACAGTGGAACAGTGGCTATCACCCAAAATTAGGGCCTAACATCAAAGAATCACATAGCCACACCACAACCTTCTTATTTCCATTTTCCAGCAGAACCAAAATTAACTTGAGGGCATTTCAAGGTTCGCTAAAACTATAGCCTTCTAACACCATCCCAAAGTCATCTTTCTTGTGCTAATTACTCAATTTAGCCATATTTCACAGGCATTGCACTAAATGATGACAGCAGACATTAGCAAAGGGTAATTTGACTTACCATAATTATTCCACAGAGTATTAAGTTAGCATTCATAAATATTTGAGTAGCTACCTTTAGAATAACTTATCTGAGCATCTAGGAGGTAGGTTGTTCAAAACTATCAAGTGATTCCACCATACAAGAATTCAAGTCCTGAAAGAAAAGCAAGACACATCTCACCTATGCATAGAGGCATTTATCAACAACCCCAACTTCAGAAAAGGTACTGGGGTCTCCTAACAGCCTCAAGAATTAGAATATGTTTTTTTAGAAGGCTTTTTTGACAAAACTTATGGCTTATGGGAGATATTCAGTAACAACAAGCAGTCAGAAAAACAGCTGCATAGAAAGCAAAACAAGAATGTCAAGACTTACTTGTGTCTCCTTGTCATTGGAGTTTAACCTCTTGTGGTAGGCATCAACAAAACATCCTCTTTCACTTTCAGGAATAAGATCCCTAAATGGCTCCCAAGCTAGAACAAGATTAATTTGAACCAATTTTAGAACTCCACATAAACCAATCAGCATAATAAAGAATATGTTATACTTTCTAGCTAATAGCTAATACTATATTCCAATTTTTTCAATCACCAATAGCTCTGTACCTGCTACCAGCTAGAAGCTGCACTAGTCTAGTTAGCACGTAGGAAATGCCTTGATAAAGAATAAAAACTCTAAGGTGCACTATTAGGAAAATGAAAAGCATACCATCAGGATATATGGCAGCAGCTCCACCCTCGTAAAACCAATCGATTTCTTTCTTGCGCAATAGAAAATGCCTCTCAATACAAGGCCAGTCACCTTGAGTATAATGTAATTGAAAGAAAATAACAATCAATTCAAAATAAAAGATGACTATTTGTCATTATAGTTTGCAAAAGCTACCATCTCTTTGAGAAGTATGAAAAAGGCAAGCAAGAAACCTTGTCATGATGAGATTCACTATATGCTAGAGCAAGTGTGCTTCCCCATGAACCACCGAAAACCTGAAAATGCATATTGATATGAAGCACATAAAGCACCGGCCTCCAAAGCATTAAGAATAGTAGTTACCAGCCATTCCGGGACTTGTAAGTGTGTTCTTAGTTTTTCAATGTCTTCAATAAGTTTCCAAGTTGTATTCTCCTCCAGGCAAGCATGAGGTGCACTTTTACCAGCTCCTCTCTGGAAGAGAGTTATTTTAATAGAAAATGTCACCCATTCTGTTCCATAGCTTCCTCAAAAACCAAATAATTCAGATCACAAACCTGATCAAATAAAATAATCCTATAAAATGTGGATCAAAGAATTTCCGGTTCTTAGCTGAAGTTCCGCCCCCTGGACCCCCATGGAGGAAAACCACTGGCTGCAAGAATAAAAGATCTTAAAAAGGACAGCATGTAGGTGATCTTAATCCATAAGATTAACTGTATCTTTCTCTGAAAGGCCAAAGTAGAACAGTGGGAAATTCATTGTTGATTATTCACTAAATTTTTTTCAAGCGACACACATATGAGCAAAACTACTCACTACTGCCAATTTCGTCATCAGTTTCCAGGTTGCATGAGAAATTCTGGATATAGGCTGCTCATGCATTTAAATAAATTTTGGCTTTGGATATGAGAATTCCAAATTTCTTGCCACCCATTATGAGTAATATATATAATTAAATCTGCTTTCAAGAAGCCCCAATGTCACTTTGTAGTTCACAAACAAAAGGAAGGGTCTTTTACGAGTAATGAGCAATTAAGAATTCTCCCACAATTAACACTTGTAGGTTAGAATGGTCTGCAAATTTGCCCGACTCTAGCCATTTCCTTCAGATGTTTTTTTTAATAAAAAATCTTATAGGCTAAAAGAAATTCACCATTATGTTATCTTCCTCCGAAACTCAACCTAGTGAGAAGTTATGATATTAGAATATTCAAGCCAATAGTCAGCAGTTGCACCTACAAACACACTATCAAGCTGCCATGATTAGGAATTTACACACAAGACATTCACGTGCATTCCATACAAACATAAATTTCATGGTAGTTAGTAGTTACAAGTTACAACACAAGATGCTAGAGGTAATAATAACTCACATGCCCATCCGGATTCCCAGACTGCTCATAATAAACTGTGTGAATGTCCGAAACCTTTAGAAAACCAGTGTCGTATGGTTCTATATCCACATAAAGGCTCCTATTTACTTCGGGAGACACTGTCTTGGTTTCCATAGTTTCTGAGATTACTAGCTGATCACTGTTATAGCAATCAAGATTACGACTTTGACTGAGCACAACTATATTTCTTCTTCCTGCACACACCTTCACAAAGTCAACGAATCAATATGAGCAAGAATCCACTGACAATAAAAAAAGCATCCACTGACAATAAAAAAAGAACTATTCTGCAGTCACTAATCTGAAAAGGATTCTCCAATCAATCAATTTCTCCAGTAAATCGTGCACATTAAAAAGGAAGCAGGGTAGCATAAGGGTAAGATCATCTTTTTAAACCTAGATAACAGAATGCAAAACCCAATACGATCGAAATAGTTACTCTTTGCTGTCATTCACTTGCTTCAGCGTGTGTATCTGTGCGTGTGCTTTATCTAAAGCAGCACAACGGAGTGATAAGGAAACCTACATGTTCTATAGAATTTCTCGAGTGATAAGCATTTATTACCGCCATTGACGGAGAAATTAAATTCAAGTTTTTATCTCTTCCTGAAGACACAAAATGATAAATTTCGCCCCAAGAATCAATATCTATTTGACTAGATAAGGAAACCTATCGATTTTTCTTCTTCTATGTTACAATGATCACAAGAAAAATCAGTGAAGAGAGAGAGAGAGAGACCTGGAGTTGTGGGATTATTGATCGAGCGAGTGTAAATGGGAGAAGTGTGAGAGAAAGAGAGATGAAGAGGAGTGTTGGGAGGTACAACAGCAACCCCTAGATTCATTGCTGATTCTTATCAAATTCAACTGCAGATAGGCATTACCTTGTATCAGCAATTGATAAAATAATAATTCGTTTCAAAACTCGCGTCTCTCCCTCTCTCTATTTTTTTAAGACTGTTAAAAGTATACTCCCTTTCTTCTACAATATTGGTTCAATTTTTTTGAGTAAGTAGATTAAAAAGATCGTATTTTGTGTATAAAATAATATGGATATGAAATTTAAGATATTTTTGTGTTTAAAATGATCCATTTTTAGTATGAGTAATGAGACGATGCAAAAAAGAAAATAAGCAAAGAATATTGGAAATGATGGAGTATTTTGTAGATTCCAAAATGATATAATTAGGCATTTATTCTCCCTCTCCAATCGCGCTTTGTCATCTTTTGCCCTGTTTTTACCAGGGAAGGTTATATGCTTTGCTATTTGTTTCTTTGCCCAGTTTTTACTAGGGGAGATAATATGCTTTGCCATTTCTTTACAATTTGTTCCTTTTAAATTCTTATTTTTCATTTTTTTGGGTATAAAATGCACATACACTAGTCAGGCTGCAATTTTGTCTGTTCGTTTGTTTCGGGTTGCGACCTTTCTCTTTGTTCCGGCCGCTTTTATTATTGAGATTCAATGGTCGAATTTTAGAGGTTATTTGTAAATTATTTTATTGCATCAACTATTAGACCACATTTATTAACAGCGATTGTGTTCTAATTACACAAAGACAAACAAGAAGAAAAAAAAATGAGGGTTGAAGCCTGAGGGATGAAACCATTGTGGACTAAATGATGTTGTTTAGTGTGTAATGGAGCACAAAATAGACATATATAACACTCAGAATTTTTTATCAATGGTGTGCTTAATTGCACACGAAACGATATCGTTTAATCCTTCTCTATTGGATTTTAGTTCCGTCAGCATGTACATCATCTTTTCGATCGATGCGGATGTCTACATCATATTTCGGTGGTTGAATTTTTTATGAAAGACCTAATTACAAAAATTAAAAAAATTTGATATTCATTTATAAAAGTACGAAAATTAGGCTGAAATCGCAAAATGAATATAAATTTTTGATTTATTTTATGATTATTTTTAAATTATAGTCCAAATTTTGACCTATGGTACAAAAATTGTCCAAACGTAGCTCCGATGTTCATTTTGTAATTTTTAAAATTTCAATCTAAAATGTTACCACATAATTAAAGTTTGGATTATAACTTAAAAGAATAATTCTTTATTATACAATCACCGCAATCATAAAATTATTTATTAGGATTTTTCATCACTTCCATTTTGACGGGCAGCTTCGCCATCTCGTTTTTAACAAGTCTAAATCTAATCATCTATTAGGGAGTCGATTCTTAATCCTCTTATCGAGATTTCTTGATATATTGAAGAATTCAAATAACAGCATCCCATTGAATTTTGTTAGGTTTATCCATAATAGTAGATAAGTTTCCCAACAAGTTGTCAGTACTTAGCTTTTTCTTCGAAGAAGTCTCCACTGTCATCCCAAATGCCCGGATTAATATCCATAGGAGTATCAAGTGGTTTCGTTCCTAGCAATCCAATTTTTCCGAGTAGATTTATAGCATACTTTTTCTGGGATAAAGAAATTCCAGACTTGCTGTGAGCAATCCCAATTCCTAAGAAATACTTAGGTCATCCCAAATCTTTAATAACAAAATGTTGTTGCAAGTGTTTCTTGGTCTCATCAATTCCTTGTACATCACTGTCAGATATAAGAATGTCATCAACATATACTATGAGGACAACAATTCCGGACGTTTGATGTTGCACAAAAACAGAGTGACCTGACTTGCATTGCTTGAAACTGATAACTCCAAGAACACCACTGAATTTATCAAACCAAGCTTTCGGACTTTGTTTAAGACCATAAATGACCTTTTTAAGACAACAAACCTTCATAGCATTCTCACCAAGGTTGCTCCATAAAACAAATGTCAGAGTCAAATCACCATACAGAAATACATTCTTCACATCAACTTGACACATTGGTCACGAAAGATTGAAAGCTAAAGAGAATAAGATTCTAATCGAATTCAGTCGAGCAGTAGGAGAGCACGTCTCATAATAGTCAACACCATAAGTCTGGGTATATTCTTTGGCCATAAGATGAGCTTTGTACCGATCAATAATCCCATTAGCATGATACTTAATAGTGGATACCTAACGACAAACAACAATATCTGTCGAATGAGGGGAAAACACCATTTCCCAAGTACCACAACTTAGAAGAACATGCATTTTCTCATCTATAGCAGCTTTCCAAAAAGGGTGTTTACAACAAGGTAAGAAGTTGGAATAACGGTAGACAAAAGAAAAATAGAAAAGCGCAAAAAGTAGGACATAACCGATCAAAAGAAACATTGTTAGACAATGTAGGGGTGAGCAAAAAATCCGAAAATCGAATATCCGATCCGAACCAAACCGAAATTTAAAATTCGGTTCAGATTTTTCGGATTTTCTAATCGGATCAGATTGAAATTTTTCAAAATTTTGGATTTTCAGATCGGATCGGATTGGATTTTTTAAATCCGAAAAAATCCAAAAAATCGAATTATATATAATTTATGTATAAAAATAATAGTTTATTTAAATATTTTTAAATTTAATATAAATATATATAAAAATTAACAAAAATTGGTTTCGAATTTTCAGTTTTTTCATAATTTTGGATTTTTCGGTTCGAATTTTTTGATTTCGGATTTTCGGATATTAGGTTCGTATCGGATTTTTTCTCTCTCAAAATTTGAATTTTCGGATCGGTTCGGATTAGTTAAAAATCTGAACTGAAATTCGAATGCTCACCCTAAGACAATGGGTGGTGATTAGTGCAAGAACGTTTACTTTTTTCTTTGAGCGATTGGTAAATCATCTGTGGAACTGGGAGGGTCTTCAGGAGCTGCATGCGAAGGCACAAGTGTGGGACATGAGGGAGGTTCGGGCCGAGGACGTTGAATATATACCTGCACAGGTTTAGGAGGAGGACTAGAAGATAAGTTATCCAACCCAGTAGTAAAATCATGGACAAAACAAATGCATCCAAATATGTGAGGAGAAATGGGATAAAGAGATTTATCAAGATGAAGACAAGAAAATAGATATCCCTATGCAACATATTAGACTGTATCATATTTATAAGGAAACAAGTTGTAAGGATGGTATCAGACTACAAGTATTTTGTGTTGGAATAAATTTGTATATGAGCTTAGATTTGGAATCTACATTTTGTGTAGATCAATTTAGTGTATTTATATGTTCAAATCCATTGTGGGATGAATGAACAATTAATGCACAAAGATGACTTCTTAATGGTAGGAATAAGTTTTCATCCCACATTGGAAAATAAGGAAGTTCTAAGCTATATATAAACGAGTTCACATCAATAAGGAATAATCAGTGTGCACCATCTATGGTGCACCATAGTGGGTTTTAATTAGCTATTTTATGGCTAACCCAATGTTACGAGGATGGTGCGAAGCACCATCCGAGTCCGAGAGTCCGAGTCCGAGCACGTGCACGTCGCACTTGTCGCATTGGGCGCTTTAGAGGCGCACTTTGCACTTCGCACGTGTCGCGAGGAGCTTTAAGGAGCCAAAAGTTTTGCCAACATGGCACCTGGAGATGGCTCGGGCGACACGTCGGACTCGACCACGTGGCGGGCGGTTGGGCTCGTGCTTGACGAACCATCACGCCGGTTCGGCTAACCCGATCGACCATGGATCGACGCCTTGGTTCGGGTCGCATTGGGCCTCCGCACCACTTCACGAACAGCACTGGGCTATAAAAGGACCTGCAGAAGATGATTAAAGACACCAAACGAAGATAATCAATCTATCCATTCATTCTTCAAAATCCTCTCCGTCCCGACTATTTAGTAGTTCACGGAAATACGCCTAGTAGTGCAACTACTGTATTTTGTTAAACTGTTGTATCTTGGAGATAATTGTCATAAACGCGTGCAATCGTAGCGAGCAATATTATCTCATGGAGAAAGAGTCTAACTTTGCCTCGATTTTATATAAGCATTCTCTTTAAACGTTATATTCGCATTTCTACGCATCGCTTTCTAACAATCGCAAGATAATATTCCGTGGAAATGGCGACAAGTCAAGCAACGTTCGAATGCCCCTGCTCATGCCGAAAAGCCGGAAAAATTCTCAAGTTCAATTTAAGCGTTGGCAATCTAAAATGCTTTTTACCGCCTACTCTCAATTTGGCCCGTTCTTGAACGAGTCACCTCCTCGTGGGAGGAAGATGAGACCGATGAACAAAACGCATGCGTTAGACGCATGGCATCATAGCGACTTCGTGTCTCAATTACATCCTCAATGGGTTAGACGACATTCTATAGTGTTTACTCTAATGCCAAGACGTCAAGGAACTATGGATCTCTTTAGAGACAAAATACAAGACGGAAGATGCCGGTCTAAAGAAGTTTATCGTCGGACGCCCTAGACTACAAAATGGTGGATGGCAAGACGGTATTGAACAAGTGCAAGAACTCCAGTTGATCCTTCACGATATTCTCGCCAAGGTATGGAACTTTCGAATCCTTTCGAGTTGTCGCGATCATCGAGAAATTACCACCGATGTGGAAAGAATTCAAGAACTATCTCAAACACAAACGCAAGGAGATGGGACTTGATGATCTTATTGTACGGTTGAGGATCAAGAAGACAACCGCAAATCGACAACATGGCAAAGAAATCGATATATGGGCAAAGGCAAATCTAGCCGAGTCGAGCACCAACAACAAGAAACGGAAGTTCAACGGGAAGAAGCAAGACCAAGAAGCAAAAAAGGATCAAAGGAGATTGTTACAACTGTGGCAAACCCGGCATGGCGGCGGATTGTAGAAAACCAAAGAAGAAAGATGGTCATCAACAAGCAAACGTGATGGAGGAAAAACGGTACCTCGACTTATCTCGAACTCGATTTATCCGCTGTTGTAGATGAAGTCATGGTAGGCAACCCAATCGGTGGTGGGTCGATCTCGGTGCCACAAAGCACATCTCGGTCGATAAGTCAATGTTCTCCACCTATGAACCCGTCACCGAAAAGAGGAAGTTGTACATGAGCAACTCCGCAGCTTCCAAGATCGTTGAACGGGAAAAGTTGTGCTAAAGATGACTTCGGATTGAAAGTGACGCCGACCAACGTGCTGCATGTTCCGACATTCGCAAGAATCTTGTGTCCGTTCTCGCTTTGAGCAAAGTCGGTTTTAGACTAGTGTTTGAAGCGAGAGTTGTAATGACCAAAATGGTCACTTTATAGGAAAAGGCTATCTAGATAATGGCCTTTTCAAGCTTAGCGACTCAATGTAATCTCCAATGATGAAATAAAGGAAAGCGTTGCATATGTGATCGAGTCTCCTAATTTATGGCATCATAGATTAGACATGCAAATTTAAATACACTACTAAGATTAGTGAATTTAGAGCTATTGCCAAAGATATCTTTTGATCAACATAATAAATGTGAAATTTGTGTTGAGCGAAAATGGCAAAGAAACCTTTTCATTCGTGGAAAGATCAACTACACCTCTAGAATTGATTCACACCGACTTATGTGATTTAAAACTTGTGCAAACTAGAGGTGGAAAGAATTATTTTATAACATTTATAGATGATTGCACAAGATTTTGTTACGTGTATCTTTTGAGAAGCAAAGACGAAGCATTCGAAGCTTTCAAAAGTTACAAAAGTGAAGTTGAAAATCAACTCAATGCCAAAATCAAGATGATTCGAAGTGATCGTGGTGGCGAGTATGTTGCACCGTTTGAAGAATTCTGTCGTGAAAACGGTATTATTCATCAAACAACGGCACCTTACTCACCACAATCAAATGGTGTTGCCGAACGGAAAAATAGAACGTTAAAGGAAATGATGAATGCTATGTTGATTAGCTCGGGCTTATCACATAACATGTGAAGCTATCCTTCGCAAATAAAATATTAAACAAGTTACCCCAAAAGAAAAAGATAAAACCCATATGAATTATGGAAAGGTAGGAAACCGTTCTACAAATACACGAAAGTGTGGGGTGTCTCATGAAGGTTGAAGTACCAAAACCAAAACAAGTTAAGATAGCCCTAAAACTATTGATTGATCTTCATAGGATATGCAAACAATAGTAGCGCATATCGCTTTTTGGTACACAAGTCGGAAATACCCACATGCATGAGGAATGATTATAGAATCAAGAAATGCTATATTTTTGAAACTATATTTCCCAAGAAAGAAAAGAACGACGCAAGTTCTAAGAAGAGAACTTATGAAGAAAACTCGCCGAAAATATCGACCAAGTGTTGAGCCAACACCGAACTAAGACGAGGAAAACGAACAAAACGCAAAGTTCTTTGGTCCGACTTTGTGGTTTATTCATCGAAGATGATCCTAAGACAATCGAGGAAGCATTGTCCGTCCCGATGTCGCCTATGGAGAAGCTATCAATAGTGAAAATGAATCTATCTTGAACAATCACACTGGGAAATCGTTGACCTTCCTCCCGTTGTAAACCTTTAGGATGCAAGTGGATTCTAAAGAGAAAGTTCAGGTCGATGGAACTATTGATAAGTACAAAGCACGCTTGGTAGCCAAGGGTTACAAACAAAAGGAAGGTATGACTACTTTGATACATACTCACTGCTATGGATTACATCCATAAGAACGCTACTTGCTATATTGCGTTGCATAACCTTGAAGTACACCAAATGGATGTAAAACAGATTTCTAAACGGGATTTAGAAGATGAAATTTACATGGAACAACCTCAAGGGTTTGTTATCCCCGGACAAGAAAACAAAGTTTGCAAACTTGTTAAGTCTTTATACGGACTTAAACAAGCACCCAAACAATGGCATGAGAAATTTAACCAAGTGATGATGTCAAATGAATTCAAAATTAATGAATGCGACAAATGTGTTTACATTAAAGGGACATCCGATAATTTTGTCATTGTATGTCTTTATGTTGATGATATGCTCATAATGGGTAGTAATCATGATATAATCATGAATACTAAGGAAATGTTGAAGATGACATTCGATATGAAAGACTTGGGATAGTCATGTGATTCTAGGAACTAAAATTTCTAGAACACATGATGGAATTGTCTTATCACAATCTCACTATGTTGAAAACGTGCTTAAGAAATTCAAAGCTTATGATCTACCTCCCGCTAAGACACCTGCTGATTTAAGTCTACACTTAGCCAAAATCGAGGAGACCCGATATCCCAATTGACTATGCTAGGGTCATTGGAGTCTAATGTACTTAGCAAATTGTACAAGACCCGACATAGCATATTCAATTAGCAAGTTGAGTCGGTTCACAAGTAATCCAAGCAAGGATCATCGACCGCATTAACTAGAGTTCTAAGGTATTTAAAACATACTTTGAACTATAGTTTACACTACACAAGATATCCAATTGTTTTGGAAGGACACGGTGATGCAAATTGGATATCCGACATAAAGACTCCAAATCCACAAGTGGATTCGTGTTCACCATAGGTGGAGGAAGCGATGTCATGGAAATCTTCTAAGCAAACTTGATAGCTCGATCCACAATGAAATCTGAATTCATTGCCTTAGACAAAGTCATGGAAGAAGCGAATGGCTACGAAATTTCTTAGAGGATACTCCTTGTCGAAAACCCGCACCTCCGTTATGGTGCATTGTGATAGCATGTCGCCCATAGGGAGAGCTAATAGTAGCATGTACAACAAGAAGTCTCGACACGTTCGTCAAGACACAATACCGTTAGACAATTGATTACGATCGGTATAATGTGTATTGACTATGTAAGGTCAAAAGACAATATAGCGGATCCGCTTACTAAAGGTATTAATCGTGATCAATTATACAATGCGAAGGGAATGGGATTAAAATCCACGCTTAAAGAACGCTCATAATGGTAACTCAACCATGATGATTGGAGATCCCAAAACTTGGTTCAAAGAGACAACTAAGTTATGAAGGTTCGTTATACACTTGAAATCTCAATAATCCATTCTCGTGGCTGCTCAAGTGTAACCCTGCAGTTCGTGGTAAAGGGTAAGTTTTAAAGAACTTTAATGATTCCTATAGCCTTATTGGTGGAGTATAGCAGATACTCTTCATAGGAGATCACCTATCTAAGTGTGAAGTGAGGCCGCTCAAATAAATAACACTTATGAATCAAGATATGGTCCAAGGCCAAATGGACACAACGTGAGAACGAAAGATAGTGTATCTATTATTGTGTATGTGTTATTGTCTTGGTTTACACAAAACCGGTCGGTTCAAGACATCGTGTTCACCGAGCGGGAGTAAATCCGATAACACTATACTAAGGAAGGTTCAAAGCCAACAACTACCTATCCTAATGCAATAATAGGTCGCCGGACTTTGATAAAACTTGCATTTGCATTAATCGTCATTCATGTGGGATTGTTGGAATAAATTTGTATATGAGCTTAGATTTGGAATCTACATTTTGTGTAGATCAATTTAGTGTATTTATGTGTTCAAATCCATTGTGGGATGAATGAACAATTAATGCACAAAGATGGCTTCTTAATGGTGGGAATAAGTTTTCTATCCCACATTGGAAAAATAAGGAAGTTCTAAGCTATATATAAACGAGTTCACATCAATAAGGAATAATCAAGTGCACCATCTATGGTGCACCCTAGTGGGTTTTAATTAGCTATTTTATGGCTAACCCAATGTTTACGAGGATGGTGCGAAGCACCATCCGAGTCCGAGAGTCCGAGTCCGAGCACGTGCATGTCACACTTGTTGCATTGGCTTTAGGCGACTTTGACTTCGCACGTGTCGCGAGGAGCTTTGAGAAGCCAAAGTTTTGCCAACATGGCACCGGAGACGGCTCGGGCGACATGTCGGACTCGACCACGGGGCGGGCGGTTGGGCTCGTGCTTGGACGAACCATCACGCCGGTTCGGCTAACTGATCGCCCATGGATCGACGCACTGGTTCGGGTCAGCAGTTGGGCCTCCGCACCACTTCACGAACAGGCACCTTGGGCTATAAAAGGGACCCTGCAGAAGATGATTAAAGACACCAAACGAAGATAATCAATCTATCCATTCATTCTTCAAAATCCTCTCTCGTCCCGACTATTTAGTAGTTCACGGAATACGCCTAGTAGTGCAACTACTGTATTTTGTTAAACCGTTGTATCTTGGAGATAATTGTCATGAACCGCGTGCAATCAGAAGCGAGCAATATTATCTCGGGGAGAAAGAGTCTAACTCTTGCCTCGGTTTTATATAAGCATTCTCTTTAAAAGTTATATTCGCATTTCTACGTACCAGTTTCTAACATTTTGGAATATGCATATGAGAAAGAAGAGTACGAACACCATCCAAAATATGACAATGTTTGCGTTCAGTCACTCTATTTTGTTGAGAAGTGTGAGAACGAGAAGTGTGATGAATGATTCCATGAGAAACACAAAAAGTAAAAACAGACAGTTGAGTAAACTCAAACGCATTATCAGTACGAAGAGTGCGCAAATCAACAAAGTATTGTGTTTTTATTTCATGATAAAATGACTCGAGTACATTGGGGACTTCAGTTCTCCGTTTGAGTAAATATAACCACGTCATGCGGGAATAATCATCAACACAAATTAGAAAATATCGAAAACCACCTCTAGACTTTACTACTAGGGCCCCAAATATCATTATGAACAAGTTCAAAAGAAAAGAAATATGAGTATCGACTCTAGAAGGAAAAAATATGCGATGGTGCTTGCCCAATTCACAAGACTCATATTGAAAATTAATAGACTCAACAGGAACTAAAGTAGGAAGACTTGCAGAAGAAGAATGACCAAGACGACAGTGCCATTGATATGGAGAAACTTTGACGGAGAGAGCGCGATAAGGTCTAGGGCCAACAGAGTCCAGCTAGTATACACCAGCACGCTCATGTCCTTCACCAATCGTCCTATTCGTCAGCAGGTCATGAAAGACACAATAGGTAGGATAAAAGTGATAGAACAGTTGTGAGTTTTGGTTAGATGACTAATCGATAATAAACTAATAGGAAGTTTAGGGGCAAAGAGAACATTATCAAGAGTGATATGAATAGAGGTTTTGACAACACCAGTTTCCGTTACTGGTGAATAAGTGCCACCGACAAGACGAACATAGGGTAGAGATGAAGAAGAAAAAAGAATTGAAAATATACTTGGTACTAGTGATGTGGGCAGTAGCACCAAAATCCAACATCCAAGACTTATCATGGGACACAATAAACGCACCTTCAGAGTAAAGGCATGCAACAATAGAAGAGGAATTGTCTAAAGACTTCACAAGATTATCATATTCAACCCATGATATTGAGACCATATCAGGAGTGAGTGAAGAATTTGGCGTAGCAAAGGCCGTGTGTAATCTAATCATGTTTGCCGAACTTCTCTCAACACTTATAAAAATGAGATTTTACAAAGTTTAACTCCAAATAAGATTTTTACAAAGTTTAACTCCAAGTGGATACATGCCGATATGACATTTTAATACTAGTTTCTAAACTTACAATTTGTTGATATGTCACTTATATCGATAGTTTTCTTGTAGCATTTTAACTTTTATCCACCGCATAGATATCAAGCCAGCAGCAAAATAATCACACAATCAATTCTCATCCCGTCGCCATTGCTTTCAACTCTTTCTTCCCATTTTTCAAACTCAATCGCACTCAGGGTTTTGTTTCTGAAATTGATCTAATTTGTAGAAGATAATTTGCAGCTACATGGTCACATAAATCGGATAATCTCACTCCTCGATCTATTCTCTCTCTTTGCTTCCTACTTCCACAGAGATAGGCCCTAATTTCCACTCAAGCAACCCAAAATAGATCTCAGTTAAGTTGTGTTAAAGAATTGAATGATGCTATTCACTTGTTTCACGAAGTGGTGAGAATGCGACCACAACCTCCAGTTGTTGATTTCAATTAATCACAATATCCATCGTGTTAAAGACTACTCTGTCGCCCATTAAACGTGTCGTTGTGAATGATCACACGATGAATATTGTGATTAACTGCTATCGCCTTCTCAAACGCGCAAACTTGGATTTTACTACATTGGGCATCTTCATCAACATCGGTTACAAACCAGATGCTGTTGGATATTCTTGACATCATCTAATGATACGCAGCGGAATAGACAATCAAGAAACAGATCTAGATCTACAATTAAGCATGCGAAGCCCTATGAACACGCTAGATAGAGAACTTACAATTTGCAATGCTTCCAATGCGTCCTGCAAGGTTATCTCCACAACTATGGTATCCACGTGTATGCAAATCCGATGCAGGAACAATTCCTCGGCACAAAAATTCAAGCAGAGAAATCCAAGAAATCTTTGATTGAATTTAACGGTAGTTCTCTAAGATTATGATTCTGTATTCTGATCTAAAGAATAATTATCTCTATTTATATTAAATAGAGCAGCCCATTAAAGCCCTAGCTTATATGAACTTTTATTCTTTAGTCTGTTTTAATTAATTAATAGTCCAACCATTAATTAACTAAAGCCCATATATCCTAATTTAGTCCATAATCTTTCAATCTCCCACTTGGATTAATATTAGATAACTTACCGTGCACTATGCATACACACTTGAGCGGATTAACAATACACTGATAGAGAGCCAAAATTGACCGGCCCGATGGGGTCGCCCGAGGTACCGAGTGGGGTCGGGTTGGGCTCGTGAAAATAATGGTCCGAAAAATCGGCCTAAAAGCTCATCCACATAGCCCATCGGCCGACCGGCTTGGGGTAAAAGTCTGGGTTAATCTGGCCTAAAAGTCTACCACACATTTAAATTTTTATATTTTATATTAGTAGTAAATACGAAATAGTAAATATAGAAAATAAGATGTTAGTAGACGTAATTTATCTTATTTATTTTGAAATTGATGTTAGTAGACTTAATTTATTTATTGTTATCATATTTTTAAATTAAAATATTTTTTTTAAATTAAATATTGACGGGTTTGCCCGGTGGCCCATGGCTCAGATGGTCAATGGGCTACCATATTTTTAGCCCGATAGCATTTCGGCCGGGCCAACCCGACAAAGTAAAAAAAAAAAGTTCGATGGGTCGGGCCGACCAACCCGACCCGCACCTTTGCCAAATTTACTTGATAGTGTGACCTAATAGGCCCCATTACCGATTTATGATCTAATCAAAGTCCGAACAAAACTTCGAATGCGCTAGCAAATAACTCGATATATGACGGACGCTTACGTGGAAAACAAAGAACAAACCTTTACATGAAGTTTATGTAATATCCTTTCATTCATGACACACTCGATTCAAATTTAGATTTGCTATGTGTCTATCCCAATAACTCAATCATTTTTCTCATCTTTATTATAAGATCTATATGATCATATTCAATTACTTTAATCAATATATCTCTTCGTTATCGCCAATGACTTTATGGTCGAATAATATAGAGAAAGTAAGTGCTCACTGAAATTCCAATCGAGGAATGAATCTCATTCTCGCTCAACTACCATTTTATTTGTCTCATGACGCACCCAATTCAAGCCGTGTCTCGCCACTTGCAAGCATTGTCTTGTCAAAGCAAAGACTCAACAAACAAAATATGTAATGACCTCAAGTCTAAGGACTATTACATACTTTATACACTAAGAAATCGTAGACACTAAACAAACGATTTAATAGTAGGGTGTACCAATACTCTCCAAAGTATTCATGTGCCCATCACGGATATCAAATATCTCGTAGTTGTGAGAACCACTACATTATCTAAGAATGTGATGCATACCACATGCTAACCTGTGACATATCATCAATATCTCATTCTTGATGATAATTGGTTATGGCTATTTTAGAATTATACTATATCATTGATGTCTCACAAAAAAATGACAGTGATAATTCAAGGGAACATATAAGAGAATATCGATAAACATCAAAATAATTATTCCATTAAATGCACAAAAACTCATAGATAAAACATTATCTTTGATTGTGATCAAAGTAAGTATGTCTCAACAAAGGAGTTTCTAAAACATACAAATGTAAACTCCCACTGAATCAAAGCCAATTTCCCACATGTCTAACACCCAAGCTCTCAAAGTGTTTGTTGTGTTTTTCTATACACAACGGCTTGGTAAAAGGATCAGCTAAGTTATCGTCAGTGGGTACTCTTTCTAATTTTACATTGCTCATTTCTATTATTTCTCTAATCAGATGATATCGTCTTAGAACATGCTTGTTCCTGTTTGTGGCTCTTGGTTCATTTGCTTGTGTGATCGCACCAGTATTGTCACAGAACAATGGTATCGGACCACTCGCACTTGGAACAACATCCAATTCTTTCACAAACCCAACAGGCAACCGCCTCTTTAGCAGCTTCCGATGCAAAGAATATACTCGGCCTTCGTAGTGGAGTCGGTAGTGGAGTCGGCATTGTCGCCTGCTTGAACTGCTCCAACTCACCGCCCACCATTGAGGATGAAAACATATCCAGATCGAGACTTATAGTCGCCATGGTCTGCTTGGAAGCTAGCATCGCAGTACCCAACACCGATAGCTCGTTGTCCACCATAGACTAAGAAGTATTCTTTAGTCCTTCTAAGGTACTTAAGAATGTCTTAACAGCTTTTCCAATGCTCCTCACCGGATTTTGTGAATCTTCCCGTCATGTTGCGATAGGCCACATTTGGCCTAGTGCATATCATGACATACATGATCGATCCTATAGCTGAAGCATATGAGATCATTTTCATGCAAGCAATTTCCTTGTCATTAGAAGGACAATCCTTTTTAGACAACTTGATGCTATGTCCCATAGAAAGAAATCATTTCTTAGAATTTTTCATTGAGAAACGCCGTAACAATTTGTCTATGTAAGTGGATTGTGATAGTCCCAACAATCTATTAGGTCTATCCTGATAGATCTTGATCCCAAGGATGTAGGAGACCTCACCGAGATCCTTCATCATAAAGGATTTAGACAATCAGTCTTCCACGGATTGCATCATGGATCGGTCGCTCCCCATAATTAAAATGTCATCGACATATATGACCAGATAGACAACGTTTCCATTCTCGCGCTTACTATAAACGCATGGGTCCTCTTTGCTTCTAACAAAGTCAAACAATTTGATAGCTCTGTCAAAGCAAATATTCCAACTCCTCGATGCTTGCTTAAGTCCATAAATGAACTTCTTTAGCCTACATACTGCATTCGGTCTTTCTTTGGATACAAAACCTTCAGGCTGTGTCATGTAGACATCACATTCTAGTTCTCCATTGAGAAACGCGGTTTTGACATCAATTTGCAAAATATCAAAATTGCAGTATGCAGCTATGGCAAGTAAGATCCTAATGGACTTGATTTTTGCAACTGGTGAAAATGTCTCGTCATAGTCAATGCCTTCACGTTGACTATAACCATTTGCCACCAACCTAGCCTTATAGGTTTATATCTTACCATCTGCATCTCTCTTCCTTTTGAAGATTTGTAGCCTATGGGGTAAGCCCCATCTGGTAAGTCAACTAGTTCCCAGACTAGATTGAAATACATCGAGTCCATTTCGGATATTATGCTTGAGCCACATCTTTGAATCGCGCGCGACACCGCCTTGTATAGGTCTTAGGTTCATCATCATCCGACTCGACTTCATCATCTTGGTTCTCAACCATCGATTCGCCTTTCGGTGCACGACGAGTCCTTTGTGGCCTATCGAGTCGGGTTGTTTGCACAGGTTCATGCTGTTCATTTTGAACGTGAGTAGGTTTCTCCGTGTTGATTTTCTCAACATTTTGGAGATTCTCAAGAATTTCCTCATGATTTTCTTGAGGTGGAGGTGGCACAACTGTTATGTCATCTTGTATTTGATGAATCTCATTGTCTTGAGGTGGCCCTCTAAGAGTCATTTCCTCCCAATAGATCGTCAATACTCCCATCAATTCTTGTTCACACCATTGAACAATCTTTCGTCCTCTGTGTTGTTTTGTGGTTCTTGAATTTCTTCAAGATCTACCGCGTTGTGACCTTGTTCCTTGGAAACATAGAAGTCTTCAAGAAACATCACATTCCTATAAATGATCACTTTGTGATCTCCAGGTGAGTAAAATTCATATCCTCTAGTTTCCTTAGGATATCCCACAAGATAACATTTCTCACTTTTCGATTCCAACTTATCAGTCAGCATTTTCTTAACAAAAGAAGGACAACCCCAGGTCCGCAAATAGTTAAGATTTGCTCTTTTCCCATACCATATCTCATATGGTGTTTTCTCGACTGATTTAGAAGGAACCATATTTAGAATATGAGCAGCGGTAAGTAAGGCATGACCCCAAAGGAATAAATTGAGACTAGCGAAACTCATCATGGATCGAACCATGTCTAATAAGGTTCGATTTCTTCTCTGGATACACCATTCAATTGTGGTGTTCTTGAGGTGTCCAATCG
Source organism: Salvia rosmarinus (assembly GCA_036937905.1). Lineage (NCBI taxonomy): Eukaryota > Viridiplantae > Streptophyta > Magnoliopsida > Lamiales > Lamiaceae > Salvia > Salvia rosmarinus. Next base: position 77,872,871 of record CM072815.1, on the reverse strand, counting down.
ACCGATTCCATGTGATTTCAAGTAATCAAGAAATTCTCGCTTAAATATTCCCTCCTCGATCCGATCAAGATTCTCGATACTTTAACTAAGTTTTTCTCGACTTCTAACTTAAACTCTTTAAATTTATCAAGAGCCTCAGATTTGTGTTTCATCAGATACACATACCCAAACTTTGAAAAATCATCAGTAAAAGTTATGAAGTACGAATATCCATCTTTTGCTTGAGTTGGAAACGGTCCACACACATTTGAGTGGATTAACTCTAGCAATTCTTTGGCACGTAACCCTTTCCCAGAAAATGGTTTCTTAGTCATTTTCCCTTTGAGACATGATTCACAAGCACCATATGATTCAAAATCAAATGGTGTGAGATAATCTAATTTTCTCAATCTTCCTATCATTTTCTCATTGATATGACCAAGTCTACAATGCCAAAGATAAGTAGCATTATTTGTATTACTTAGCTTAGGCCGTTTGTTTTGCACATTGAGAATATCTCGTTCACATTCAAGCATATATAAACCATTCGAAAGAAAGACATTTCCATAAAACATTCCATTAAGAGAAAACGAGCAACGACTGTTTCCAAAATGGAAGAAAAACCCTTAAATGTCTAACATAGGAATGAAAATAATATTCTTTGAAATAGCAGGAAAAAAATAATAGTCATGTAAATCTAGTCTATATCCCGAAGGAAGATCTAATCTATAAGTCCCCACGCTGCTCACAGAAAGAACTCTTGCTCCATTTCCCACGCGCATATCGACCTCCCCAGGATTCACTTTCCTACTGTCACTTAGTCCTTGCACATCATTACAAATGTGTGAGCCACAGCCGGTATCTAATACCCAAGAATGTGAATTATTTATAGACATATTATCTCAATGACAAACATACCGAGTCGCCACCTATTGCACCTTGTGCCTTGAATTTTGGGCGCCTCTTCCAACGCCTTCTCATTTACGTAATGTACACTCATCCTTTGCTAATGTCGGCTTCTTTTTTTGAGCCCCTCCACTCTTCTTAGGCTTCAAGGCATCTGATGCATTATTCTTGTTTTTCTTTTGCTTTTTCTTCCATTTGGAAGATTAAGCAGAAGAACTCACCATGAGTACAGACTTGCCATTCGAAGTAGAGGACTAATAAGTCTTTAACATGTTATGAAGATCAGTCAGTCCCACCTTTGTGTTGTTCATATTGAAATTCACAATGAAATTTGCAAATGAACCAGATAGAGATTGCAAAACCAAGTTAGTTGAGACATTGATTGGCAAAATCGTTCCAATCGACGCCAGTCTCCCAATCAATTCAATCATCTTCAGAACATGTTCAGAGACCTTGCTCCTATCATGAAGCGTGCACTTGAAGAGATCCCGGAGTATATCATACTCCAATGTTTGTGCCCGTGAGGCAAACAAACTCTTCAAGTGCTGAATCATCTCATAGGGTAGCATGCATTCATGTTGCCTTTGTAGTTCCAAACTCATAGAGGTGAACATGATGCCCTGAGTCGACATAGCATCCTCAACGTGCTTCTATGAGCAATCTCACAAACGAGGCATACTCAGGAGAACGCTCATCGGGATGGTAATCGATTGGTTTGTCCAAGACATATTCAATCTTATCCGCCCCTAGCACCAAGCGCATAACGTAACCAATCCGGATAGTTTGACCCAATCAACAAATTGATTTCCACCAAACACTTATATAACATAGTCGATATCAGAATCGAACGAAAAAGAAAAAGAAAAATTAGAACAAAGTAAACATGATCACAATCGTATCATTAGTCAAACAAGGGTTTATCAGATTGATTAGCTCCCACTAATTTTAACATATATTGCACCCCCAAATGCAAACTACGGATTTATAATAAATATAAGTTCAAGATCCAAGTCAATATTATTGCAGCCTCTGCAAGGGCTGATGACTACAATAATATCACTCAATAGGCATCCAAGCCAATTTCAGTGACAGTTTTGCATCGATTTAAGTCTGCATTATTGCAACATCCATGGTGATGACCACAATAATGTCACTTAGTCGGTTTTGAATCCGAATGCAACAATAGTCCTCAATTCTTGGTTTATTAATCCAATTAATATGTGTCCACTAATTATCTTGATCACGAGGGCGATACAAAATAATTAAGCAAGGCAACACCATCACACGATGCTAACAATGCATCTATGAGTGAGCCTTGGCCTTGTCGATTTGAGAGTAAACACGAGGGTGTAAAACTTTTGGACGAAAATGTTAGTGGCCTCAAACAATTATGATGGACAACACGTTTTGTTTCAAAAACAAGACTTGTATTTAGTGGGGCTAAAACATGTGATACTAATTGTTTATTTTAATATCCAATATTAAATCCAAAATAATTACTGGGTGCCGTCTACCTAGGCATAAAATGCGGACCACACATATTGGGCGCCGCCTACCTAAACATAGTAACACGGAATACAAGTATTGGGCTCCGCCTATCCAAACATAAAAGATGTCTCTAACTACTATAGTTAAAAATAAGCATAAAATCAAATAGCATGCTTATCACAGAACAACAGCAAATAGGGCTCAACGAATAAATTCATTAATCTAATTAATAATTTAATTATCTAATTAAAAGTGGATATAGACATTTATATCAATTCCAAATTAATATAAATATTCATTAGTATTATTATTTCTAAAATAATAATCAAATAAGATTTATTAGCCTAATTAATAAATCAATTCTTTAATTTATGTACATTAATAAATTATATTAATTCTAAATTAATATAAAATTAAATGTTATACTATTATTTCAAAATAATAATAAACTTAAAATTTATTAATCTAATTAATAAATTAATTTCAAAATTGTGATTAAATTTATTAATTCTAAATTAATAAAATTAATCCATGTACATAAATTATATTAATTCTAAATTAATATAAAATCAAAATTAATGTTATTATTTCAAAATAATAATATAAAACAAAATTATTAATCAAATTAATAAATTAATTTGTGTAATTGAAATTAAATTTTATTAATTCAAAATTAATAAAATCGTTTTTTAAACTTTGATAGCCCTGACGGGCCGCCACATTAAAAATTTGGCCCAAACCGCCCCACCCAACAAGAAGAGCTTGTCGGCCAGAGGCTCGCCCAAGGCCCAGCGCCGTCCACGGCCCGAAGACACGTGGCCCAAAGAAGAAGCCTTCAAATTGCGGACGCCCACGGCCCAAATACAGACATGAAGCCCAATGATAGCAACCACTGCCCAACATGCGAGGCTCAATGACGACGAAACCCGTTAGGTTTCAGCGCCCGCGACGATAATACGTCACCCCTGCTCCGTCGACGCCGTGTTCACCGATGACTCCACCCCGTTCTGCAACCTCCGCGTTTCTCCCTTCATCCTCCTCCGCCAGTCGCCGATGGCGATTGCGAGGTGCTTCAACATCACCACCGCGGCGGTGACAAGCGCGAGCGCCTCGCGCCGCGTCGTCGACTGCCGCTGTCATACAGAGAGGGCGAGGATCAAACAACGTGACTCGACGACGGCGACGAGCGCGAGCGCCTCGCGCCGCATCGTCGACCGCCGTCTATTAAGACGCAACCGCCGTCGGTGAAGATGGAGCGGCGAGTGCAAAACCAATTTCCAAAAACAGATTATAATTTTCCTTTTCGTTTTTTTTTTTAAATCAGATTAATAAAAAATAAAATCAAACGAAACAAAAGGAAATCGAAAAGAATTCGAAATTCAAAATTTCGAGAAATCCACAATTAATAGAACATGAATTGATTATAAATCGAGCCCCGAGCTCTGATACCACTGTTGGATATTCTTGACATCATCTAATGATACGCATCGGAATAGACAATCAAGAAACAGATCTAGATCTAAAATTAAGCATGCGAAGAGCCCTATGAACACGTTAGATAAAGAACTTACAATTTGCAATGCTTCCAATGCGTCCTGCAAGGTTGTGTCCACAACTATGGTATCCACGTGTATGCAAATCTGATGCAGGAATAATTCCTCGGCACAAGGCTCAAGCAGAGAAAGCCAAGAAATCTCTAATTGAATTTAACGGTAGTTCTTTAAGATTATGATTCTGTATTTTCACCTAAAGAATAATTATCTTTATTTATATTAAATAGAGCAGCCCATTAAAGTCCTAGCTTATATGGACTTTTATTCTTTAGTCTGCTTTAATTAATTAATAGTCCAACCATTAATTAACTAAAGCTCATATATCATAATTTAGTCCATAATCAGATGCAACGCACTCTCATTAAAGGGCTCTTTTTAGATCTTATGAAATTGTTTAAAAAGCTTCTGGATTTAATACTATGTGAACCTAATGATGTTATGATTCTTACTGTCGTTCAAACATGAAAGAGGCTAACGACGTTTTGGAAAATTTTATGCATAATATGATCATTGGTTCATTCTGGCAAATGTGCCAAAAGAGAATAATTTCTGGATCACAGTTTTATAGTTGTGGCTATATATTTAAAAGTTGTCTAAAAAAATAATTACAAAGTCTATTGATTTACCATGCAAATTATGCATGAAATCATGCATAAAGAAATCAATTACTCATGAATGCGACCAACAGCTGGTGGTAAAACTTTCATTTCTTCTGCATGAATCTTCATCTTAAATACCACCTCTCATTCTCTTCAAACCACAGCCCAGAAACCTTCATTTCTTTTGCATGCTCTTCATCTTAAATACCACCAATCATTCTCTTCAAACCATAGCCCCAGAATCATGAAGGTAGTAATCGTGATGAAGCGCCGCAAGTTCACCATAGATGTTAGCAACCAAGAACCCATCCTAGAAATGAAAAACAAAATCCACCGCCTCCTCGGTATCCCCGCCCACTCCCAGACCCTAACGGTCTGGGATTGGGAGTTAATTGATGGGCTTGACTTAGAAGACTATCCGCTCATCTCAGACGGCACAAACATCAACCTCTCGACCACAAGCACCACATTTCCTCCAACGACGCCAAGATGAAGATCACCGTCAAATTCCCGGCGAGAAAGATCGAGATCGACGCCGACCACAACGACACCGTTTGGAGCCTGAGAGAGAAGATCCACATCGTGGACGGACCCGATGCGAAGGATGGCATTGTTTTTGATGGGGCGGAGATGGAAGATGATTTCAGGAGTTTGCGTGACTATGGGGTGGCGACGGGTGGCGAGGTGGCTGTGTGTATAAAGACGGTGGGGCGGGCGCTGTCGAGGAAGGTGGCGGTGGTGGTGCAGACATCATCTAGCTTGATGGATGGCGCGCGGATTCCGGTGGAGGTGAAGGATCTGAGTAGGGTTGGTGAGGTGAGGGAGATGTTGGTGGGGAGGAGATTGGTGCCGGTGGATGAGTATATATTTATACATAAGCAGAGGATTATGCGTGAGGATTGTAGTCTGCGTTGGCATGGGGTGGAGAGTGGTGATGTTTTGTATGTTTTTAAGGGGAGTGTCACTCGGGGTGGTGTGTAGACGATGAGAGTAGGTTCATTTATTTGGATTTGTAGGTTATATTTAACACTTATAATACGTTTTGGTTCGAGTTCGCACCTCCACGACCGATAATGTTTGCTGATTTCTCAAAATAAAAGGCGCTATAGTGAAAACTAGGGCACGCAATTGTTGGCACGAATATCCTTTTGAGATGGCATAATAGTAAAGTAGATTTATTTATATGGTCAAAACTTCATAGATTTGAATCCCACTAACGCCTTTATAAGGAACGTGAAGTTTATCCAGTACGCATAAAAAAGTGACGGTTGCAGGTTACCAATGAATTAAAAAAAATATTTTATATATACATAGATATATATATGTATAGAGAGTGGATCAAATGAGAACTCTAACTTTTTTTAGAACTAAAAACTAATGTGATCCATCCATTTTTTATAATCTAACGATCATGATTAATTATAAATATTTTATTATCCTCAGATTTTAATAATAACCGTTTAACCATATAATTAAGGGATTTTATATATTTATTTACGTAACTGTTTTCATATGCACAATCACTACGATTACATGCACGACAAAGTGAATTTCATGAACATAACAATTAATTGGAATGTGATAGCATGCACAAGAACTACGATTATATACACAAAAACATAAATTACACGAATAACGAAAAATTGAACATAAAATATTTAAATAGCGAAAATTTAGAGATTTAACTATTTTTTCATTAAATAATCATAATCGTCCGATCTTATTTAATCTAACGGTGGTTATTGATTCTTAGTTTTTATCTTTAACCAATGCGCACACACACACACACACACACACACACACACACATATATATATATATATAGAGTTGATTCAATGAGAACTTATCTTTTTGAGAACTTGAGAACTATGCACAAACGTATAAAATTGATGAATAAATTTATAAAGTTAGTGCATAACGAAAACATTCTAAAATTGTTACCCAACAAAATAATTTTAGAAAGTTTTCGTTGCACAACTTTATACCGCCTTGTGCATCATCTTCAACGCCTTATGCATGGTTCAGAGTTCGCAAAAGATGTGGTTCTCATTTGATCCACTCCATATATATATATATATATATATATATATATATATATATATATATATGAGGAAATACTCTAAATAACCATTTTGCTTAACAAAATATTAATTGTAGCCATAGAAATAAAAATATATCAATTGTAATCTTTTAAGACAATTTTGCCCTTTGTATTAAGTTATTTAATATATTTTCGTAATGAATATAAAAATTGATAATAAAAAATGAAAAATCAGTTTTTCTTTTCAAAATTAATCAAAATGAGAATAAATTTTAGAAATATTTGTTCTTCTGAAAATCAAACTTTCGACTTCTTCTTCTTCTTCTTCTGACCTAGGGTTCGAAATATATTTCGTTGGATTGAAGCGAAATTAAATCTTTTCAAGGTAACTTTACTACTACAATGAACGAGCTTTTGTTTCTTTTTGTATTTCGTGCTTTGTAGTAGTTGATTTTATGATGTTGGTTTCGTGTTCTTAAAGACGCGAAATTCAGCTTAAGACGCGATTTGCAGACATGACGCAAAATTACACAATTTCGCGTTATGTTCACGAATCGCGACATTGGGTAAGACGCGAAATTAAATAGTTTCATATTTTCGCCTTAGTATAATTTTCACAAAGATGCGTAATTATCAGCATAATTTCATTTCTTAGCGATTTTACACACAAATGCTAAATTGTGTAATTTCGCATCATGACTGGCTTTTAACGTCGTTGTCTTATGTTTGTGAGTATTATGCTAAACATATATGGATTTTGTGCGATGCAGATGAGGGCAAAGTGTATAATACTAGCACATGGAGGTCAATGGAATGACACTACATATGTAGGCGGAGAACAAGAATTTATTCGTGTGCCATCGGATGGGATGACATATGTGGGATTAATGAGAAAGGTTGGATGCACCGTGCAAGTTGATATGAATGTTTTTACTTATGTGATATATGCAATTGTGGAGTCTCCCCTAGGTGGATCAATAAAAATGAAGATAGTGGATGACGATGATTTGCGATATTTGATGGAATCATTCGATTGTCCTATTCTATATATCACACTCTCTCATAGGGTAAATGCTTCTAACGACCATAGTTTTGTAAATTTGTTGAATGCTCAAATGCATCACGTTCAACAGACAAATGTACATCAAATGAGTAAAATTGCTCATTTGAGGCCTCATGTTGATAGTGGTGTTGCAATCAACACCGTGGACGTGAACATTACAAATGAGAGAGAAGATGCACAAGTTTTGGAAACAAATGAAGAATTTCACAATGATTGGGGTCGTGATTGGGATGCTGATGATGAAGAGCGAATAGATGATGCTGTCAATGATGACGACGTTGACGAGGATGATGATGATGATGAAAATATTGATAGATGTTGTATGAGAGATATTCATAATGTGCCACCACTTGGGAGTTCTAGGTGTAATGAAGAAGGTGTTTGGCAAGAAAAACATGATCACGGACGACAATTGATTATTCCGGATGCTCAATATCATGAATGTAATTAATAATTTTTTCTAGGGGTTCTACTATATTAAATTGTATATTGATTATTTATTTAATTATGCAAAACCTATCTATCGTTTCCTTCTAAACTGTGGTAAATCATATTTAATAAATTATTTTACTGGATAAAAGAATTATCACTTAAGTAAAATTCAAGTCGCCTGTTTTTCATTTCTTCTTAATACCCAACATTTTCAAAATACAATCCTCCAATTTCGCGTGACAATGTAAATTAAACTGTTATGCGAAATTAATAATTTCGCATTACCGATAATTTTCGCGTGACAGTGTAAATTAAACTGTTATGCGAAATTGATAATTTCACGTTACCCATAATTTTTCACGTGACAATGTAAATAAAATTGTCATGAGAAGTTATAATTTCGCATTACCTATATTTTCGCGTGACAGTGTGTGTTTGATTTATTAGATTTTATGAAACCTATGGAAATCAAAAATAAATAAAAAATAACCGAGTAAAGCCTACATAATTCAAATTAAAAATACCATACCTAATAACATCCTACAATATCACCATGATCCAAAAAAGTATTCAAGTTATAGTACAAATCATCCTACACCATTCCTCATACTAACAATTTTTATCTCCATCCTTACTAAAAGTATAAATACTTCTAGCTATGTGCAAACGATAATCCACAATATCTTTACTCTGAAATGACTGTTGATATCTCTCCGTCAATATCATCTCAACATATTTCAGAGCAAATAGACCACCACTAAAGTCATCTTCTTGCTTGTATGGATTATCATCTTGACTAGTAAAGTAAATGCTCCATTGGCTCCATTTCAAGGGTCAGAATTCCAAAGCTGTAAACATCAGCCTTCAAAGTTAACTGATCGCCTAAGACATACTCTGGCGCCAGGTAACCACTGTTAGGAACAAACCCGATACAAATTTAGAATATATTGCTAAAATACAGCCAACTTCTAAATTGATGTGGGTATCTCAGTCATAAACTCCCGTTCCCCCTGTTTTGATTCAGCTGATAGCACCTTCACAGCAACTTGTCTTCCATTTTTGAGAACCCCCTGTGCAATACCAATGGATTTAATAAGAAAAAAATAAGGTTTCTCAAAACTGGAACATAAGAAATATCAGTGTAAAGGAGATACACTAAAGTTATATGCATAGAAAATCCAGTAAAAAACAGTCAACTTGCTCCTTCATTCAACCCAACTAAGCCTACAAGGTGTATACTTTAAGTGATGCCATCAATATCTGGACATTTGAAAGCAATATGTAGGCTTCAAAGTGCGCTAAAATATGAATTGAATTAGATTTTATGTCTCAGGTTAAGCATTTTGCAGGTTGAACGGTTAACTGCTCCTCGATTGTATATCGAGTATAGTACATTTTAATAAAACAATAAAGCATCGTTCAACCTGCTATCACTTTGAGAATGAGCTCAACAAAAATAGCAGCTAAACTGTACCGAAACCTCCATTTCCTATCTTGTTCCTTCGATGAAAGTTGTTTGTTGCTCCTACCAGTACTTTGTAAGTGAAATTTTTTGTCTTCGCAATTGAGACCCCTGCACAGGAAGGGGTAAACAAATATGACAGAAACAAAAGCACCATGAAGTGCATCTGGAATACATAAGAAAAATGACAGAAAAGAAAGTAAGGTGCCCAACCAACCATAGTTATCCAACCAAGGTCAAGAATAGAAAGCTTATAAAAAGTTCTCGCATGTATATGAACTTTTCCTACAGTCAGCTATAGTATTGTAAAGCAATTCCAATGTTACAACATATACAGCTCAGCTCACTGAACTGATCAAAGATATCCAACACTATCTAGGTTGACCGCAGGTTAGACATCCCATTCATCTATGGTTAGCCACAGAGATCCCCATAATCTACAAGCTTGATATTGCGGCTGGTCCCTGAATTTATCTTGTGCCATGAACTCATTGAATCTTGGTAAAATATCACCAAGTATGCCCAGCATAAACTCTCCGACACGTTGTGGAAGCTCATCACCAAGTTTACGTATCCTGTATTCTCCCACTTTCTGAACAAACTGTTGACCAAATAAGTAATCAACCCTGCGTGAAAGCATGTGTTCCATCACGGCCGGTGTTAACTTGCTCTGATCTGGCTGCAATAGAAGGTATCTTGTAACGGACTGACGAACTTGACCTAAAACTTGACATCAAGATAAATATAATACTATTATCATTATAATCAGTCCAGATTCCGAGTCCATGTTATCTAATAAAGAAACTATCACTTTCTGCATAATGAACAAATGATACTAGATATTGAAATAAAGAAAGTAGAGTATGTATAAGGCTATTAGCTGGAATGTAATATGCCTTCTATGAGAATAGATGTCTTCATCTCGTTAGACAAGGAGACGGATATTATGCTGCAAGCATGTACAACTCAATGTAGTACTTGTCAAAGTATTTTAAGTACAAGAAAAGTCATAACAAGACGATTCTAAACCAAACAGAATGTCATTGCTTCATAATACATTTGTTAAGAAATTCTTGAAAAATAATTATTCCCAAGGAAATGCCACACTCAGCAGTATCTCCACATGTATCTTCTTCTATAATTGAAGTATTGAATCAAAAACACAAACTAAAATCTTCTAAGAGCATACCTATAACTAGGTTGTTATCTTTTGTAGCTAATAGTGTAAAAATCAAGAGAAATACTGATACAAGGTTATTAATAATGAAATATGAACTAATCGAAGAAGGAAGTTGAATATGAGTGAATATAGGATTAGCAATGGCTATTTATCCCAAAGCTTTGAGCATCAAGGAAATGTTCTGTTGAATTGGCATGACCTTTTCACGACTCTTCCTTAAGCTACAATTCATGGACTTCTTCTTTAGAGGTCTTTGTCTTCTCTAGAAGCAAAATTAGAAAAAAATAAAAGGTTAAGTATAAACTAAATAGAAGGAGATTGAGATTCGAATATTATAAGCATGATAGATATAACTTTCCAGATTTTTTCATTGATTTTGGAGCATTTTTTATCACAGCACCAACAATCTCCTTATTGAAGGCACCTCGCCTTTTAGAATGATTCGAATCAATAGCCGAGTGATTAGAGCTAAGTAGCTAACTTGATCCTGAAATCATGCATGCCTCAGTTAGAAAAATTAAAAAATCTACATACTAACAACTGAAAAGTTTGCATATAATTACCAAGTCATCATCCTTATCATAAACTTGGAAACGTCCTTTTGCTTGCTTCACATTCATGGAGGCAACAACCTCCGCAACATAAACACCTTGCTCAGTAGAAAGCACTCCCTCAGGAGTATGGAAAATCTAAAACAGAACAGGCTTGGGGAAGGTGAACACCAGATATAATTGAACCACAGGCCAACATATAACTGCTATAGAAGACTAAGGCCAAGTTTCATTACTTTCATAATGTTAGGTCAGCAGCCGCAGAGGCGACGGTGGTGCAGAGTGCGACAACGCTCGTCTGGTGGAGACGGAGGCGGCGGAGTCTGGCAGAGACGGAGGTGGCGGCGTCTTCGTCTGGGTGGCGCAAGATGGAGAAACAAGATGTTATAGTAGCAGCGGCGGACCGACGGTGATGGAGACGGCGACAACGTTCCTCCGGCGGCGGCGTCTGGATACAGGGAGGGACGGGATGAGAGGGGCAGTGGCAGGGAGGTTTTGATTTAGGTTATATTTTGAAATGTGTTTTGAAGATTTTAAATTTTGTTATATTTTTAATTTAGATTTTAGATTTTTAGATTATTTTATTTGATAAATTATTAAAATAAAATATAAAAGGGTATTTTAGGTAGAAATGATTATATTTAATATATTTTTATTTTAGTGGTTAAAATTAATCTTTACTTATGCAAAACGGTTAATTTAATATTTGCCTCTATATATATATATATATATATATATAGGGTTTGATCCAAATGGTAACTCATTTTTTCGGTAACTTAAAACTACAGACACACGTATAAAGTTGTGTACATGCAATAAAATATTCTAAAATTGCTACACAATAAAATAATTTTAGAAAATTTTAGTTATCATAACTTTATACTGCTTTTTGGCCATCTTTAACGCCTTATGCATGGTTAGTAGAGTTCATAAAAAAGATGTGGTTTCATTCGATCCACTCCATATATATATAGGAATGATATAAAATACAAACCAATCTTAAAGTATAGAATATGAACCATTTTCGTGGCCTCGATTCGTGAAGATCTACGATGAATTCATCATCTTACTTGATAAATTCAAACACCCTGGTTCAAATCCCATGAGGACTAATTTTATTTTTCTAAATTCACACACTTACACTAAATTCGTATTTATTTCAAGAGTTCGTAGTTTATATATTAATGATGATTTTTACAATAACCATATCCATATATATATATATATATATATATATATATATATATATATATATATATATATAGGGTTGGGTTTAGTATCTCATCCCCGATAGTATGTAGACTCAATCTAGACCACACATTTTGAACACGTGGCCACCACAAGTCGACATGTGGTAGCTCTTTTTTTTTTTTTTTTTTCGCGGGCAAAATGGGAAGAAACAAATCGCCTTTTCTTCTCCTCCTCGACAAAGAACGGACGGACCGGCGGTGACGGCGACAACACCGCTAACAACAACAACAAGATACACAAACAACTACAAACAATGATTTTGAAAGAAAGAAAAGAAAAAAATTTGAGGAACAAAATTGATGGATTTTGAGAAAAATTAGAAGATGAATTTGATAGATGATCGAAGAATCGAGAATGATGATGGTTATGACGGTGGTTCACGGACCATTCACCGATAATCAGTGAAAGAGACGATGGAATTGTTAGAGAATGATGGATGAGAGATTTGGTGTCGAAAACTATAAAATGCATTGAACAAAACATGAAACCGCATCAACAAAACATAAAACGCATGTTCTCACGAAATGTAAACATCATTTAACTTAGCACGCTCATGCATTGATCAAAACATATCCATGCATTTAACAAAACATGTTCACGATTTAATAAAGCGTAAAATGCAAGCCAACGGACGCCGAAGAAATCGGAGCGACGCTGCACCACGACCTAGCGCACGCTGGGCGCAAGGCCATGCGCGACTTCCAATCACATGATTATTCTCTTCAACTACATGCATTTTTTGTTCATTTGAATACATTATCCAGATCAATTAAATGCATTGTTTGTTTTTCACAATCACATAACAAATCAAATTACTAATCTATCCTTAATGTAGCGAAAATCAGCAAAATTAAGCTTAAAAAGTTCGAAAAAATCTGAACCATAGAATCTATGAGATGAATGGATGAGATTGAGTACTACATACTATCTCAGGCCCGAGTACTATTTGATCCATCATATATATATATATATATATATATATATATAGGTTGGGTTCCATCCCAGATATTATGTAGTACTCAATTTAAACCATACATTTTGAACATGTGACCACATCACAAGCTGACACGTGACAACTCATTTTTATTTTTTTTTTTAGAAGAAAAATATAGAAGAAAGAAAATCAGCCTTCTTCTTTTCTTCTTCTTCTTCTTTTTTACAATGGTTGCGCGACGCTGCAAGCTACAACGACAACGAAGGCGACAACGAACAACGATTTACGGCGGAGCAGACCTGGACGACAAAGAATAATACACACGAACAACAAAAAACAACAGATTTTGAAAGAAAAAGAATAAGAAAAATTTGAGAACAAAATTAATGGAATTTGAGAAAAAATAGAAGATTAATTTGATTGAGGATTGAAGAATTGAGAGAAATGGTGGCTATGTTAGTGGTTCACGGTGAAATTCACCGATTAATCGGGGAAAGAGAAGGCGTAATTGACGGAAAATGATGAATGAGAGATTTATTGTCGAAAAACATAAAACTACATCTAATAAAACATAAAACTACATTTAACAAAACATAAAACTGCATGTTAAGATTTAAACACAAACATGCATTTAATAAAATATGTTCATGCATTTAATAAAACATGTTCATGTATCTTACAAAACGTAAAAATATATTGTTGGTCAATGGGTGCTAAGGGGCTCGCGAGCGTGCGCGCTTCCAACCTACATGCATTATTGTGTTCAACTGCATGCACATTTTTTTGTTTTCATTTAAATGTATTGTTCAGTTCAACAAAATACATTGTTTGTTTTTCGCAATCACATAACAAATCAAATTACTAATTTACCCTTACTGCAGTGAAATCAGGGAATTAAACTTAAGAAATTCGAAAAAATCTCCATCATAGGATCTGTGAGATTGAGTACTACATAGTACCTCAGGTTCGGGTACTATTTGATCATCCATCTTTCTATCTCTCTTTATATATATATATATATATATATATATATATAGATAGATAGATAGATATAGGAGATGGTGTTGGATTTGTATACTAGAAACAGTTTTGGTTGAGCTTGTATACAATGATTCATGTTCCCATTATTACAATCTCCTAATAGAATTGTTTATTTGATTGCATATGTTTGTTGTCCCTTTATCTCATATATAAGTTAGATCATACAGTGTGTAGTAGATCACAGAAGTCTGTATGATTGGTCAAGTTTAATGAGATATAAAAGAATCACCGAGACAACTTAAGGACGAATTGTCAGATAGGTTGCGGTATAGATAAGAAGTGACTTGACTTAGTTGCTTGTCTATACCGGATGCGCCTACGACGTATTGATGGATCACAGTGAGATGAGTTCTTCTATCCGACAATCGTGAAGAACCTAGATCTCGGTGACTTTACGTTGATCTAAACCTCGATAAGGTATTAGGTGAGTATGAGTTGTTGACCATCACTTTGACTTGTTATGGGTGAGGGTTACATGAGATAACGCAATATTCTCCGCATCTTGGGTGGTGGTCGATATGATCCTTGCTCCAATTTGTTGAATTGAGCATTTGGATCGACGACGCATTACGGAAACGAAAATAAAGGATGGAATTTACGAGCCTTTGAATCTAACCCCAAAGAGATGGTTGATGCAACAACTCAGAAACGCTAAATGACACACAAACAAGATTGATGAACTCGAATGATTCGTCGATAAATAATTCGTCTTGGAATAATCAAGAGGAATTCGAGACTCTCAAGAGAGGCATAAAACTCACGAAAATTATTATTGATCAACTGATTTTCGTCCATGACAATAAGACATTTATATAAGGTTGAAATCTAAACCTAATATGATAAGGAAAAGACTAACTAATAATGAAGGCCCATAAATCCGAAAAAAAACAAAATCTTGATTTCGTGGGCTATACTAATTAAATCAAAATAATTCTCTTCATTCTAAAGCCCAATCACACGTAATTAAATTGATGAAACGTGGGCTGTTGGGCTTGTCATCTCATATGGGCTTCTTGGTCAATTCTTGAGTCCAAACTTATCAATTAATCCATGCAATCATTCCTCGAACTTCTTAGCTCGAGTTCTTGTAATCGCCCACTTGGAACACTTAATCGGGTTTTGAGTCAACGAACCTCGACTCCATCATTCCTCCTCTTAAAGAGGATTTGTCCTCAAATCAAGCGCCACCTACATCAAACAGACTCAAATCAAGAACATAGAAAGAAGCACCAACATTGTACTCACCGGTAAGTCCAATTTGTAGGCATTGTCATCGATCGCCCAACACTGAAATGGCCCATCTCTCTAGGAAGTAACTTGGATCGCACGCTGAAACCGTTCTTTGCGCATATGCAGCCACACCCAATCACCGGGTTCAAATACCACTTGACGACGTCCTTTGTTGGCTTGTTCAGCATACTGCTTTGTTCGCCTCTCGATGTTCATCCTTGCTTTCTCATGAATCTGTTTCACAAAATCAGCCATCTTCTGGCCATCAAGGTCAGTATGTTCATGCGCAGGTAACGGAGATAAATCCAATGGAGTCAAATGATTAAATCCATATACAATCTCAAATGGTGAAAACTTAGTAGCAGAATGAATAGAACGATTATATGCAAACTCAACATGCGGCAAACACTCTTCCCAAGACTTAATGTTCTTCTTGATTATAGCTCTAAGCAAAGTAGACAAAGTCCTATTTACTACTTCAGTTTGCCCGTCAGTTTGTGGATGACAAGTAGTAGAAAACATAAGTTTAGTTCCTAACTTACACCACAAAGTCTTCCA
This sequence comes from Salvia rosmarinus, assembly GCA_036937905.1. Lineage (NCBI taxonomy): Eukaryota > Viridiplantae > Streptophyta > Magnoliopsida > Lamiales > Lamiaceae > Salvia > Salvia rosmarinus. Next base: position 77,856,603 of record CM072815.1, on the reverse strand, counting down.
AAAGTAGCTCAAGAACTTCGAATCCCTATCCGAAACAATAGTCCTAGACATGCCATACAATCTAACAACCTCTCTAAAGAACAAATCAGCTACATGAGATGCATCATCAGATTTATGACATGGAATAAAATATGCCATCTTAGAAAATCATCACAACCACAAAATGGAATCGCTACCACGCCTACCCTAGGCAATCCTAACACAAAATCCATAGAAATATCAATCCAAGGTGTTGTAGGAATAGACAATGGTGTATACAACCCATGGAATCGACTCTAGACTTAGCTCGCTTACATGTGACACATCTACCACAAATTCTTTCAACATCCCTTTCATGTGAGGCCAAAAGAAATGCTCATGCAAACAAATTAAAGTCTTAGCAATACCAAAATGTCCCATTAATCCCCACCATGAGACTCAAGCAACAACAATTCACGAGAGAGCATTTAGGAACACACAACTTATTCCTCCTAAACAGGTAATCATCATGTCTAAAGTACTCTCCACTAGCAGATTTCTCACATGCTCGATATATCTCACCAAAATCATCATCACTCACATATAAACTTTTGATGCACTCAAACCCAAGCAACTTAGCATCTAAAGTAGAGATCAAGGCATACCTCCGAAAGCGGCGCCACCACCACATTCTCTTTCCTTTGCTTGTACTTGATGGCGATGGAAACGCCTCAATGAACTCCATCCACCTTGCATGCCTCTTGTTCAACTTATACCGCCTTTAAGTGCTTCAACGACTCATGATCCGTGTGAATGAACTCCTCGCCCACAAATAGTGCTGCCATATTTTAAAGCTCTAACCAATGCATACAAATCCTTATCATACGCTGATAACTCAACGTTGCTCCATTTAGCTTCTCGCTAAAACGCCATCGGTCGCCCTTCTTGCATCAAACCGCACCAATTCCAACACGGTAAGCATCATATTCTACCTCAAAAGATTTAGAAAAGTCCTAAGAGATAATCTTGGGCGTGAGTCAATTTGTACTTCAAAAGATGAAACGCCTTCTCTTGCTCTTCTCCCCAACGGAATTCTATATTTTCTTGATTACTTACAATGGTGCCGCAACACTTGAAATATGGCACGAATCGCCTGTAAAAGCTAGCAAGTCCGTGAAAACTCCTAACTCGCCAATGCTCTTGGACTCGGCCACTCGGATAGCTCGATTTTCTCCTCATCAACCTGCACACCCCGCAATCGACAACAAAACCAAGAAACACAAGCTTGTCCGTACAAAAGATACACTTCTTAAGGTTAGCAAACAGCCTCTCTTTTCGAAGTACATCTAAAACAGCCCTCAAATGCTCAACATGCTCATCATGACTCTTGCTATACACTAGGATATCATCAAAATAGACTACTAAAAATTTTCCAATAAAAGAACGCAAAACATGATTCATAAGGCGCATAAACGTACTAGGGGCGTTAGTCAAGCCAAAAGGCATAACCAACCACTCATATAAACCAAGTTTTGTCTTAAAAGCAGTCTTCCACTCATCTCCCTCCTTAATCCTAATCTGATGGTATCCACTACGCAAGTCAATCTTAGAAAACACGCAAGAGCCATGCAACTCATCAAGCATATCATCTAAACGAGGGATGGGATGGCGATACTTTACCGTGATATTGTTTATAGCTCTGCAATCACAACACATCCTCATCGTCGAGTCCTTCTTCGGCACAAGTAGAACTGGAACTGCGCATGGACTCAAACTTTCCCTCACGTGCCCTTTCGCCAACAACTCTCTAATCTGCCTCTTCAATTCCTTTGTCTCCTCTGGATTAGTACGATAGGCTGGCCTATTTGGAAGAGTGACTCCTGGCACGAAATCTATTTAATGTTCATCCCTCGAATCGGTGGTAGACCATGTGGTGTATCTTCGAGAAAGACATCATCAAATTCCTGCAAAACAGAGGAAATAGAAGGGGGTAGAGAAGTGAGATCATTAGTGGAAACCAAGTTCTCTTTGTACAAAAGTATAACCAAAGGTCTCTCCTCCTGCACCGCCCACTTCAGATCGCTAGCCCGTGCAAGACATGACTTCTGGACCACCCATTTCTCCTTATTCTCCCCATTCTGCTCCTTGGACTTCACCATCACTGCCTCCTTCTGCAACTGCATTTGATCCTCATAATCTTGTTTAGGAGTAAGTGGAACAAGCGACACTCTCTTCTGCTTGTACTCAAAGGAATATTTGTTGGTGAAACCATCATGGGTCACACGTCGATCGAACTGCCACGGACGTCCTAACAAAATATGGCTCGCTTGCATAGGGACCACATCGCACAACACCTCATCCTCATACTTTCCAATGCGAAATGGCACATTCGCTTGCGTTGTAACCTTAACGACGCTGCGTCAGCCACCGCAATCGGTATGGCTTGGGATGCTTTTTAAAAGGTCTAATCTCTCCACCATTGATGCACTAGCACGTTAGTGCAACTCCCACCATCAACAATCATATCGCACACCTCGTCTTTCACACGGCATCTCGTGTGAAAGATGTTTTCTTGCTGTTCCGTCTCATCTGCCTGATTCTGAACACTTAGAACTCTCCTGGTTATATAAATGAGACCGGTAGGCGGTGTAATCTCTTCAACCTCCTCTTCATCAGAATCCTCCAAGGCTGGCATCTCTGGATCTACAGCCTCATCATCGGTTACAACTTCTCCATCATCTCTCATGATCATAACTCGTCTGTTTGGACACTCACTCATGATATGTCCAAATCCTTGACACTTGTAACACTTTCGATCATGATTACGAGCATCCGGAACGCTGGCTTTCCTCGATTTATCGAATGGATGATTCTACCTCGCTTCACAAACGGTTTCGCTCATCCCTTAGTTGCTCCTCCTTCTTCCATTGACTCCTTTGACGGCGAGCCACTAGTCGTAGTCGAGGTTGTTTCTATTACGATCCTCGCCGGTATGAAGGATCTAACGACACGCGAACGGAAGATTTTGAACGGGCGATGGAAAATCCCAAAACCTCTCGAATCTAACCCAAGAAGTGATATAGTCAAGATGTCGCCTATAGCCCAACGTGAAATTGACGCAGCAACTCGGGGACGATGAATGACACACGAACGAGGGATGGATGTCTCGTCGATAAGTCGATAATTGAATTTCTTGGCAAATGCAAGAAAATTCAAGAGCTAATGAAGAGAGAATAAAACTCACATATATTCGTAAATCAAAAGCTGAATATTTTCGTATGCTTACAAGCCTTTATAGGCTGAAAAATGGAACTTTAATCCTAATGAAAGAAGGACTCCTTATCAAAGAAGAACTCTAATTTACAAAAGAAGTTTTAATAGACTAGGACTCTAGATAATCAAGCTAAAAATGTCATAAAATCTTGATATAAAACGTGGCCCATATGCCACATAATAATTAAATTCACAAGACTTGGGCTGCATCATTCCCTTCTCTTGGGAAGGATTTGTCATCAAATCCAAGTCGTCACCTACATCAAACGGACTCACCCACTTCAATTCACTAGCCCTCGCAAGAAAAGATTTTTGGGCTACTCCATTCTCCTTACTTCCATCCCCTTGCCCAATCGACTTCACCAGCTCCGACTCTTTTTGCAACATCACTCACGATATGGATAAAGATATGGATAATGTATAAAGATATGGATAATATATAATCAAGAATAAATAGCCCGAAATGCATTAACGAAAACGAACGATTTAACAAATAGGATGGATACTCTAATACCCTCAAGTCGACCCTCAAAGAACCGCAGCAATACTGACCCTACAACCTAAAGAGCAACTCGCCTCAACAACACGGGGCGATGAATGGATGGACAACAAGCGAATGGATGGACGAACGAATGGATGGCTCGATACTAAATGATAAGGTGGGTACCTAACTTCACCCCAAAAGCTACCAAAGGGAAGGTTTGGACTGAACCTTATATCCACCTCAGAATAGCCTCATGGGCGATATGGGATGCATCATCCACACCCCATAAGACCCGATCGCCTCGGCGATCCGCGAACCTTATGAAACACCAACCCGGTGGAAGATCAGCTCGATACTAAATGATAAGGTGGGCACCCCTAACTTCACCCTAAAAGCTCGAGGGAAGGTTTGGACCCAACCTTATATCCAAATTTCGAGATAAGCCTCATGGCGATGTGGGACACATCATCCCCACCCCATAAGACCCGAATGCCTCGATCGTGATCCGCGAACCCTATGAGACACCGACCCGGCGGAAGGTCACTCGATACCAAATGATACGATCCGCCGGTATGAAGGATCTAACGACACGAACGGAAGATTTTGAACTAACCGATGGAAAAATCCCAAAACCTCTCGAATCTAACCCAAGAAGTGATATAGGTCAAGATGTCTCCTATACCCCAATGTGAAATCGACGCAGAACTCTGGGACGATGAATGACACACGAACAAGGGATGGATGTCTCGTCGACATCGTCGATAATCAATTTCTCGGCAAATGCAAGAAAATTCAAGAGCTAATGAAGAGAATAAAACTCACATATATTCGTAAATCAAAATCTGAATATTTTCGTATGCTTACAAGCATTTATAGGCTGAAAATGGAACTTTAATCCTAATGAAAGAAGGACTCATTTGTTGGATTTGTATACTAGAAGCGGCTTTGGTTGAGCTTGTATACAATGTTTCTATTACCACTATTACAATCTCCTATCTCAATTGTTTACTTGATTGCATATATATGTCCCTTTATCTCATATATAAGTTAGATCATACGATTGTGTTGTAGATCACGTAAGTCGTATGATTGGTCGAAGCTTAATGAGATATAAATAGTATCACAACGAGACAACTTGAGATCGAGTTGTCGGTATAGTCTATGATGTAGATAAGAGTGACTTGACTTGGTTGTTTGTCTATGCTAGTGCGCCTACGACGTATTGATGGATCACGGTGAGATGAGTTTTTCTATCCCACCGTCGTGAAGAACCTAGATCTCGAAGACTTATGTTGATCTAAACCTCGATAAGGTATTAGATGAGTATGAGTTCGACTATCACTTTGACTTACTATGGGTGAGGTTACACGAGATAACCCAGTGATACGATCCTCGGGCATGCGAAGGATTTATCGACACGCCGAACGAAGAACGAACAAGATAGAATATCCCAAAACCTCTCAATCTAACCTCAAGTGATATAGGTCAAGATTTCGCTTATACCCCAACCAGATAGTTGACGACAACTCGGGGACGATGAATGACACACGAACGAGGGATGGATGTCTCGTCGATCGTCGATAATTGAATTTCTTGGCAAATACAAGAAAATTCAAGAGCTAATGAAGAGAGAATAAAACTCACATATATTCGTAAATCAAAAGTCAATATATTCAGATGCTTAAGCCCTTTATATAGGCGAAAAATGAAATCTAATCCTTATCAAAGAAGGACTCTAATCAAAGTGGAACTCTAATTTACAAAAGAAGTTTTAATAGACTAGACTTTGATAATCAAGCCTAAAAATCTGCGAAAATCTTGATACAAAAACGTGGCCCATATGCCACATAATAATTAAATTCACAAAACTTGATCGCATCATTCCTTCTTCTTGAAAGGATTTGTCCTCAAATCCAAGTCGTCACCTATATCAAACGGACTCACCTCTTCAATTCACTAGCCTACAAGATACCAAATGTGGAATCCAACCTTATATCCAGCCGTGATAAGCCTCCGCGGGTAATGTGGGACGCATCATCCCCACCCCCATAAGACCCGATCGCCCGATCGGCGATCCGCGAATCCATATGAGACAGGCCAATGGAAGGTCGGCTCGATACCAAATGATACGATCCTCGCTGTGCGAAGGATCTGTCGACCTTGACGGAAGAGCGAACAAGATGGAATATCCCGAAACCTACAGAATCTAACCACCGGTGATATAGGTCGATATTTCGCCTATACCCGACTAGATAGTTATTGTGACAACTCGGGGGCGATGAATGACACCTGAGCGAGGGATGGATGTCTCGTCGATCGTCGATAATTGAATTTCTTGGCAAATACAAGAAAATTCAGAGCTAATGAAGAAGAATAAAACTCACATATATTAAATAAATCAAAATTTGAATATTTCGTATCTTACAAGCCTTTATATATCTTTGAAAAATGAAATCTAATCCTTATCGAAGAAGGACTCCTAATCAAAGTGGAACTCTAATTTACAAAAAGTTTTAATAGACTAGGACTTTGATAATCGAAGCAAAAATCTGCGAAAATCATGATACAAAACGTGGCCCATATGCCACATAATAATTAAATTCACAAAACATGGGTCTGCATATGATCGTCCCACATCCCTCGAAGGCTTATCACGGGCTAGATATAAGGTTGGATTCCCACATTTGGTATCTTGCGAGGGCTAGTGAATTGAAGTGGGTGAGTCCGTTTGATATAGGTGATGACTTGGATTTGAGGACAAATCCTTTTTAAGAAGGAAATGATGCGACCCAAGTTTTGTGAATTTAATTATTATGTGGCATATGGGCCACGTTTTGTATCAAGATTTTCGCGGTATTTTTAGGCGATTATCAAAGTCTAGTCTATTAAAACTTCTTTTGTAAATTAGAGTTCCACTTTGATTAGAGTCCTTCTTCGATAAGGATTAGATTTCATTTTCACCTATATAAAGGCTTTCAGAAGCATCTGAATATATTCAACTTTTGATTTACTGAATATATGTGAGTTTTATTCTCTTCATTAGCTCTTGAATTTTCTTGTATTTGCCAAGAAATTCAATTATCGACGATCGACGAGACATCCATCCCTCGCTCTCGTGTCATTCATCGTCCCGAGTTGTCGTCAACTATCTTGTTGCAGTATAGGCGAAAATATCGACCTATATCACTCGGTGGTTAGATCGGCAGGTTTCGATATTCCATCTTGTTCGTTCTTCCGTCATGGTCGATAGATCGTCGCACCAGCGAGATCGTATCACCAAGATTCTCTGCATCTTGGGTGGTGGCGGTTTGTATGTCATGCTAGTTACACGTGTCAAGTCACCGTATCCGTTTAGGATGATGGCGTCCCTTAAGGAGCTCAAAGGTTTATTGTACTAAACCTGCGGTTAAGTTATCTCAAGTACAATAATAAGGTTGAGTGGTACTACTTAAGGAATTAAAGATATTAATTATTTTAAGCGGTCGAGCGTTGTAAATAATTAATGGACGTGCGATATCTTAAATACGAGGATTAGTAAAGTCTAAGTGCAAGCCGACCACGCTTCGGTAATAAAGGGTAAATCAACATTTATTCTCTAGTGGCATGAATAAATGTTTATGAATTAATTTATGTTACAGGGTGAACATAAGATAATTAATTTATTTGAGGCCCATCTTTATTCCTTGCATTTGATCCTGGTGGCCCGTCCAGCTGTTGGCTAAGGGAAAATCGTCCTCTCTATTAAAGTCCCACTTGGGACTCGACGATCCTCTCTATCTTAAGTGATAAGATTATATTTATTAGATATGCATAAATCCTATCTTGATAGGGTTTAGGGTTGCGATATAAATATAAGGTGTGAGAGAAAATCAAGGTTAATGCTAAAGCAATATTTTAGAAATTATACTTCCCAAAGTGTGAGAATTTTCAAAAATTGTGAGAGAAGGTAGAGCGATTTTCTATAGCATTCTCCATAGATTGTCCTCGCTCGACATTGGAGTTTAGGTAGCAGGATCTGATCCGAGAAGATCAAAGCACAAGTCTTGATCTATTCATCCCAGACATATTCGCGGTGAACACGTGAAAACTCCTATGTGTTGCAATTAATTATATAGGTGCATGCTAGGAATATAATCAATGTATGGTGAATTAAACATCCAAGATAGATCCTCGGGAGAGGTTAAAATCGATTTCCTTCAATTGGTATCGAGCACAGGATTAGTATCTTGGCTCTGTTGGATTAATTCACGTTTGATTATAACGTCGCAATTAATTAATTGTGAATCATGGTTCATCGTGGCTCGTTTTATTATTGTCGGTTTTGTTTTTCACCAAGAGAAAATCCGTGGTTAGATTAGATTTTTCTTGTAAATCTTATACGTAAAGAAGCGAAGATGAAAAGCATGAAGAACGAAGCGGCTGCACGTCGGATAAACCATGCGCTTGAGTTTCCGGCGGTAACGTGCGCGAGGCGGCGCGGTTTCGGCGGCTAAGAGCGGTGGGGCGACAAGCACCGGCGGCCGAGGCGTGCGGCGTGCGGTCTCCGCACGGATGCCTCGGCTGCGCCTCGGCGGCGAGTGCGTGCCTCGGCGGATCATCCTCGTCAGTCGTTGGGCGGCATCGGCGGCGAGATCGCGGGCGTCGGCGTGCTCCGAGCGGGTCGCGCGGCATCCTCGGCAGCTGCGCGCAGTAATCAGAAGCGCCAGACCACTCTCGGCGAATAGCACGCGAAACCTCAATGAGTCTCGGCGGATCTGCGGCGGCAGGCGCCACGATTCTCGCGTAGATGCCGGTGGCGCTCGGCGGAGTTCTCGGCGGCGTCTGCGGCGGCGCGCTGTCGCCAGCCAGCGCGCCTCGGCGGCGCTTACGAATCGCTCGACAATGCAGGGCGGTCCGCGCGAGATCGCTCCGGCGGCTCTTGGCCGGCAATAGCGAGTCGCGCCACGATTTTCTCGGCGTGATTGGTGCGGGTTTCTCGGCGGGCTCGGGCCGACTGCGATGGAGGTGCCGCGTTGTGCGGCGACTATACCGCCTGACTCGGCGATGGCGGCGCAAGGTAGGCGGCGGTGTGGCTGGTAGAGGCGACAAAATTGGCCCGGCCGGTACGGGTGGGGTCGGGTTGGGCTCGTAAAAATAGTGGCCGGAAAAAAATCGGGCCTAAAAAGCCCGCCCACATAACCCGATGGGCCTACCGGGCTTTGGGGCTAAAAAGCCCGGGGTTTTTGGGCTAAAAAGCCCGCCCACACATTTAAAGTTTTAATATTTTATATTAGTAGTAAATACTAAATAGTAAATATAGAAAATAAAATGAATGACTATTAAAAACTACTCATTTCGTTCATCCCTCTCTTTATTACATTTCTTTATGGTCGATGTTTGATGTTTGATGATATTTGTAACTTTAAGTTTATCTTATTTACGTTGAAATTGATATTAGAATTGTTTGTAGATTTAATTTATTTTATTTATTTTGGAATTGATGTTAGTGAGCGTAATTTATCTTATTTACTTTGAAATTGATGTTAGTAGATTTAATTTATTTATTGTTATCATATTTTTGAAATTAAAAATAATATCTTATTAAATTAATTATTAGGCGGGTTTGGCGGTGGCGATATTGAGATAGAAATTTGGTGCTGCCATATTGACTAGATAGCATTTGGTAGCACCGATGACCCAGGTAAAACAACAAACCCAGTGGTAAGGAGCAACCCCAGGCATGCCTTTTGCCGACTCTGGCTGGCAACGTAGGCGCGTGGGCCCTGTCTTGTGTGGCCCGACCCGTCTTAGGGCCGACCGGCCCAATTCGGCTGAACAGTATTTTCGGCCTAGATCCGAATTTTGACCGGTTCAGGTTTTGACCGGTTTGGCCGTTCGATGATCCGGCCGTTTTGATTTTTGACCCAAATCCGGTTTGTGAATCCGGTTCGTGCGAGGCCCGTTTTCGAGTTTGAAGATCATACTTTGCAAATTTATGTAATAAATTAGGCAAAATGCGAGGATCACAGTGGAGCGCGATGAGCGATTTTATTTTATTTTATCGTTGAAAGCATGTAGGTGGATGTTTAAATTGTCGATAGCATCTATGTATGTTTAAATTACGTGAATAAACATGTTATATGTTTTCGTGATTAGATGCGCATAGTAAGCATGCTAGGTTTATCGGGTTTTCAAGCATATTTTAGAATTACTGAGCATGTTTTACATGTTGAGTTCTATAGAAAAGCATGCTAGGATTACGTGATCTGCATGGACAAACCTTTTGAAACAAAAGGCGAAGCAAGTAACCCGACATATTAATTTTAAATTAAAATGTCAAGACCTCACTTTTGATCTCTAAACAAAGTGATACGCATTGTGAGTAAAACGATCCACACGTTGGCTTGCTTCCTTGTTTGTCATAAGTTTATTAGATGAGATTTCTAAATAAAACATTTTAATCTATTGAGAGTGGGAGTTTCATGTGTAAGCGTCCACAGCGTGGCTGCATATGCGATTTTTCGTAAGTTCTCTAGAGATAGATTTAAAATTAGATAACAAAAGAATTTGGATTGGGCGGTATGGTCTAGTGGTATGCCAATTCTAAGAATTCATTTTACATTGTTAAAATTGTGGTCATTGCTTAGACATCACCTCAGTACAACTTCCATGAAGTCCGCTTCTTGCGATAGTGATGTGGTCTAGTAAGATCGAATCATCAATTGCATTTGTCATAAGGACAAGTTGACATGGATTGAAATTAAGCGACTAAAGGTATATTTTAGTGCAGTCGAGGTTCATGTGTAGCGTCACGCAGCGTGGCTTGCATGTGGGATTCCTTGGGCGATTGGAGGTTTCATTAATATTGTTTTATCAAAGGTTACAATATTATTATTCACGAATTATGTGCGATCGTATGCTTATGTGTTTACATTACTTTTCGAGATATGTCTCTTACAGATTATCGGCATGCTTGCACAAAATCCTCTATCCGGTCCAATTTTATCGGTGGAAACAAAACATGGAATATGTTCTTATCGTTGAAGAACACATGTTTGTTCTCACTACTCCCAAACCGATGCCTTCTTGGCGTCGACTAATGGCAGCGAGAGTCAGCGGACTTTGTGTCTTGTGGCACCCGTTACATTGATGGTGTCACAAATGTCGAGATAAGTCTCGAGATGTGCATTGGGTCTTCGTAACTCGCCACCAAGCGCTCTCCTTGCACCATCTTGATCGGGGCGGCTTTAATTGAAATTGTTCGCGTCCACTTGAGGGCCCATCCTCCTCCTTGGAATTGTTCAGTGGGAGATCGATACATGTAGTTCAGAGGTCTCGTCTCTGGGGTAGGGACAAGGAGTCCCATATTCGCCATCTGGCCTTGCATATCTGCGAATCGGCTAGCATGCGTGCGGCTTGCTCGGGAGGAATGCCCAGTTACGTGGATTAGCTGTCATTGCACGCCATAACTCTCTCGTCTCCTTCTCCTTTTTAGAATTTTCGATCTACGGGTTAAGATTTTGCTCGGAGGTCCTTGGGACCTGTGATCATAAACTACACGGAAAAAGAGAGCTTAACTCGACAGAATAAATAAATAATATAATATATAACTTGAATTAATAAATCCAAATCGTCAAATTATTCCTATGTGATCTTAACAATCCCGGCAATGGCGCCAAATTTGATCGACAAAATTTGATCGCCGCAGCAAAGTATAAGGTAAGTCGAGTATATCGTATCCAGGGGATTACAATCCGAAAACACATAAGCTAATTCAAAAACTTCATCATTATCGAAACAGATTTGGTTTGTATGGGTTTATGGCTTGAGATAATTAAATCAAGCAAATGTGACAACAAGAAAATAAACTAAAGCGATAAAAACTCGAAGGATAGCTATGAAGAAGAGTAACCTAGGGATGCACTAATCATATCCACTACGATGTTTATCACGCTTATTATTAACCGTTTTAATCCGAGACAAGATGGAAGATCACATATGTAGCCAACAACTTGATCCGACAATTGTGACGTTGATTACTAATTTTCCTATTCTTTATTCGTCTACAGGAAAATAAGCAACTCGAAAAGGATCACAAAGAATATGCTTCCTGAATGTTCCTATCTCGATTCGACTCAAGGCTTATACGTATCATGCATTCGAGATCGATTGACAATTAAAGCTATTACGTAATTAGCGGCAACTATGATATTCATAAAGATTGATCAGAAATCAACACATATAATTAAGCACTAAGAATCGTGAATCGATGCTGGAGGTAAATAACAATAAGCGGGAATCACAACATATAGGATATAATCATGCAAACCCTAGGATTAGAATAGAAATTTAGCTGAACATAAATATCGAAATTAAATATGAGATAATCATAAAAAGCAGAAATTAAATTGATAAAACCCGTAAGGAAGCGTCGAAGAACAATGGTTGGGTTAGTATCCAAACCCAGCGGAAAAGCAGAAAGCGATGGAATTCCTTGGACGAAACCGTTCCAAAACATTAACAATGCGTAGAACTAAAGCTAGAGCGATGGAAAACTCTTGCTAAATTAATCTAAATCAAAGCTAAAGCGAAAATAAATGGAAAATAGAAAAAGCGAGGAAAAGCGTGTAAAATCGTATTTGGGGAAGGTTGGGGCGCGAGGGATAATCCTGTTATAGAATTGGGTAGAAACCTGCCGCCATGCCTCGCGTCAGGGCTCATGATTCGAGCTCGATCATGAGAACATCTCGTCTCGGCCGTCGCCGTCTTCTCGGCGGTAGCGCGCTCGTCGGCCTCGTGGCCACGCCTCGTGGTCGCTAGGTGTGGTCGCGTCGCATGGAGAATCGTCGCGACCACGTCTACGCCCCATTGGGAGTGCTTTCGCGTGCCATGGCCTTTCCTCGCTTGTCTTGGTGTTTATAAGTGGCCGACCTAGCGGTCGCTAGGCGATCATGAGCACCATCTGTCTTGCATATGCTTTCGCTCGTGCTCGTTCCTCGCGGTGCAGCTAGCGGCCGTTAAAGGCGATCGCTAGGCCTCCCTACGCCCTCGTCTGCTGGTTCTTCGTTCCATGCTTGGGTTTCAACTTATAAGCCTACAAAACACCAAAATGAACCCAGGCGATATCTTTAAAAATATGTAAAAGCATTGAGATCAGACATAGCGCACATTATCGATCTAAAATCATCTTTAGAAATCAACAATAAGCGTGTAAAATACTGCGTTTATCGGATATAAAAAATTTGGATTGGGCGGTATGGTCTAGTGAGTATGCCATTCTAAGAATTCATTTTAACATTAAAATTGTGGTCATTGCTTAGATATCACCTCAAGTACAACTTCCATGAAGTCCTTCTTCGATAGTGATGTGGTCTAATAAGGTCCAATCATTAATTTCATTTGTCATAAGGAAAAGTTGACATGGATTGAAATTAAGCGACTAAAGGTATATTTTAGTGCAGTCGGGGGTTCGTGTATAGCGTCCGCACGCGTGGCTTGCATGTATGGATTCCTTGGGTGATTGGAGGTTTCGATTAATATTGTTTTATCAAAGGTTACAATATTATTATTCTGAATTATGTCGATCGTATGCTTATGTGTTTACATTACTTTTCGGATATGTCTCTTACAGATTATCAACATGCTTACAAAATCCTCTATCGGTCCAAATTTTATCGAGTGGAAGCGAAACATGGAATATGTTCTTATATTTGAAGAACACGTGTTTGTTCTCACTACTCCCAAACCCGATGCCCTTCTTGTGCGCATCGACTAATGAGCGGCGAGTCAGCGGACTTTGGCGTAAGTCGAACAATATGGCGAAGTGCTATATGATGACTCGATGTCAAGGCTTGCATTGCGACATCGATCGATGGTGAGCCTTGTGAAATATGGTCGAGTCTCGAGAGTAAGTTTGGGCGGTCGGATCGGACGATCCTTCTACACAATGAGAGAAATCTTGGCGTGTAAGATGGAAGAAGGAAGTTCGGTCCATGAAAATGTCTCCCACATGACTCAATCTCATGGATAGTCTTGATCAATTGGGAGGAGGTATTGTGACGGTCGATATCATCCTCAACACCTTGCCCAAGTCTTTTGAGAATTTTCGCATGAATGCGATCATGAGAAAGACCAGAGTATACATTAGTCGATTCTTAATGATCTAGGTGGTTGGCGGAAGGAGTCATGGGTAAGGAGCACATGCCTTTGCTAGCACGTCTAGGGGCCCAATTTTCCATTGAAAATGGAAGAAGAAAAAGGGGCACCAAAGGTGGTAGAGCAAAGGTTATGTTTGATTTGTATCTTGGCGGTTTTGGTTGAGCTTGTATACAATGTTTCTGTTACCACTATTACAATCTCTATCTGAATTGATTACTTGATTGCATATATCGTGTCCCTTATCTCATATATAAGTTAGATCATACGATGTGTAGAAGATCACGAAGTACGTATGATTGGTCGAAACTTAATGAGATATAAAAGAATCATGGTGAGACAACTTGAGGACGAGTTGTCGGTATAAGGCTGCGGTATAGATAAGAAGTGACTTGACTTGGTTGCTTGTCTATCTTTGATGCGTCTACGGCGTATTGATGGATCACGTGAGATGAGTTCTTCTATCGACCGTCGTGAAGAACCAGATCTCGGTGACTTCGATGATCTAAACCTCGATAAGGTATTAGGTGAGTATGAGTTCTTGACCATCACTTTGACTTGTTATGGGTGAGGTTATATGTTCTAACTTGATATTCTCCGCGTCTTGGGTGGTGGCGGTGCTTGTATGTCATGCTAGTTATACGTATCAGTCACCGTATCCGTTTAGGATGATGGCGTCCTTAAGGAGCTCAAAGGTTTATTGTACTAAACCACTGCGGTTGAGTTAGCTCGAGTACAATAATAAGGTTGAGTGGTACTACTTAAAAATTAAAGATATTAATTATTTTAAGCGATCGAATGCTCTAAATAATTAATGGACGTGCGATATCTTAAATACGAGGGATTCGTAATGTCTAAGTGCAAGCTTGACTCACGCCGGTAATAAAGGGTAAGTCGGCATTTATTCTCTAGTGGCATGAATGAATGTTTATAAATTAATTTATGTTACGATTGAACATAAGATAATTAATTTATTTGAGGCCATCTTTATTCCTTGCATTTGATCCTGTCTTTGGCCCGTCAGGGCCGTTGCTAGGAAGAAAATCGCGCCCATATCCTCTCTCTATGGTAAGGATTTGATCCTCTTTATCCATAAGGATATTATTATATTTATGGGATATGCATGGATCCTTTCCTAATGGGATTATGGTAATGCATTATAAATATAAGGTAGAGATAAGATCAAGGCTAATCCTCAATTATCCTTACATATTTTCGAAATTCCAAGAGAACCTTGGGAGATATTTTCGAAAATTCTAGAGAGATTAGGGTGATTTTACGTAGCATTCTCCATAGATCGTCCTCGCTCGGCGTTGGAGATTGGGCGGCGGGATCGATCCGGAAGATCAAAGCACGAGTCTCGATCCGTTCGTCCGTTCATCCCAGCCAGTTGAGGTAAACACGAGAAAACCCTCGTGTTGCAATTAATTATATAGGCGCATCTGGGAATATAATCAATGTATGGTGAATTAAACATCGAAGATAGATCCTCGGGAGAGGTTAAAATCGATTTCCTACAATTGGTATCGAGCACAGGATCGATATCTTGGCTCTGTTGGATTAATTCACGTTTGATTATAACGTGCGCAATTAATTAATTGTTGGATCTATCGTTCATCGTGGCTCGTTTTATTTTTGTCGGTTTTGTTTTTCACCACGAGAAAATCCGTGGTTAGATTAGATTTTTCCTGTAAATCTTATACGTAAAGAAGAACGAAGATGAAAGCGAAGAGCGAGGCGATGAAGACTACGCTCGAAGAAAGCCGGACGCTTGTGAGCACGGTGCTCGGCGCCATCGCGCACGTTCTCGATGGCATCGGTGAAACGAGGCGGAGGCGGCGGCAAGCTTGCGGCGGCGTGAGCGCGCGGGCGGCGGCGCCGAGCATCGGCGAGCGTCTCGGCGGTTGGCGCGCCAGCGTCGGGCGACACGGCATGCGGTCGCGGCTCGGTGGCCGGGCGTGCGGGCGCGCGAACTGCGCGCAAGCCCTCGGCACGCCTCGGCGGCGAGTGCGGAAAACCTCGAGCGGCGCTTCGCGGCGCTGCGCGACCCTTGACGAGCGTGAGGCGGCGGCGCGCGGCCGCGGCGTGCGCTTGCGCATCGTGCGTCGCGCGGTTGCGCTCGGCGCGGTCGCGGCGGCGAGCTCGGCCACGAGATCGCGAGAAACCTCAGCGTCTTGGTGAAGCGACGGCGCCTCGGTGCGGCTCTCGGCGGGCGGGCGGCGTGGGCGGCGGTGGTGCTCTTGCGCGTGGGCGTGGAGCCATCACGCAGCCCAACGCGCGAGTCGACCGGCGAGTTTGTTGCGGGTCTTGACCCGACCGGGTTCGGCCACGACCCGTTTTTGGCCGACCCGGATCCGATTTTTTGGCCCGTTCCTTTTTCAGGCCCAAATCCGGTTTGTGAATCCGGTCCGTGCCCGTGCGCGAGGCCCGTTTTGAAGAGTTGAAGATCATGCTTTGCAATTCTATGTAATAGATTAGGCGAAAGTGCGGGTTCCACGAGTGGGCCACGATGAGCGTTTTATTTTATTTTTAATCGTTCATTGCATGTCGTGGATGTTTAAATTATCTGAAGCATGCTATGTATGTTTAAATTACGTGAACAAACATATTATATGTTTTCGTGATTGGATCGCATAGTAAGCATGCTAGGTTTATCGCGTTTTCAAGCATATTTTAGAATTACTGCGAGCATGTTTTACATGTTGAGTTCTATAGAAAAGCATGCTAGGATTACGTGATCTGCATGGACAAACCTTTTGAAACAAAAGACTAAGCAAGTAACCCGACATATTAATTTTCAAATTAAAATGTCAGACCTCCACTTTTGATCTCTAAACAAAGTGAGGCCTTGCTGTGATGGCGTCCACAGCGTGGCTTGCTTGCCTTGTTTATCATAAGTTTGTTAGATGAGATTTCTAAATAAAACATTTTAAATCTATTGAGAAGTGGGAGTTTCGTGTATGGCGTCCACGCGTGGCTTGCATGTGCGATTTTCATAAGTTCTCTAGAGATAGTTTTAAAATGAGATAACAAAGGAATTTGGATTGGAGCGGTATGGTCTAGTGAGTATGCGATTCTAAAATTCATTTCTATTTGTTAAAATTGTGGTCATTGCTTAGACATCACCTCAGTACAACTTCCATGAAGTCCTTCTTGCGATAGTGATGTGGTCTAGTAAGGTCGATCATTAATTTCATTTGTCATAAGGATAAGTTGACATGGATTGAAATTAAGCGACTAAAGGTATATTTTAGTGCAGTGGGGGTTCGTGTGTAGCGTCCACAGCGTGGCTTGCATGTGGGATTCCTTGGGCGATTGGAGTTTCAATTAATATTGTTTTATCAAAGGTTACAATATTATTATTCACGAATTATGTGCGATCGTATGCTTATGTGTTTACATTATCTTTTCGGATATGTCTCTTACAGATTATCAATATGCTGCTAAAATCCCTTATCGGTCGAATTTTATCGGTGGAAGCGAAACATGGAATATGTTCTTATCATTTGAAGAACACATGTTTGTTCTCACTACTCCTAAACCCGATGCCCTTCTTGGCGCGTCGACTAATGAGCGGCGAGTCAGCGGACTTTGGCATAAGTCGAACAATATGGCCAAGTGCTATATGATGACTACTATGTCCAGGCTTGCGGTGCGACATCGATCGATGGTGAGCCTTGACGAAATATGGTCAAGTCTCGAGAGTAAGTTTGGGCAATCGGATCGGACGATCGACTTCCACACAATGAGAGAAATCTTGGCGTGTAAGATGGAAGAAGGAAGTTCGGTCCATGAACATGTCTCCCATGACTCGTCTCATGGATAGTCTTGATCGGTTGGGAGGAGGTATTGTGGCGAAGCGAGTCGATATCATCCTCAACACCTTGCCAAGTCTTTTGAGAATTTTCGCGTGAATGCGATCATGAGCAAGACCGAGTATACACTTAGTCGGTTGCTTAATGATCTCGTGGCGCGGAAGGAGTCATGGGTAAAGAACACATGCTCTTGCTAGCACATCTAGGGGCCCAAATTTTCCGTTGCAAAATGGAAAAGAAAAGGGGCACCAAAGGTGGTAGAGCGAAGGAAAATAGTGGGAGTAATGGGAGCAAGAACATGGCGCCACGGGCTAAAAGAAGCGAAGGAGAGGGCAAGTGCTTGAGTGCGGCAAGGCGGGCATTGGAAGGCCAGTGCCCTATGCTCAAGGCTCGAGTCGCCATTTGCTTTAATGCGAAACATGTTTAGCGACTTGTTCTACCCATTCTTGGGTAGTAGAACCGCAGTGCTGTTGATCATGTTTGTTACACCTGCGAGGTTCCTGCGGACAAGGAGGCTGCATGATGGCGAGATAACGATCTCCATGGGCAGCAGTGCGAAAGTCGAGGCCGTTGCGATCGGAGATGTTTCTTTATGTTTTGATAGAATAGTTTAGTTTTAAGGGCGTTTTGTATGTGCGGGTTTCGGTGAAACCTTGTTTGATTTGAAACTATTTATTCATGGATATTACATTATTTTTGATAGTGGTGTTTCTATCATAAGAAATGGCGAAGTTATCGTGTTGGCACATTATATAATTAAGCTTTATACTATTTACGCTAAACATAATACCTATAACTATGTTGCATCTATCTCAAACCTTAAAAGAAAGTTTTCTTAGCAAGATGACACCACATTTCTCGCATCTTAGATTAGGTCACATCAATCTAAATAGGATCCAAGGCGGCTAAGAATGGGCGTTGGGTAATCTATGATTACTCCGTTCGATCTGCGAATCTGTATAGAAGGTAAGATGTCGACTAGGACCCTTGAAGCGAAGGTTATAGAGCGAAAGAAGTGTTGGAGCTAGTCCATTCGACCTATGTGGACGATGTCCACACAAGCTCGTGGAGAATGCAGTATTTTGTCACTTTCATTGGCGATTACTCAGAGTGCGGATACATATACAACTTGCGCATAGTGCGAATGCTTTGAGAAATTCAAAGAGTTTAAGGCGGAAGTGGAGGCGAAGCTTGGTAAAAGTATCAAGTCCTGATGATGCGATCGCGGTGGCGAATACCTCGATAACGAGTTTATGGACTATCTAGTGAAGTGTGGGATTACCTCGGTACTCGCTACAAGGGCACACCACGACAAAATGGTGTGTCGGGAGGCGAAGAAATATGACTCTTTTGGAAATGGTTAGATCAATGATGAGTTATGCAACATTGCCTATTTAGTTACGGGGTATGCCTTAAAGCAGTGACATACTTGCTAAATCTAGTACCATCAAGTCGATCGAAAAGACCTCTTTCGAGTTGTGGTTTGGTATGAGCTGGTTTAAACCACATAAGGATATGGGCGATCCGGCACATGTCTTTGAACAAGAAAGGCGACAAGTTGGAGGCTAGATCCGGCGCAAAAGCTGTTTATTGGCTATCTAGAGGAGCGAAGGTGGTTTATTCTATAGTCTAAGGATCGAGAAGGTCATTATTAGCACTAATGCCGATTCTTAGAAGAGGATTATATGACAAACCATAAATCCAAGTTGAAATCATTCTTGAGAATTAGAAGATGATCGTATTCCACCATCGATTAAGCGAAGAGTGCGAGATGTAGGTGTCTAGTGGGAGGATCGACACGGATACTTGAGAAATTGAAGTGGGTCGAGTTCCACTTTGGAGATACCGGCCCGTCTGGTGGCTCCTATCCGACAAGTTGTGCGAGATAGAGAACCACAAGTTCTGCACCCGCGTTGCCATTGTGCGATGGCGCCTCGTCGTAGTGGGAGGTTGTTCGTCGACCCGGCGATTTATGTTCGTGGGTGAATCTTGGTTTAGTCCGGAAGCGAGCGAGGCGATAATCGACCCATGGACATCTGTTGAGGCGATCTGAGACATTGATGCAAGATCATGGCACACCGTATGGACTTAGAAATTGAGTCCATAACGACTATGGATGTATCTGAAAGACACCTCTGCGGATGGCGAGGAAGCCGTAGGTAGTAAGTGGGTATCTGAGAGGAAGAGATTCGGATGGAGGTTTCGGCTTTTAAAGCCGGGCTTGTGGCGAAAGGGTACACTCAGTTGAGGGCATCGATTTCGATGAGACCTTTTCGCTGTGCAATGCTCAAGTCCATCGAATTCTTACGGCCATGTGACCCTTGAACGAGGTTTGGCAAATGGATGTGAAAACCGCTTTTCTAAGCGGTTACCTTGAGGAAGGTAGAGACATCTATGTCACAACCCGAAGGTTATGTGGTGAAGGGTGAAGAGCATCTAGTATGGAAGCTTAAGAAGTCCATTTATGGGCTTAAGCAAGCCTCGCGATCACGGAACTTACGCTTTGGCGAGGTGGTAAAGTCTATGGATTTACCAGTTGCCTAGCGAGAGTTGTGTGTATCGTTTAGATGTCAGCGGTGATGTGGTATTTCTTGCACTTTATGTAGATGACATTCTTCTAGTTGGCAACAATGTGAAGTTGTTATCGGGCGTAAAGAGTTGGTTATCCGATCGGTTTCAAATGAAAGACTTAGGAGATCGTACATTCTTGGGATCGAGGTTTACCGAGATCGCGAGAGAAAATGTTGAGCTTATCTCGGGCGTCTTACATTGATCTTGTGATTACTCGTTTTAGTATGCGAGACCGCGAGAAAGGATTGCTACCTTTCGGACATGGCGTTCCTTTATCTAAGGGCGATCACCTATGTTTACCAAAGGAGATAGAGGAAATGAGACAAGTTCATTCTGCTTCCGTAGGAAGTCTCATGTATGTGATCTATGTCACGAGGCCCGATATACGCTATCACGGTGGCATAGTAGCTGAATATCGATCTAACCACAGACAAGCTCATTGAATTGCGATAAAGCATATACTCAGTACACGAAAGGACTCGAGATTATAGGCTGGTTTACCATGCGAGATAGTCTAATGCCTTTGGGTTATCTGAGACTTCGGTTCCAAGTGACCGTGATGAGAAAAAGTCTACCTCGGGCTATGTGTTTACCTTGGGAGGTGGGCCGTATCTGGCGGAGTGCAAAGCGGCGATGCATTGCGGACTCTACCATGGAAGCGAATATGTAGCCGGCCGGAGGGCTGCTAAGGAGGCTGTATGGTTCGAGAACTACCTCGTGGATCTAGGTGTGGTACTGGTTTGCCCAGTATCATAGTTTCTTGTGATAACTCGGTGCGATGTAAACTCGAAGGAACCACGGACCCACAAGCGACCAAACACATAGAGAGAAAGTACCATGTCATCGAGAAATCGTGAGGCGAGGGGCGTGCTGATTGAAAAGATTGATCGACGGATAACCTAGCGGATCCATTCACAAGAGCACTGCCGCAAAAGTCTGAAGTGCGTTCGAGGACTTGGATTGCGCTTGATGGCACCCACTTAGAAAGAAACTTTTGTATAAGTGGGAGAAGCAAAGTGATGGTTTTGTTTGTAATAGCTAGTAGAGACACATTGTATACTAAAGTTTGCTTTAGTATAAGTGGGAGATTGTTGGTTGTATCTTGAAAGGTTTTGGTTGAGCTTGTATACAATGTTTCTGTTACCACTATTACAATCTCTGTGAATTGAATACTTGATTGCATATATCGTGTCCCTTATCTCATATATAAGTTAGATCATACGATTGTGTAGAAGATCACGATGTGCATATGATTGGTCGAAACAATGAGATATAAAAGTTTCCTGGTGAGATAACTTGAGGACGAGTTGTCGGTATAGGCTGCGGTATAGATAAGTGACTTGACTTGGTTGCTTGTCTATCTTTGATGCGTCTACGGCGTATTGAAGGATCACGATGAGATGAGTTCTTCTATCGGCCGTCGTGAAGAACCTAGATCTCGGTGACTTACGATGATCTAAACCTCGATAAGGTATTAGGTGAGTATGAGTTCTTGACCATCACTTTGACTTGTTATGGGTGAGGTTATATGTTCTAACAATATTCTCCGCATCTTGGGTGGTGGCGGTGCTTGTATGTCATGCTAGTTATCGTATCAGTCACCGTATCCGTTTAGGATGATGGCGTCCCTTAAGGAGCTCAAAATGTTTATTGTACTAAACCTGCGGGTTGAGTTAGCTCAAGTACAATAATAAGGTTGAGTGGTACTACTTAAGAATTAAAGATATTAATTATTTTAAGCGATCGAGTGCTCTAAATAATTAATGGACGTTCGATATCTTAAATCGAGGATTCGTAATGTCTAAGTGCAAGCCCGACTCGTCTTGTAATAAAGGGTAAGTCGACATTTATTCTCTAGTGGCATGAATGAATGTTTATAAATTAATT
This sequence comes from Salvia rosmarinus, assembly GCA_036937905.1. Classification (NCBI taxonomy): domain Eukaryota; kingdom Viridiplantae; phylum Streptophyta; class Magnoliopsida; order Lamiales; family Lamiaceae; genus Salvia; species Salvia rosmarinus. Next base: position 77,834,481 of record CM072815.1, on the reverse strand, counting down.
TATGTTACAAATTTGAACATAAGATAATTAATTTATTTGAGGCCCATCTTTATTCCTTGCATTTGATCCACAGGTTGGCCCGTCGGCCGTGGTTGTGGAGGAAATCGGCGCCTATGCATCTATATGGATGTGATTTTATTCTCTTTATCCCATAAGGATATTATTATATTTATGGAATATGCATGGATCCTTTCCATAATTTCCATATGGGATTATGGTAATTTCCATATGGGATTATGGTAATGCATTATAAATATAAGGTAGAGATAAGATCAAGGTCGATCCTTAATTATCCATCATCAATTTTCGAGTCCATCCTCTAGTGTTGTGAGGTTTTTGAAAATTTGGAGAGAGCGTTGGGTGATTTTCGAAGCATTCTCCATAGATCGTCCTCGCTCGGCGTTGGAGATTGGGCGAGCGGGATACTGATCCGGAAGATCAAAGCAGAGTCTCGATCCGTTCATCCCGATTCATCCGATAGATTCAAGGTAAACACGAGAAAACCCTACGTGTTGCAATTAATTATATAGGCGCGTGTTGGGAATATAATCAATGTATGGTGAATTAAACATCGAGATAGATCCTCGGGGCGAGGGCTAAACATAGTTTTCCTACAATTGGTATCGAGCACAGGATCGATGTCTTGGCTACATTGGATTAATTCACGTTTGATTATTACGTCGCAATATATTAATTGTTGAATCATCATTCATCGTGTTTCGTTTTTATTTTGTTGGATTTTGTTTTCTGCGAGAAAATCCATTGGTTAGATTAGATTTATTTTACGTAAATCTTATACGTAAAAAGTAAAGCGAGCAGCGGCCAGATCGGGCGGCGGAAAAAGCGGGTCGGCGCTGCGTGCGGCGGCGACGCAGGCGTGCGGCGCTTCAGCAGACGCAGCGCGTGGCGGGCGAGCAGATCCATTTTCGGCCGAATCCTGTTTTGGCGAGTCGGTCCGTGCGGGTGCACGCGAGGCCGGTTGAATCGGACCGTGCCCGTGCGCGAGGCCCGTTTTGAAGATTATAAATATCATGCTTTGCAATTCTATGTAATAGATTAGGCGGAAAGTGCGATTCCACAGTGGACCACGATGAGCGTTTTATTTTATTTTTATCGTTCATTGCATGTAGGTGGATGTTTAAATTATCGATTAGCATCTATGTATGTTTAAATTACGTTGACAAACCTTTAAGTGTTTTACGTGATTGGAGTGCGCATAGTAAGCATGCTAGGTTTATCGTATTTTCAAGCATATTTTAGAATTACTGAGCATGTTTTTACATGTTAAGTTCTATAGAAAAGCATGCTAGGATTACGTGATGCATGGACAAACCTTTTGAACAAAAGGTAGCAAAGCAAACCGACAAATTAATTTTAAATTAAAATGTCACGACCTCCTTTTGATCTCTAAACAAAGTGATCACATGCTGTGAGTAGCGTCCGCGCGGGTGGCTTGCTTGCCTTTGTTTATCATAAGTTTGTTAGATGAGATTTCTAAATAAAACATTTTAAATCTATTGAGAAGTGGGAGTTTCATGTGTAAACCTGAGGTTGAGTTAGCTCAAGTACAATAATAAGGTTGAGTGGTACTACTTAGGAATTAAAGATATTAATTATTTTAAGCGATCGAGAATGCTCTAAATAATTAATGGACGTGCGATATCTTAAATCTGAGGATTAGTAATGTCTAAGTGCAAGCAGACTCGCCCGGTAATAAAGGGGTAAGTCGGCATTTATTCTCTAGTGGCATGAATGAATGTTTATAAATTAATTTATATTAAATTGAACATAAAATAATTAATTTATTTGAGCCCGTCTTTATTCCTTGCATTTGATCCACAGGCTAGCCATCCAGGCCCGTTAGCAAGAAGAAAAATCGTATATCAATCTCTCTATGGTAAGTTTGATCCTCTTTATCCATAATGATATTATTATATTTATGGGATATGCATGGATCCTTTCTAATGGGATTATGGTAATCATTATAAATATAAGGTAGAGAGATAAGATCAGAGCTAATCCTCGCAATTATCCTTACATATTTTGAGAATTCGAGAGACCTTGGGAGTATTTTGAAAATTCTAGAGAGGATTAGGGTGATTTTCTAGCATTCTTCGTAGATCGTCCTCGCTCGGCGTTGGAGATTGGGCGGCCAGGGATCGATCGAGAGATCAAGCATGAGTCTCGATCCAGTTAAGTCCGTTCGTCCCAAGCCAGTTGAAAGGTAAACGAGAAAACTCCTCGTGTTGCAATTAATTATATGAGCGCGTACTAGGGATATAATCGATGTATGGTGAATTAAACATCGAAGATAGATCCGGGAGGGAGTTAAATCAGATTTTCCTACATATTACACCTTGCGAGTTCCTGCGGACAAGAGGCATGTGATGGCGAGATAATGATCTCCATAGACAGCGGTAAAAGTCGAGGCCGTTGCGGTCGGAGATGTTACTTTATGTTTGATAAAGCTTTTTAGTATTGAAGGCGTTTTATATGTGCGGAGTTCGGTGAAACCTTATTTAAGTTCGAAACTATTTATTCATGGATATTCGGTTGTTTTTGATAGTGGTGTTTCTATCATAAGAAATGCCAAGTTATGTGGTGGCACTTTATATAATTAAGCTTTATCGATTTACGCCAAACATAATACCTTTAACTATGTTGCATCTACATCAAACCTTAAGAAGAAAGTTTTCTTAGCAAGATGACACCACATTTCTCAGGCATCTTAGATTAGGTCACATCGATCTAAATATGATCCAATCTTGGCTAAGAATGGGCGTTGGGTGATCTCACGGTTACTGTTCCCGATCTGCGAATCACGTATAGAAGGAAGATGTCGACCCGGACCATGCGCGAAGGTTTATAGAGCGAAAGAAGTGTTGGAGCTGGTCCATTCGACTTTGTGTGGACTGTGTCGACACAAGCTTGTGGAGGTACAAGTGTTTTATCACTTTCATTGTGATTACTCGAGTGCGGATACATATATAACCGCGCAAGTGCGAATGCTTTGAGAAATTCAAAGAATTTAAGGCGGAGTGGAGCGAAGCTTGGTAAAAGTATCATGTCCTTTACGTGATGCGATCGCGGTGGCGAATACCTCGATAATGAGTTTATGGACTATTTGGTGCGGTATGGGATTACCTCATTTCTGCAGGGCACGCCCTGACAAAATGGTGTGTCGGAGCAAAAAAATAGGACTCTCTTAGAAATGATTAGATCAATGATGAGTTATGCAACATTGCCTATTTCGTTCTGGGGTATGCCTTAGAAGCAATGACATACTTGCTAAATCTAGTACCGTCGAGTCGATCGAAAGACCGCTGAGTTGTGGTTTGGTAAGACTGGTTTAAGCCACGTAAGGATATGGGCGATCCGACACGTGTCTTGAACAAGAAGGCCCGACAGTTGGATCTAGATTTGATGCAAAATTGTTTATTGGCTATCCTATAGGAGCGAAGGTGGTTATTTACGTACTCATAAGGATCGGAAGGTCGTTATTAGCACTAATGCCCGATTCTTAGAAGATGATTATATGAAAACCATAAATCCAAGTTGAAATCATTAGTCGAGAATTGAAGATGATTGAATTTCACCAATTAAGCCAAGTGCGAGATATAGGTGTCTAGTGGGCGGGATGACACGAGATACTTGAAGAAATTGAAGTGGGTTGAGTTCCACTGGAATCTGCGCGGTCTGAGTGGCTCACATCCGATGAGATTATGCGAGATAGAGAACGAAATTCTGCTTCCCACCGTTGCCATTGTGCGATGCTTGGCTCGTAAATGGTGGGAGGGTTGTTCGTCGACCCGGCGATTTATACATGGGTGAATCTTGGTTTAGTCGGAAAGCGGCGAGACAATAATCGACCCATGGACATACGGTGAGGCGTCTGAACATTGATGCAAGATCGCGGCACTGACTATGGACTTAGAAATAGAGTCCATGACTATGGATGTATCGAAAGACACCTCTACCGGATGGCGAGGAAGCCGCGGGGTAGTAAGTGGGTATCTGAGAGAGAGATTGAGATGGAGGTTTCGACTTTTAAAGCCGGGAACTTGTGGCGAAAGGTACCTCAGTTGAGGCATCGATTTCGATGAGACCTTTTGCTGTGTATGATGCTCGAGTCCATCGAAATTCTTCTAGCCATGTGACCCACTAAAACCTTGAGGTTTGGCAAATAGATGTGAAAACCGCTTTTCTAGCGGTTACCTTGAAGAAGGTAGAGACATCTATGTCTGCAACCCGAAGGTTATGTGGTGAAGGGTGAAGATCATCTAGTATGGAAGCTTAAAGTACATTTATGGACTCAAGCAAACTACGATCACGGAACTTGCGCTTTGACGGTGGTAAAGTCTATGGATTTACCGGTTGCCTAGCGAAGTTTTGTGTCGTTTAGATGTCGGCGGTGATGTGGTATTCCTTGCTTTCGTAGATGACATCCTTCTATTTGCGACAATGTGAAGTTGTTATCGGGGCGTAAAGAGTTGGTTATCCGATCAGTTTCAAATGAAAGACTTAGGAGATCCGGTACATTCTTGGGATCAAGGTTTACGAGATCATGGCGGAAAATGTTGAGCTTATCTCGGTCTTACATTGATCTTGATTACCGACTTTAGTATGCGGATCGACGAAAGGATTGCTACGCTTTCGGGCGTGGCGTTCGCTTTATCTAAGGAAGCGATCACTAAGGCGTGAAGGAGATTGAGGAAATGGGACAAGTTCCTTACGCTTCCATAGTAGGAAGTCTCATGTATGCAATGCTATATGCGAGACCCGATATACGCTGTCACGGTGAGCATAGTAGCTAGAATATCGATCTAACCTGGAGAAGCTCATTGAATTGCGGTAAAGCATATACTCAAGTACACGAAAAGGACTCGAGATTATGGTGGTTTACCATCTTGAGATAGTCTAATACCTTTGGTTATTGATTTCGGTTTCCAAGTGGCCGTGATGAGAAGAAGTCTACCTCGGGCTATGTGTTTACCTTGGGAGGAGGCCGTATCTGGCGGAGTGCAAAGCGGCGATGCATGCGGACTCCACCATGGAAGCCGAATATAGCCGCTTGGGCTGCTAAAGATGTTGTATGGTTGAGAACTACCTCCTGGATCTAGATGTGGTACTGGTTTGCCCAAAGTATCATAGTTCTTGTGATAACTTTCGGTGCGATGTAAACTTGAGGAACCACGGACCTGCACAGCTGAAACACATAGAGAAAGTACAGTTATCAATCGTTAGGCGAGGGGATGTCTGATTGAGAAGATTGATGCTGCGGATAACCTAGCGTGATCCATTCAAACTGCCGAAAAGTCTACGAAGAGCATATTCGAGGACTTGGATTGCATGAATGGCACCCACTTAGAAAGGAACTTTTGTAGAAGTGGGAGAAGAAAGTGATGGTGTTGTTTGTAATAACTAGTGAGAGACAATTGTATACTAAAAGTTTGCTTTAGTATAAGTGCGAGATTGTTGGTTGTATCTGGAGCGGTTTGGTTGAGCTTGTATACAATGTTTCGACCATTATTACATCTCTTATCTGAATTGTTTACTTGATTGCATATATAGTCCTTTATCTCATATATAAGTTAGATCATACGGTGTGTGTAAATCGCGAATCGTATGATTGGTCGAACTAATGAGATATAAATAGTATCACGGTGAGACAACTTGAGGACGAGTTGTCGGTATGAGGCTGCGGTGTAGATAAGTGACTTGACTTTGTTTCTTGTCATCTTGTGCGTCTACGCTATTGATGGATCACGATGAGATGAGTTCTTCTATCGGCCGTCGTGAAGAACCTAGATCTCGGAGACTTACGTTGATCTAAACCTTGATAAGGTATTAGAGTGAGTATGAGTTCTTGACCATCACTTTGACTTGCTATGGGTGAGGGTTGAGATAACAGATTCTGCATCTTGGGTGGTGGCGAGTCTTGTATGTCATCTAGTTACCGTATTCAGTCACGTTCGTTGGATGATGACATCCCTAAGGAGCTCAAAGGATTATTGTACTAAACCCGCGGTTGAGTGATCTCGAGTCAATAATAGGTTGAGTGGTACTACTTTAAGAATTAAAGATATTAATTATTTTAGTACGACAGCATGAAATAATTAATGGACGTCGATATCTTAAATTGAGGGGATTCGTAAAGTCTAAGTGCGGCCGATCCACGCCTTCGGTAATAAAGGGTAAGTCGGCATTTATCAGTGGCATGAATAAATGTTTATGAATTAATTTATTTTACGGAATTGAACATAAGATAATTAATTTATTTGAGTAATCTTTATTCCTTGCTTTGATCACTGGGTGGCCCGTCGGGCGTTGGCTAAGGAAAATCGCCTCTATATTAGATTCATCTGGGACTCGACGATCCTCTCTATCTTAAGTGATAAGATTATATTTATTAGATATGCTAAATCCTATCTTGATAGGGTTTGGTTAAATTATAAATATAAGGTAAGAGAAAATCAAGGTTAATGCTAAAAAGATATTTTCGAAATTATACTTAAAAGTGTGAGAATTTCAAAATTATGAGAGAAGGTAGAGCGATTTTCATAGCATTCTCCATAGATTTCCTACTCGACATTGGAGTTTAGGCAATGGGATCTGATCCGAAGATCAAAGCACAGTCTTGATCTCATCCCAAGCAGTTCCGGTGAACACGTGAAAACTCCATGTGTTGCAATTAATTATATAGGTGCATGCTATGAATATAATCAATGTATGGTGAATTAAACATCGAAGATAGATCCTGGAGAGGTTAAAATCGATTTTACTTCCTTGCATCGAAGAAGAACTCTACATTTACAAAAGAATTTTAATAGACTAGACTACTAGATAATCGAGCTTAAAATGTCTGGAAAATCTTGATACAAACGTAGGCCATATGCCATAATAATTAAATTCACAAGACTGGTGCATCGGCGTTCAATTAGTCGATGTTGCCCAGATTGCTCTCTCTTGGTCGGTTACTATCTTGATGGCCATGTGAACCATTTCTTCACTCAGACATAGTTCTGCTCCCCCATTCCTAATCTCCCAGTCAAACCCGGCAAGAACCTTACCATGGCCACCTATCTACAATATTGGCGTGAGTCATGCTATCTCCTCTCCTGCAAGTACTCTCGTCCACTTCAACCGCTTGCTTCAGATTTTGAAGCTTATTATGCACAACCTCTATAGTAGTGAGACTGGTACAAATCGACCCTCATAACTAGCCTCATCTCTTCCCAAGTTCAATAGGTTGTTCTGATTCCTTTTCCTACTGCACAACGTCACCACCGAAACTAGTGCATAATCGAGAAACTCAATCGGCTGCAACTCCCTTCTTTAGCTTCGAATAGTTGTGACAATGAACATCAACTCCACCTCTCTCTCCCACGCTCGAGATATGCCTCGGATCGTCTTGCCTTGAATGGAGCGAATGTTCAGTCTTGATGTTACCCGATTGTTATCTTCTATTCCTCCAAGCCCTTCGATGAAAACTTATGGCATCTCATTATCGATCTCATATCATCTCCATTATCATCAAACTCGGAGTCTCTGTAGCTGATAACCTCGGCCTTACCATTATATCTACCTCGATCACCCCGGCGACCTCTTCCGCGATGCCTCGCGAGGTGTAGCGGACTTGTACGAAGCTTCAGACGTCACCGATCGCCAGCGCACTCGTCCCTCTAGGATCTCAGCTTATCTTAGCATCGATTTCATTGCCATCACGAGAACTTCGCTGATTGGTCGAACGCGATCTTCCGACTCTTCACGGGACCCGTCTCTAGATGTAATTTTATTTTTTTTTCGCTTTTTTATTATTTTCAGACAATAAAAAATTCTAAAATTATCTCTTATAATAGGTTCACAGACTTTAATAAGTAAGCGTACTTGATATTCAAACTTGAGAATCAATAACATCAAATGTTAACCGATAATTCATCCAACAACATGGTTGACTTCCTTATCATAAAGGTCAGACATTTTGGGTCAGATAAGGTAAGAACAGATTAAAAGATAAGTTTAGGTCCTCAATCCACATTGAAGACTCAGAATGAAGAAGTAACATCGAGGACAATTGATCACAAATGAATAACCAATATCAAAAGTTACATCTTTAAACAACTTTCACAACATTAAAAACTTATGACGCTCAAATCATGCTTTAACAATGTTCGCAATGATAAACCATATTATCACAATCTGCTTGAATCTAACAAAACTTGATTAAATAAAACTATTCTCAACTTTTAAGTAAATCCTTGTTCACATAGATCATTCAGATGGATCTATATTATTATCTAAAGTCTGAACGTCTGATGATCTGAGACCATAACAACGACTAAGATCCAAATCAAAATTAGGTCGATCAATTGGCATGACAAAACATATCAAAAGTGAAGGCCAAGTTAAGAATAGGTGTCGAGAATAGGATGATAAATGCAAAAAGTAACAAACATCGACAATTTAATATATCACTAGTTGGGACTTTAGAGAGCTCGTGCACGCATTCGATTCAAGACGTCTTCCAGCTCGACTCGCATGCATTTAGAAATACATGCAGGGCGTGAGTACAAAATGCACTTTTCGTGGGTATCTGAAAACATAAAACATTGCCTGGGCTATATAATCGACTTGCTCATAACTTTGCAATTGCATGCTGGGTTTTAGTGAAATAACCCATGCATGCATCATAATAAACATAAACATTTACTTACTTCCTTTCTTTATAGCCTTTAAACCAATGCATATGCATGATCTTTGTCTGAGCATCATCTTTCTCTTCCATATCCAGATTTTGTCATGTGTTGGAAGTAGTCCTCCTTACTCAAACACTTATTAGACAGACGGTCCATATCATACCTGTGTTGACGGACGGAAGTACATGCCGTACATGACCATGCAGCTTGTGGATATTCTTTCATTCTTTCTTTCATCATTTCTTTCTTTCTTCTTCTTTCATTTCCAGTGATAGGTAAATGCATCGTGCTCAGCTTATGCTCAAAATGCAAGTCTTTAACTTAAACTTTGCGTATAAAGCATTTTATATCATTTTGAAAATATCGATAGCATAAGCATATCATATCTTTGAAAGTATGTAAAGCATAATCATATCATATTATCTTAGAAAATAGTTTACCCACCGGCAGTGCGCACTCGACAACTTGTATTTTTTATTATATATTTTTCTTCTCATTGGCCTCTGATCAAATATAAGCGCATAAAACCTATCTAGCATCAATCGAGAAAATAATTATCTTAGTCAGTCGATCGACATATTTCTCAAATTCAGTGATGATCGATAAACATTGGTCATGATCGCCTACAACATCTTATACTAAACAAATTTAACTAAAATTTTGGTAACGCTTTATAAAGCACGTCCATTCATACCAAATCAACAAACCTAACAAACATCCGCCATATGTAAATGAGCAGAAAACTTGACAACAAGCTTAAACCATCTCAATCTTAGCCAAAACCCGACATTCCAAAGACAGTAGCTATGTCCGAGCGTCAATTTATGTAAATCATCTTCACTTAGAAGGCCTATAATGCTCAACTATCATTAAATATCACAATCAACCATCAAACTCAGAAGATTAAAGCTTTAGCATTGAAAACTCAAACTTGGCAGCAATAATTTTTTCGATTTTCAATCGTCGGCCTGAAAAATCGAATAAATCATTTTTTAGGCTTTATTCATATCCTAGAACCCAAATATGAAGTCAAAATGATCAAATAAAATCAAAAATCCAACATTACCAAGACTAGGTTTTCGCCATTTGTAGGTCTTCAACATAGTTTGATTTCAAACGTTTTCTGTTCAAAACCTGACATATCAATCCGACAATACATATATGAAGCTAAATCAAGCATATAAACATCCTAAATTCAAGAACATATACTCCATAATTTTAAAATCACATGAATTCAGGAATGAACATATGCTCAAAATTTCACGTTAACAACTTATCAGCATAAATCGAACATAGAATCAGAATTATTCAAACAACAACATGTCTTCTAATTTTTCCAATATGACCGAAAATTAAGCATGCTCATTAAGTTCATGTTTTCAAAATTTCAACCATAGACTGTGTTCTAAAGTTAGAATTATCCGAAATCGGAGACTGATCAAAATCAAGCAGTTGATCTTCTAAAATGGAGTATGAAATTTTCAAAATTTAGTGTGTGTATGTGTGTGTGATCACCGAAATTGGGAGAAAAAATGAAGAAGAAAATGCTGAAATGTATATATATGAAGCCCAAATTTCTAATTTATTTTCCATTTTCTTTATGGTGGAAAAGTCACCATTTTTCTAGAAAACTCTCAAACTTTCTCCATTTTTCTTTTCTTTAAACATGATGAATGATCATGTTATAGGAAATTACAAAATGTACATTAACTGTAAATAATAAACTTATAAATAACTATTAATCCATATGCTTCCCGATTTGAGCAAATTTCAAATAAAATATTCTTGAAATTCTATTTTAAACTCAATAACATATTATAAACATTAAACTTTGATTATAAAACATTAACTTGTGAAAACCATTTTAGACACTCGGATATTAGGTTTAATCAACGTATCGTAACAAGCGATAAAACTTGAAATCGAGACTCTTGACTATGTATCTCAGTCTCAGAACTCTAAAATATAGGTCTTCTTATTCTAAAGCAAGACCTAAGAATCTTATCTTAGGTTCCATCTCGAATCGATCTCAGATAATTCTCAATTTTTATTTTGTCGACCTGAAGCTTAACATAAAAGCTTCTAAAACAACTCTTTCTTAGGACGAACGCCTTCTAATAAGCTTCATAATTAGGGGCTAATCTACGCACTCAAGCGGGTATTATATTCGCACTTAAAGAAATTTCGCTCCTGAAATTTAGTACATTTCGAGGTCTTAACTTTATCATATGATTTTCTTGTTCCATTCACTCTTATAAACCAGTGATACTTTAATCGACTTTAACTAAAGGAATTGATTTATTCCTATAGTTGTGATCTTTTCGATCTAAAATGTTTACGTTTCTTTCGTAACTTAGATCGTACAGAAACAACGTCTCTGAGTATTATGTGTTTGTTAGAACACATATCTTAGTAGCATAAGATCTATAGAGCACATCGGAATATTTTCAAATCTCGAGCAATGCAAATCAGTAGGCACGTAGCCGATCTTTCTTAATCTCCATAATTCGATCTCTCGATAACTTCGATTTTCGCTTTCTTGTCTACACACTTCACACTATTTCTTTAATCATGTCACGGTCGAACACTTTCTTCTTCGATCGTGTTTTAAAAACGCACGATCTATACTTCAACATCAGAAAACTTCAGTAGGCGCAGTATAAATCTCGGTTCGATCTTGTCTTCTAACGTCCGGACGGTCCATTTAAATCGACCATCTAAAGCGGATAAAAGCTGATCTGGAATTGATCAGTATCCATCTTTATTATAAACTCGCCTCAAGCGAGACGTAAACTTAGATTATCTCGGTCGGTTGATCGAACAATGCAATCTATATAAACGCCATGCCTCGACGGCATTAGCTTAAGCTAACTTGATCGCCCATACGTGATAAGAATCATAATATTCGATTTCGTGAGTCGATTGATTATCACCCAGCTCGAGTCGGATAACTAACACGTATATCTTCTCAGTACCTTCAATGCATAAAGAACATCACAGACGATCTCGAAGTCACGATCTTATCTGTGACAACTTTCTTCCTTGTCTTCATGCTGTAAACAAATTTCTTCGTACTTACAGAATCCATGATAATACTTTCATCATCGATTCTTCTGTAGATTGCTCCATATAAATTCCTTTAATTGAAAGAAAGAACTTCATGCAATCTTCATCCGAAACTGTTGATCCTTCAACATCGACAATATACATAGAAGATATTTTGATCGGGGTTCTCAAGGCTTGCAACGGCCGCTCAATAAACGAACTCATTCTTTAACATCGGTAGTATCGTAACATCATAAGGATAAAGCATTGAGCATGTAAGATTCATCGTCATTCTACAATTGGTTTATAAGGGGAGAAAATAACTAAATCTTGAAAAAATTTGTACTTTCTTATTACTTTCAGATGAGGATTTTTCTCTCGTGACATACCGCATGCAAATGAATACCAATCTACAATATCTTGCTTATGAATAAGAGTAATAAAGGTTTTCAATCAACAAACAAATTCAGATCTAGAGGTCTTCAAATTGCTTATCAAAGTTATGATGTGAAATAAACATTAGATAGCAAAAGGATCGTATAGATCTCAAGGAAAGAAATACTGCATCTAGAGGATCTTTACAAAATAGGGAAAACTTTGTCATGGAATATGCTTTGATATCTCTGGCCATCCGTCCGACTTCTGACTATCAGCTTCCATTTCGTCCATGAAGAACATCACGAAAACAATTGACGATATTTTAGGGTTGTAAATTTGTCTTTGTGCAACTGTTACCACTTGGGTTCATCGAAAGTTTGAGACACAGGGTCTCGATAAACTAACGAATCTTTTCTCAAATCTCGAGGAAAATCTTGGAAACATAAGAAAATAGAATGGTGGATCGGTGTAGGAATCTCGAGAAGTAGCGAAAAGGCGTCGCATTAATCTAAATCGATAAGGGCAATTTAATATCGATTTAAGAATAATCAATTTATGCAGATCGCGTGATTCGGACATAACTAGTGAGCATTTGATAAGGAAGACTCTAGTTTTAGAATAAGGTGCTGATATCGTACTCGGGCGTAAAAGATTTAACATCTATGGTTTCAAGATTTTCACTATCATCGTCTTCAATAGAGAGGAAAATTATCAATTAATCGAAGGCGATGAACAAATGAAATAGATTTAATGTTGAGGAGAAAATGAATCGATGGGAGGGGTTCGAGTATCTGAAATATTGAAATTTGATGGTAGCTAGGTCTGCGGAAAATCAACTTGATTAAAAACAATAAAACCGGACTCAATATAATCAATGCAGCAACAGACAATCTTGTCCTCTTTTAGGCAATAAAGAGATCGATTGAAATTTATCATCAAATCTTGATCGTCGCTCAAGCGTCTCTTTCCACCATCGATGGAATCAAACAGTCATCAGTGGTGCTCGTCTAATGTATATGATGGAAATTCTCTTTGATCATTCTTTGATGAATATAAGCGAGAACGACAATCGTTATGGCGACAACGAGATAACAATATCGGTCGACGATTAATAAGTCGTACTCTTAGAACTATCTGCGCGATCTTCGTCATCCTAATAAGAATGCTCGAACTTTTCGGATACATTCGAACTCGTGAGAAAATTTATTGTATTGTGGTTCTTTGACTTTATTTCATGCGTAGATATTTCATTCAATCACACGTTCTCGTATAATTCATTCCTTAAAGGCGTATACATAAACATCATACGAGATAACCATAATCATCATACTCATAAGCATAAGTTCTTACGGTGAGCTAGAGATGATGGAATCGAAATCTTGAGCCTGCTTAGAAAAACTAACTCTTTATCTCGTTTCAATCGAGGAACAAACAAGCCGATTACGTAACTCAATTCTCAAAATAGAGTTGAACAAATGACTCCATAAACTTAAATTCTCAAGCAGTCATTTCAAAATTCGCATGCTCGAGGCACAAAGCGCTGAGCTGCAGTGCCATGAAATTCTATGAGTCTTGAGGATTCCGTATTCGAAATTCAGCGTACACAAGCTGCGCAAATTTGCAAAGATTTCCACGAGGTTCGAATTAGCTACTCGATACCATTCATCACGGCACTACATAATCAGTAATTCGAATTTGTGACTTGAGTCGAATTAGAACTTTTGATAATCAATATCAAATTTAACCAATAATTCATCCAACAATGGTTGACTTGACTTTTATCATAAAGGAATCGAACATTTTGGGTCGATAAGGTAGAAGGAAGTTGACAAAGATAAGTTTAGGTCCCCGATCGCATTGAAGACTCGAATGAAGAAGAATAACATCGAGGGATGATTGATCAAATGAATAACAAATATCCAGTGTACATCTTTAAACAACTTTCCAACATTAAAAACTTATTGACGTTGAATCATGGTTTAACAATGTTCCGGACATGATAAACCATATTATCTAATCTGTTGAATCTAACAAAACTTGATTAAATAAAACTATTACGAACTTTTAAGTAAATCCTTGTTCAGGAGACATTTGATGGATCTATATATTATCATAAGAGAGTCGGAAGCA